>JAVJIF010031114.1:0-463779 GCA_038442645.1 Agave tequilana
CCCACGTCTAGCCGATGTGGGACTATTTGTTCGACCAAATCCCAACAGATTAGATATTAGAGTCCAATTAAGTTTTTCCCCCTTTGGGTTCTATGGTTCTAAGCATATTTAACATTTCTATCCAATTAGTTGTCTTATTATTTTTTACAATTTGATATAAAAGCCAAAGGTGGATCGAGCACTTCTATTTGATTAGTTGTCCTGTTATTTTTACAGACTGATAGAGCCAAAGATGGATCGAGCATAAGGAATATGCTCGGGGTGAAGATGAGGAATTGGTCCTTATTTGTGGATGCATGGTGTTACTGATGTTGATGAAATTTTTGGTGAGCTCAAGGTGAAGATTTCATCAAAGTCATGGTACTTTGAGCTATTGGGCCTTATTTGTGGATAAATGGTGCTAGAAGATGTCGACTTTTTTTTTTAAATTTTGAGAGGACAAGATGTTGAGTTGAAGGGGAAAAAAGGGAAAAGTGTGGTTCCAGGTGAAGACAAGGAATGAGAGCTGAAGGGAGAGTAGACTCAGGTTGAAGTCATGCACTAGAGATGTTGGTCCTTATTTTTGGATAAAGGGTGCTAAATAATGGTGAAAAATTGTTGATGAGGGTGAAGATTTTATGGAGTTGAGGATAAATGGTGCAAAATAAATGGTGCTCGAGGTGAAAGACGAGGAATTGCAGCTAAAGGTAGAGTAGGCTCAGGGTGAAGCCATGATACTAGAGCCTAAATTGAGGTTTAAGATGAAGTTTGGAGTACTTGTGGTTCAAAAATGGGTTGGATCAAATTCAAGTTTGGAATAACATGTGGTTCAGAAAATAGTCCAAAAGTGGCCTTCATGTTGGGAAAAAGTAGGTTTGTTGCATTAGGAGGAGGAAATTTGGAAAGATTATGTAGAAAAAATTCATAGAGAATAGACTGATAAGTTCAAACTCTTGATCCGTTGCTTTTTCCTATTTTTTTTTCCCCTTTATTTTGGCTATTTAGTGCCATAACAGGTAATGTTAAAGAGAGTCTCCTTAAAGTAAATCCTTGCTGTTATACCCATTTTCCTGGATTTTCTACCTAAAATGTTTGTATTTCTGTGTAACCTAACTGTTCTCCTTTGCATGCAATCCATCTTATTTTGCCTCTGTTGCATTGAGCTATACATTATATCAAAGTGGAATGAGAAGCGTATGTAGTTCCATTGAGCTATTTGTGCAATTTCTGTAAATTGGTTTTCCCTCTATTAATTATGCTCAGCACCATAACTGCGAAACACTCATGATATGCTCCCTGTTTTCTCTTCGTGCACAGGTACAGAAAAAGAGCCTGCACAAGCCTGCGGCCTAGCTGCTGTACACTGCAGAGGCCTGTATGCAATCACCAACTTTGATATCAGTTGCCACATGGGCACTCCTCATCCACCACCGCCGCCGCAAGAAGAGCCTCCTCCTCCTCGGTCACCACCGCAGCCCTGCCGCCTCAGCCACAACCGGAGAAGCACACAGTCCCCTCCGCCATCCCCTTTTGGCTCCACTTGATCCCGCCATAATCAAACTGCGTTGGGTGGTGGAATGATCGACCATCCAAGGATGCTTTTTGTGGACCACGCGCTGGACAGCTGCAGCATCCCCGATGTCGATGCATTAGAGAAGGCGATCGATTTCCACGATTTCTTCAACAACAGGGTTTGAGGACAATGTGGAGAACCTTTTCTAGCTTAGGGGGCTCTTTTTCTCCCTTGAAACAATTACTTAATTCCCTCTTCTTTCAGCCTCTTGTGACTAAAACTAGACTGTTTGTAGCTTTGTGGTGTTTGATCAAATCCAGCATTTACTAGCTGTTTAAATTTTATCTCCCATCATTACTGTATTATTGCTAGTAGGAGAAAAAGTTTGCCTTTGATCATATAAGCACTACTGTGATGGTAGTCACTAGCACCATGGTTGCTATTTCTGGGTCATTTGAGTTTGGAGCATGCATGGGTAAGTACTCTGTGCCTTTTTGCCTTTGATTTTATTCTTTTTCTGAATATATTGAAGAAAGACGTTGTTATGCTAAAAATGGTTTCTGGCAACACCCCCCCGCCCCCACCCCCCCCCCCCCCCCCCCCCCCCACACCCAACAAAACCCCCCCAACCCCCTAATGTGCAAATTTGGGGTAGATTTAAAGGGATTTTTTAATGTTTGTCCAGAATATACTCTTTTAAAGGGCATACACATGAAGGAACTTGGTATATGGCACTCCTTCTCTCCTTGCAAACTTGAACCTTTTTGGGTATCTTTTTAGCCCTTTAATGAATTAATATTGTTACTTGCAAATTTAAAATTTGTTGCTGAGGCCCATTTTCCATCATGTGTGGACTGAGCTGAATGTTGGGATTTGAGTCGAACAAATAGTCCCACATTGGTTAGACATGGAATAGTCTTAGGTATATAAAGATTTGGACAACTCACTTAAAAGGCTAGTTGTAATATCCCTAATCTAAACTATCGTATTTTATTTTCTTCAAGTATTATTTTTATTTACTGAGTATTTTTATCAAGTTGATTTATTATTTTCCTGAGATTATTATTATTAAGTATGAAAATTATTTTGAGACAGTAGATAGTAATTTGACATTTTATAAATTTCCGTTATGATTATTATTGTTGTTGTTATTAGTGTTAATTATTTAATATTATTAATTGTTCTTTTATTAGTAGTAGCTATTCTATATTGCAGTATATGAGGACATATCAGATATGATTGGATTAGTTGAGCTGTGTCCTAGATTGATATTGAGTTAGAGGTTATCCAGAATCTATGTTCCTTATATTAGAGCCTGACTTGTTTTGAGATGAGATTGACGTTGTTGGCAATTGAGATTCATTAGATGATATGTGTTGATGTTAAGTATCAGTAGTAACTATGCTTTATTGTAGTTGATCAAGGATATATTGGATGTGATCTCTCTTTACTAAAAGATTATGACGATTGGATTGATGCATGAACTTATTCAGAGTTGGACTGAACTTGTGTTATAGATGATATTGGATTTACATTCTTTATGGTTAAACCTGATATGCATTAAGATGAGCTTGATATATTTCAAGTAGAATACTTTCCAGACTTGATATTCATTTATTGGTAATGATTTAAGTGATGATTCATTTGGGTATTGATGATGGACTTGTTATGATATAGGAGACTGGATTTCTTGATACATGGATCAGTGTATAGACTTAGTTAGAATTTGAATTGATCTGGGATTCATGTTATTTACATTGGAGATTGATCAGTAGTTAGATGTGATCATCTTAGTTGAGTTGTGATTTAGAAATATCGATGATTTGGAGGAATGAGTTGAATACATACATTGCTTGGATTATTCTGTTCATGACAGTAGATCATTACTCATCTTGGATATCTTGTCTTACCTGTGAAACCTGACTGGTTAATCTTAATATATCTACCTGACAACTATCATGTTCATGTTACTGAAATTTGCTGGGAAAATATTATTACACGGTAACAACACCCGCATGTTTACTTGTTATACATATTCCTGTTACACCGGTATCCTGTTACTTGACATGTTATACTCCTGTTATACCGGTACCCTGACTTTCACATGTTGATATTGTTACCGTGACCACCACTGAGTCATCCCAGAGATTTAAGTAACAGGTATACCAAATAATCTTGATAACTAAAACACGATAACAAACAACTTGCACTGGGATTGGGGAGATTGATGGAGGAGACAGCGTCCGTATTTTGGGTGGACCTAGGATTTAGGTTGCGCAGCCGAAAGAGGGTTCCACTGCAGGGTTCCCGTGGGGTGACTGGCACCCCGTCATGTTTCCTGTTCTTGTTTACATGTTCTTGACTACCTGGCGGTAGGTCCTGGTTCAGCGCCAGGAGTCTGGGCCGTGGTCCCGGGTATGTACGGGACCCACCTAAAGCATGGACAATGTCTCCAACCGATCAGTTTCAATAACTTAAGGGCATCGATTGGCATGTGTGGTAGGCGTAGTATGGGATGCGTCTATTACATGTGACAATTGGTGTTCGCTGACATAATTAATAATAAACTGTTGATGCCTTGTGACTGACTGTAATTACCTGATTGTATATTTATATATCACTATGTCAGACATATGATTGTAACCAGGACCAGATTATTATAACCAGGACCAGATTTATGACCAGACTTGGATGCCAACCTAGTGACATGTGATAGATTACACGCCTTGACATTGATTGCATATTTACAGTTGTGCCATTTGTTTACTACCTGTATTCATGTTTTATCATATGTGTATTACTGTTCAGCTTTTTATCTTGTTATTTAGCCTTTTCTATTTACTGTTGCTCATACTACTAATTATGCACATTGTTTCTTCTGCACGAGTTCTTTCCCCTTTACACACACACTCATTATGGTCGCATTCTGACGACCCTGGATTTGCACGTCCAGCTATTGGACGGTTGTTCTAATGTGCAGGTGTTCGATCAGACGGTACGCCTGGCGAGGAGCTTGGGTCCTCTCCTCTTAATCCTGGTATACTTGCATTTCATTCTTGTTATTATTCTTTGATTCCTGTATATCACCTTTGACTTCTATTCAGCTGTCATTTTCTTCCCGTTATTCATTGCTATCATGTGTGGTCTTATATGTATTACTGCAGTGTTCATTGATCATTATGCTTCCGATTTATAGCTTGTTCAGGTTACAATTTAGGCTTAGCGCGTATACGAGGGGTATTTTTTCTCGCGTATATGCGTCGCCATAACGTCTCCGTATCTATAGGAACGGGGCGTTACACTAGTCTTATAGATGGTGTCCCAAGTCTTTCAATTGGTATCTGAGTCATGCCTTGAACTTAGTCGTATTCGATGTTATTGACACCCCAATTTGACGCAAGAAGGTGGCATTAGTGAGTCCCTATAAAGAAATTTTGATCACCCCCAATTTGATGAGGCGCATTAGTGAGTCTTGCTCATTTGCAACATTAGTGAGTCTTGCTCATTTGCAACAATTGGTTCTTCACGTAAGGCATGTAAGCAGTAAAGAGTTGGATCTCGATCGAGCATTTGGTCTTCTATTGGGGAGGCTCTTTGTTCAAAGAGTCGAAAAAATAGTCCCACATCGACTATCGATTGGAGATAGTCTTGAGTATATAAGGATTTGGATAACTCCATTTAGAAGGCTTGTCTTTTGGGATGGTGTCTCAAGTCCTTCACTGAAGCATGGTTAAAAAATGTTCAAATTGCATGATTTTCTATAGGTACCTATTTTAGGACAAATGGAGTGGATCGTGGTACATGGTAGGGTTTTAGGCCACCTCTTTGGATTACAACAAAGTCGTGTTCCTCCCTTGGCTACACTATTTTGTAGCAGTGTGCGCTCAGTTAGCTATCTGGCACAACTCTTTGAATTGATTGGATATGTAGTCACAGCAACAGTCATGGGCACTTTAATACCTGACCATCTTAAGTAACATTGAGAGCATTCCAATATTTTAGACTCATGAGAGATCATGTAGACGTGATCGTAGCACACATAATCATCTGTGAAAGTAATGAAGTATGGAGTGTTGCTCAATAAGTATGTACCGTCGACAATCAATATGGATATAGATAAAATCAAAGCAACGGAAGTATGATCAATGGTGTTAGATATCGACCTTGGCATTTTGTGAATGATTTTTACCCAATAGAAATCTATAACTAGGGTGACTTCTCTCTCTTTCGTTGAGTTTTTCTCTTCTGCCTTTTTTTATATTTACTTACCTTTTATGAGAGTTTTAGAGCTTAAGAGAGTTTTATTTTGAGTGTATTGAGTTTATGGTTTATAAGAGATTCTCCGCATTTTGTACTCCTCAAGCCATATAGTAGATTCTCCCCTTCATTTTGGAGTGCGGCTATTCACACTCATAGAATTGCTTAACAAACCCACATACTTAATACACCCACAAAAATTTTAAACAACCCCCTCACTTTTCTTAAACTATCCTTTACAACTTAAGTCAAATTAAAATTTTAAAATACCAATTCTGTCATCCCTCTCTCATCAGAAAATTCTCTCCCTTTCTCCCAATTCTCTATCTATCTGTTATTGTACGTGTGTATATATATATATATATATATATATATATATATATATATATATATATATATATATATATATATATATATTGTGGTTGTATTTTTAGGATGTGTTATGATTTTGTGTTCTTGTTCTTTTTCTTTTGTTTCTTTTAGAAATACAAATGAAAAAACTATAAATTAAAAACTTAATTATTATAGGCAGTACTTGTGAAATTAGTTATGAAGGCGCCGTCAATATAATTATACAATTGTGTTTCTTTAGGTTCAGACGAACGCAACTTGAAAGTAACCCTCTTCAATGATTTGTCTACCAAAAAATAATAAAATCTTTAATAGTAATCTAACATTTTTAAGTAATGTTTTTTAGCTTAAATCTAATTCAAAAATATGACTCATCAGACCGATCGATATTCAGTATTGTGTACGAGGTCAACATATACAAAGATTTGTGTTAATTAGTTTGTTAGAATAGTGTTAATACATATTATTTTCAATGCATATATTTTTTTCTAAGGGAAGAAAAGGCCCGTATTATGGATGGCAAATTATTTAATATCGTGTCATATTGTATTGTCTTGAGTTGAATTACTAGAGTATTTTAGTCAAAATTTATTTTATCAAATTGTTCATTTTTTTAAAAAATATCTTTTAAAAAGTTATAAAAGAAAAGTTTATATCGACTGAGAGGTTGGAATCTATAATGTGCTACATCAATAAAAGAAAATGTAAGTTTATTTGCTAAGATCATAGATATTTAATTTATACTTTGTTGGCCCAAAGGCCTATCACCCTAGTTTTAATGATGATTAACTCATGTAATTATAGTACTAATGATCTTGTGCCCATTCAGTTTCAGATATTCAATCAAGACCTTAGTCGGTGTTTAGCTTCAATTAAAGATTCGAAATCAAGTTTTAAAGTCAGTACGTGTTAATTCAAGAGCTCGCGCTTCAAGATCGCATCAAGTACTCAAAGACGAGTCTAGCTCATGGATCAAGGTTTGGACCAAGTCAAGATGGAGAAAAAATTTTCAAAAGAAGATTTTCAAGACTTGAGTCAAGTGTTTGTAAGTTTAAGGTTTTTGGTTTTAGATAAAATGTAAAGGATAAACTAGTTGTGCATTGCTTAAGCTCATTTACACACACACGAAATATTTCATGTTGATTAACTTTTGTTTTTAGAAAATAAAGTTTTGGTTTTGAACTTCAAAGAATACATATTTCAGTTTCTTGAACAGATTTCATCAAAATAAGTTTACATGGTTTATATGTGTATTGGATTTCATCCATACACATTGTTGCTTCATAATGTTTAGAAAAATTTATTTTGATGAGTTTAGTTCATGGTTTTAAGTTTTGTATTTATCAAAACTTATTTTGAGCTTATTGTCAAAAACATGTACATTTATCTTCTTTGTGTATTGGATCATTTTCATACACACTATGCTTCAAACGTGTTTAAATATCTTGTTTTTATATTTGAACATGTTTTGAAAAAAATCTAGTTTTCATTTAGAAAGTTTGTTATTTGAAAAATACGTTTTTCGGTTTAAGCTTTAAATTCTTTACCTCAAAAGTAGTTCAACATGTTTGTAATATGTATTGTTTTTTGATCACACATAGTTATACTTCAAAGTATTTCAATAACCTATTTTTGTGAAATTTATGAGATTTAAATAAAATTTTTAAGGGTTTTTACAAGTCCAATTTCCAATCTTTAAAATCCTTATCTAGGCTGCTGGCGGACGACCGACCGGTCGACCGAAGCCGAGATCGGTCGATTGATGTGCACAGATGTGCACAAGCTTTAGTGGTCGACCGTTCAGTCGACAGTCGACCGAGCGGTCGACCGACCAAAGATCTCTGCTCTCTGATTTTTGCCATGGTTGACCGACAGGGCAATGGCCTGGGTGCGATCGACCGGGTGGTCGACCGACAATCCTAACGGTCAGATTTTTGACCGTTGGTCAATCGACCAACGGTTCATCTGACCCCCAACGACTAGTTTTTGATAGCCTATAAATTGGGGTGTTTTGGGCCAGTTTTGATTAAGATTTTTTCTAGAGTTTTCAAGAGCCTTTTTCTATCTTCCACAGAAGTTTTTCAACAAGATTTTAGAGCTTTATTTTTATATCAAAAGAGATTTATCAAGAGTGATTCTCTTGAGTTTATCAAAGGATTTTCTTGAGTCTTTTCACAACAAAATCTATTTTGTTTTTCTCACACAAGCTTGAGCTTTTTATAACCTTATCTATCTTATAGAAGGTTTATTTGTGAGAGTGTTTGCTGGTGATCAAGTGTAGAGATCACCAAGTGTTCCACCATTTGTATTTGGAGGAGTGTAGTGGTGCGGCCTCAGCGAGCTTGGGGATTCGCGTTGTTTAGAGTTCTTGAGGGAGCTCATTGTAGAGGTTGCGGCCTCGGCGAGCTTGCGGGTTCGCATGTGATGGTCTTGCGGGAACAAGTGAGGAACTTACGGGTCCAAGAGTTTTTGAGGGAGCTCGTTGTAGATGTTGTGGCACTGAGTGATCTTGCGGGATCAATTTTAGTGGAAATACTTCATAATGGTGAAGGCGGAGACGTAGAGCAAATGGCTCGAATCTCAAAATAATTCTCCCGTATTTGTGATTGCTTATCTCTCTCTCACTTGTGTTTATATATATCTTGCATGCTTTAATTGTTAACATTCTTATATGTTTGATATACTTGTGCTCATTTGAATATATGTTGGGGATTGTTCGTGCACACTTGTATTTAAACCAAGAGAGATATAATAGCACCTAAACTCTTAATCTAGTGAAATCTTGAGGAGATAGTCCAGAGCCCTTTACCGGGAATTCGGCTTCACTCTTTGGTTATACGTCGTGTGTAGTTTTAGTTTGCAAAATAGTTTTAATTCCGCATTAGTTTTGCATTAGATTAGCTAGTCACCTATTCACTCCCCCCCTCAAGGTGACCTACATAATCAATAATCTAAAAAATAAAAACTAATAAATTCCCAATTGAGAGAAAGAGAGACACATTTTTATTCTGTGGCATGACAGTGTAGAAAGATCAGTCACAAAGTATTTATGATGATTAGTAATGCAAAACCACCCAAAGCAGGGAAATAATTTAATTTAATGAATTATAGTGGGAAGCTTACTTTTTGATAATTGCAATGCTTCCATGATATTATTTGTTTATCCATAATTATCAATGCGAATTTTTTTGATGGTATAGACGCCGAGAAATTTTTTAGGCTTTGTGTAAGTGGAGAAGAAGCATAAATTTTAAAGAATAAAAAGAAGCAAGATTCATTAGGAATAGAATTTGAGTAGGTGTATTCAACAATTATTTGCGTTTTTAGGAATAGGATTTCCTCTATTTGTAACATTAGAGTTAATCAATGTCTATTTTGGTGTTTTAATTTAAGGTTAAAACTGTCCAACAACTTTTATTCTTATGATGTGAGTGTGTTGAGCAATTCTGAGGGTGTTAATAGCCGCACCCTGCATTTTGTGTTTTATCTTAGAGTATTGCTATATATACCCTCAAAATCTTCTATTTTGAAATTACCCCCAAAATCTTCATATTTTTAAAATTACCTCTCAAATTCTTTCTTTCGTATTTCTAAAATTACTCCTAAACGGTGTCAAAATGAAATCTTCGGTTTTTTGTAAAATTATTTTAATCCTAACTAACTTCCTTTAATTGCCTGTGAAATCTCCCATCACGGCGGTGATCTCCGATCCGACGGCGAAGAGGCGGCCGCTTCAAGATCAACCGTGTCCGCACTTTCATGGACCCCGGCTGCCCCCACAGGCTTCGCCGCGACAACATCCAGCAGTTTGTGTGGCAGTGCGCTGACATGGATGTACAAACTCACTTCTCCTTTTGGGAGAGATCGGATGATGTACCGAAGCAATTACAGTTGCAAGGCTCCCTTCACTCTTCTACTAAAACTGGCCGCGGCGGCGGTGTCGGAGCCGACGGAGCATATTCTTTGTCATCACCCTATTACATCGTCATCATCATCATCATGGTGCTGTTGCTGCTGCTTGTGGAGGAGTTGGGGGAGTTCGTTCATTGTCTGGGGCCAAGGCAGAGAACTGTTCGATGAACGCGTTCGTCAAGGGACGAAGTGGCGTTGGTGTCAGCGAGCAACACCAGCGATATGGAGGTGAGCGAGTGGGTGGAACAGAATGAGCCTGGTGTTTACATCACCATTCGTGAGCTGTTTGATGGAAAGAGACAGCTCCGCGGAGTGAGATTCAGGTAACAACACACCTGTATGTGATTTTCTCCTTCTTAATTTATCATTTCTTACTTAAATATGTGATTTGTTTGTGGGTGCCTCTGAGAGATTTGGAGAGATATATGCGAAGCTGTGGTGGGAGGACAACAAAGAGAATATAGGCACAATACCTCTGAGATTATCAAAATCACAGAAAAAGAGAGAGAGAGCGGCAGGGGGCGGGGGGGGGGGGAGGCAGCCGGGGTAAATTTGGGCTTGCACAAAAATTTAATAGAGTATTCTATTTGGATACTTTGGCAGAAGCAATTTTAGAATTATGAAAAAATTTGAAGAGTAATTTTAGAAACACGAAGATTTGGAAGGTAATTTCAAAAATAGAGAAAGTTTGGGAATTATATATAAGAATAACCCTTTATCTTAATATTTATTTGACCACCTTAGATCAACTCTTATTTTTCGGATATTTATCTTAACACTGTGGGCGCATGCAAACTATCTTCTATGTTTATATAAAAACATTTTCTAATTTTAAAGCATGGTCCATATTATTGGATTTTTAATCTTAGAGTCATTTGATTTTTTTTTTTTTTTAAAATTTGTCAGCCTTTTGTATCTTAAATTGTGTTTTGGTTAGATAATATTTGATAAAAGAAATTTGGTGACATAACAGTGGAGCCAACCGCAATTCAAAGAGGTTACTGAGTTAGATTAAAATTCAGAAGAACAGGAACCTTATCAGAACAAGGATTGGTATCATGATTTGGATCAATATTCACTGAACACAAATCCTAGGAGAACTAGGATTGGTATTATGAGATGGGTTAAAGGTCGGAACGCGAATCCTATTAGAGCTAGGATTCACATCAGTGAACATAACCTAGAATTTAGTTTTCAGTTTCCTACTCTGATTAGGATTTCAGTTGTACCTATTTAAGGCGTGCCTACACTACACTGCACACTAAACTGCCTGCTCCTTCTCTCTTCCCCCCTTCTCCCTTTCAAACCGGTTAACCACCGGTCTTGTCTTCAGTTCAGAACCTCCATGGCTGAACTCAGCCCCACAGCGACGAGACTCTAGTCGATATGTTGTCCCGCAGTGGCAAAGCGGAGATTGACAATAGACAATGAAGCTTGCTTTGCCGGGCCATCGTATTCCTGTTGCTCGCCACCTCCGACCTCGGTCCCGCTCCTCCCAATGATGCTGCTGAAGAGGAAGAAGGAAGAAGAATACGGAAGCGAAGCCGGAGACCATCCCAAAGACACGCAAGCCAGAATGAGGTGATCAATGTGCTTTTGCTTCCAATATTTTCGTTCTGTCAATGTTAATGTGTACATCGTACAAGATGTTGCTCCTTTACTGTAATGTAACTTAATTGATTCAAGTTTGGTGACTATGTTATAGTGATTAAGATTTGTAACACAAGTTGCCAACTAGCTTCCTTCTCTGATAATTTATGGTACGGTACATATCTAGTCTGGTAGTTGGATTAGATCCGATAAATCTGCAACATTCTTCGAGTTACAACAATTCCATAGGGAAAAGAGTTATCTTCCTTTTTTGGGACAAGTATCATGTTTAAATAAGATTGGACCAAGATAAGTTTACGCCATAAACAATTAGTTTTAACGATGAAGAAACCACGACGCTTTACATCAATAGTCAAAGGAATCAATACATGCAAAAAGTAGGGAAATGTAGCATTATGCTTGATAGAAAAATCACATCTGAATCTTCTAAACTAACATTACTACATGCTTTACATCGGCTTTAGTTTTAACAAATCAACCAAGCAATGAGTTTAAAGATGCATCTCTGTGTTCGACACCCCCACAGACTAAAACACATGCACTCGCAACTGCATATTTCAATGGCGCTACAAAAGAGAACTTCTCTGGGAATCATCAACATCTTTACTTCTCCTTTGAGCTCCTTCTCAGTGATCTTTTCCAACAGCACAAGCTTTACAAATATGCCAATGAAGCCTTCTGGTTTTGAAGTCATGAGAGTTGCACTCCCCTGCAAAAATATAAAAATAAATAAATAAGAATAAGAATTCATTATTCTAGTGCTTGATAAGAAGCAGTTAGCCACATCGTATGTCATAAATATAAAATTCATATAACATTTCAATACAGCATTCTGAAGCAAACAGAGAACGTACAAGCAGGAAATTGAGGTCTATCGGAAAAGATGAAAATGCTCTGAAGAGACCTATTAGCAAAAATAAGGCTGTAGTTAAGTATGAAAACAGCTTCTAAGAGACTTTTATTTTTTATTATAGAGAAAAAGGAAAGAATAAATTAATGTTAATTATGGGAACAGCAGCAAGTTTTTGCTCATTTACATAGCCTTCCCAAGGGGCTTGCTTTGGTTGGGGACTAGAGAGGAGAGTTTCACGTATGATGAGCACAATTAGTCATTATTGCAGCATTACATTTTAATTTTAATTTTATTACTACTTTACTAGTACTCATGCACATGCCATGGGCAACCAATATTTACAATTACCAAATCAGCCCACCTAGTTGCAAATGAATGGAGAACAGTAGGTGGAAATATCTTAAGGCATTTGGTCAAATACTATGTCGATGAATCAGAAATATTGAGATGCTATGTTATGTAACAAATCATCACACCAGATCACATGTCATCTGAAGCGTAATAGTAAAGAATGGAGTTAAATTGAAATGACAACTACAAGAAAACAGAACTAGGGTGAGTGACCTCTGAAGAGCAACAAGCGGGAATATCAAATGATACAATCATACAAAAGACATAGGCCATATCAAATATTTACTCTTAAAACAGGTGTGCTACTCTTACTGAATAGGCACCAGGAAATGATAATAATAAGGAACAAGCACACATGCACAAGTAATCACCATCTGTTCATCCCATAGATCCAGTCAAACTTAACAAGGTTTCTTCAATGTATAAGAGTGAAAAAAAAAAAAAAAAAACAGAAGGAAATTCACCAATTGGAAGCAGATAATATATAGCATAGGAATGGAATATTATTTTGGAATTAAAGTAGTCCGTGAAAAATGAACATGCACAAAGATCCATGCTCATAGCAATAACCAAAAATAAGGCAGACATTCGCAGAAAGACCAGTGCAGCAATAAAAAACCAGAAGGTGTGGCAACAAGCATTGAGCATAGGAGTGGATACATCATTATTGACAGTAAGGCATGAAATCAAATAAGAAATGAAGTTGATAGTCAAAAGTTTGATCGTGGAAAAAACAACAAAGAGTTGTAAGTTTGATGGCATAACCGGCTTCACAGTGAATTATGAAGAGAGAAATCAAATTTAAAGAAAAGATACAAACAAACATACACCAAGTGGCTTCCCCACCAACTTTGGATGTCAAGATAAACTTTGATTAGGTGTTGAACACACACATGGTAGGGTCGGGTTTTGTTTGAGAAACTATACTGGCAAATTGATGTTTTCAAGGTATATGATGGGGACATCTTAGGTCCACTTTTATTTGTATTTCACTATATTTGTTATTGTATTTTTTTCTTGTATTTGCATGTATTTCAGTTGTGTGTGAGTGGTGGTAGTGGGTGGTTATTAGATTGTGTAGTGGGTAGTTGTGTGGTAGTTGTTAGTGTAGCCTATATGTAGGCATGGTTGTGTACTTGTTAAGACATATGATGAATGATGAAATCTGAAATTTTCTCCCTCTTGCATGTTTAGTTCTATCTTCTTCTCTCTTTTCCTCGTTCTCTTCTTCTCTCCTGCGCACCCACCCTCTGGTTCTGTTTTGGTTCTGGTTTCCCTCCCCTCTTCTTGTCCTCTTGTGTGCATCCAGCAACACCACAACACCAGTCCCTCCCCTCCTCCTTTCTTTGTGTGAGCCAGCCAACCAAGCATCAGCAACAGCAACAAAGCAACAACAGATGCAGCAGTAACAGCAGCAGATTTCAGCAGCAACAACAGCAGATTTCAGCAACAACAGCAGCAGATCGCAGCAGCAGTAGCAGCGACAGCAACCGCAACAGAACTGCAGAACTGCAGCAGAATCTGCAGCAGAACTGCAGCAGAATCTGGGTCAGAAATGTCTCACCGGAGCTGCAGTATCAGAACTGCAGCAGAATTTCAACAATTTCTGCAATAGCAGAATACAACAGGAGTAACAACAGTAGACAACATCAGTATCAGCAACTTCAGCGACAGAAGCAATAGCAGAGAAACAACAACGGTGCAGTATCAGTCAGTAGTTCGCAGTAACAGCAGCATCAGTTCACAACAACAACAACAGTACAGAGCAGCAGCAGCAAAATACAGCAACAGCAGCAGCAAATTCCAGCAACAGCAGTGACCACGGGTACCTAAAAACGTGCTTCTCAGTTTTTCCTTAGAGTACAACGGCGAGTTCTTGTCTGTAAGTTTATTTCAAAGCAATCTACTTATTAGTTAAACTATACATCAGTTAATTCATCTCTAAAATATTATGTTTATCGCATGTTGTCCACTATATGGTGAGATGTGTGACTTTATAATTCCTTTGACCGTTTATCATTGATATTGATAATAGAACTTGTCATACATGATATAGCTATTGTAATTAGATCTTACTGAGATTAGAAATGTTCAAAACTAGCACGCATACTTTGTAATCCATTTGTTTAACATTGTTAGTTTTGAGTTACTTTCCTGCCGAAGATCGTTTTATTTGGTGAAACGTTGCGAGTTTGATCATATCACTGATTCCCTACACGACACGCACGTGCCCGTTTCACATCAGTTTGGTATCAGAGCACAAGGTTTAGGTAGGAACACCATGCATTAGGTAAAAAAAATAGCTAGTGAATCCCAAACTGCTAACATGGACACCAACTCCAAAATCCTCGAAAAGCTAGATGAAATTTTGAGTTGCATAACTAGGTTGGATCAGGTATTCAAGTCCACTTCTTATCATCCTGCAATCCAGAGTAACAAATGTCAGGGTCATGAGCACGTTGTGATCAATTGTCCAAGGCCAATCATAGTAACTAAAGTTAAGGAACCATCTGTTACAAATTCAGAGTCCCTTCCTCCTTTACTGCCAACTCCTAATGTCGTTATCTGCCCTAGTCGTCAGCACCTTCCTCTACTGCCAACTCCTAGTGTCATTATCTGCCCTAGTCGTCAGCACATTCCTCCTCTACTGCCGACACCAAGCCCATTCATAGTTGCCATTGATAAACTGTCTATAACAGAGTCAGCTGACTCTGAAGAATTCATTTACCAGATGGGAGAACCTGAAAACTATGTCTCTGACGAAGAAATTCAGGGTGACGACATTGAGAAATCTAGTACTTCGAGTCCTCTCGAGGTGATCCTAGTGCCTATGGAGTTTAATGATGTCTTGTATGAAGACCTCCTGCACAAGCTACCACCGACACGTGATATCCAACATGTTGACTTGACACCAGAGGCTAGCCTTTCCGACTTGCCACACCCTAGGTTGAATCCTGCTGAGAAAACTGAACTTGAAAAGCAGGTTGATGAGTTGTCACTAGAGGGCAAACCACAATTCTTTATCCCAATAAACATCCCTGTTTATAAGGACAAGTTTTGGAACTATATAGTGACAAAAGATGTAGAACAGATCAAGGATTTTACAATCTATGGTCAATCTATATCCACAGACTTGAAGGATACCGTTATGAAAGAAACTAATATTCTACATATCATAAACTTTTCTGCTATTACGGTTAAACCTAGAGGTGCTTTCCTTCAGACTTTACCCGTTAGGATCTCACTTGACGTCGTTAAAATAACAGGTAAATTGCCACACACAGTTATGATGATTCACCTGATAATCCCTTTTGATCGAGGTCGTGTATATTGTGACTACTGAACCAAGTGCCTAAAATTTTAATATCCAATAGAGAGTCCAAGTCCCCTAGCTATTTTTGGAAGACTCTTTAGCAATAATAGGCACTAAGTTAAAGTTCTCTACTGCACTTCATTATAAAGTTTCTGAGTCTGCACTTTTCTAAACATCTGAGTCTGCATCATATTTTGCCACACACATGCAAGTTCTACACATGGAGAAATCAGTGATATATTTGAACAAGCAACACTAATTACAAGTTATGATCTGACATCAGGAAAGGAATTTAAAACTTTAGTGTTGACAATTTTGGGATGATTCGGATTCGTCCAAAATGGTTTCCCCAGGAAACTGTTAAAGATTTGCATGCCAGTAGTGCTGGACTTTTCAAAATCTTAAAAGAATTTAAATTACAATACTTATGTTATAAATTTGGCATCAGTTCTATTTTAAATGTTGAAGACCAAGTGGTTTACAATGTCTTGATTATCCATAAACAGCCCACTGGTTGATGAGCCTTATCCTGAGCCAATTTTTGAGAGTCCTTCACTTTCCTACTTCCACATATTCATCCTATACAACAGAGAAAATTGATAATATTTTAGATGATGAATATATGATGCAGCTTGACTAGTAATCTGAGATGCCGAAAATAAACTTACAACAACAAGAGATCAGCTCTGCAGTTGACTCGACGGGGTCGAGTTCTCTCCTATCTGGGGAGAATTGATGGGGACATCTTAGGTCCACTTTTATTTGTATTTCACTATATTTGTTATTGTATTTTTTCTTGTATTTGCATGTATTTCAGTTGTGTGTGAGTGGTGGTAGTGGGTGGTTATTAGATTGTGTAGTGGGTAGTTGTGTGGTAGTTGTTAGTGTAGCCTATATGTAGGCATGGTTGTGTACTTGTTAAGACATATGATGGAATGATGAAATCTGAAATTTTCTCCCTCTTGCATGTTTAGTTCTATCTTCTTCTCTTTCCCTGGTTCTCTTCTTCTCTCCTGCGCACCCACCCGTTCTGTTTTGGTTCTGGTTTCCCTCCCCTCTTCTTGTCCTCTTGTGTGCATCCAGCAACACCACAACACCAGTCCCTCCCCTCCTCCTTTCTTTGTGTGAGCCAGCCAACCAATCATCAGCAACAGCAACAAAGCAACAACAAATGCAGCAGTAACAGCAGCAGATTTCAGCAGCAACAGCAGCAGATTTCAGCAGCAACAGCAGCAGATCGCAGCAGCAGTAGCAGCGACAGCAATCGCAACAGAACTGCAGAATTGCAGCAGAATCTGCAGCAGAACTGCAGCAGAATCTGGGGCAGAATTGTCTCACCGGAGCTGCAGTATCAGAACTGCAGCAACTGCAGCAGAATTTTAACAATTTCTGCAATAGCAGAATACAACAGGAGTAACAACAGTAGACAACATCAGTATCAGCAACTTCAGCGACAGAAGCAATAGCAGAGAAACAACAACGGTGCAGTATCAGTCAGTAGTTCGCAGTAACAGCAGCAGCAGTTCACAACAACAACAACAACAGTACAGAGCAATAGCAGCAAAATACAGCAACAGCAGCAGCAAATTCCAGCAACAGCAGTGACCATGGGTACCTAAAAACGTGCTTCTCAGTTTTTCCTTAGAGTATAACGGCGAGTTCTTTGTCTGTAAGTTTATTTCAAAGCAATCTACTTATTAGTTAAACTATACATCAGTTAATTCATCTCTAAAATATTATGTTTATCTCATGTTGTCCACTATATGGTGAGATGTGTGACTCTATAATTTCTTTGACCGTTTATCATTGATATTGATAATAGAACTTGTCATACATGATATAGCTATTGTAATTAGATCTTACTGAGATTAAAATGTTCAAAACTAACATGCATACTTTGTAAATCCATTTGTTAAACATTGTTAGCTTTGAGTTACTTTCCTGCCGAAGATCGTTTTATTTGGTGAACGTTGCGAGTTTGATCATATCACTGATTCCCTACACGACACGCACGCACCCGTTTCACATCAGTATAGTTGGGTCAAACAGTCTCAATTTGACTTACCTACATCTATCCAGCATAACAAGATTTATTATTTTCTTAAGGGTATCGTTCATATGTTTTTTTTTAAGTGACAATACATTGTGTCCAAGTGATTGATGTAAGAATTGATGGCTGGCATCAGAAGCAGACAAGGATTAGAATGGAGACATGATACCAGAAAGCATGATGCATATTGTTTGTCAAGTAGGATGGAGAAGTCGTTCTTTTTAAATATTGTAATAGATCTTCTTTGTTTTTTCTTCCTATATGTGTGTGAATGCGATAGTTGAGTGGGGACAACGAACAAAATGGCATGTTCTGCATAAAGAGGTTCTCTCCAAAAGGCAAAATCAGTCAGTGGTTCTCTATTTCTCCCCAAAATCCTTTCCTTCCTATTTCTGCACTATTGTTTAATTTCCGCTTACATTCCCGCATCTCCTATAACTTATTGCTTGAAATATAGAAATATGTCATTCCTCGTGAAAATCTCATAAAACCTTTGTTTCATCCTTCACAATCAACCTCATTTTTAAGCCCTATGCATGGAATAATTTTAATAGAATCCATGCATGCTAAGCAAACCTTGAAGGTGACCTATAACAGGCCTAAAGGCTGCATCACAGATTGAGGAGATTAAAAAAAAGGGAAAGAAATGACATCACCTAGAGGGGGATGAATAGGTGATGTGATGAGGACATGGCACCCGCATGCGCGAGGAGGAAGTATCAACATGTTTATCGGCGAAAGAGGCATTGAATTGCAGTGATGCATCGAGCTTCAGTCAGGCGTCACGCCACAATTATATGATTTTAGTTGGCTCGATTCTGGGTCGAGAGCCTTTATTATTTTTATTGTCTGTTTCATGTTTTGTTTAGTCCCATATCGGTTGTGAGTGGGAACTGGATTTCTATTTTGCCTATTTATTTGGGCATGGATTGAATAAATGGTAATGCACTCTTGATTGTTTAAAATATTGAATTTCAATTTTGAAGATTTAATTATGAATCGGAGTGTAAAACCCCTCTTCAAATAGGAAGAGTGTGAAACCTATCCTCTCTATCCTTTAACCATAAATCAAATTCCCTCCTTGTCCAAATCCCAACCACATTACAAATCCCTTATCAAATCCATTGTTAACCACAAAACCCAAGTTAGGGTCTGTTTAGTTGTCGTAATCGGCCGTAATTCGTAAGTCGTAATTGGTAAAGTCTTTTATAATTGTAAATGAGTTACATGCATGTAAGTTCTACGGTGTTTGGTTGATAATATAAAGTTATAAGTGAGAAAGTGTATTGTTATTTACGGTGTTTGGTTGTCATAATGTGAAAGTCGAAAGTGAAAAAGTTGACCACAAAATTAACTATTTAGTGATTTAAAATTTTTTAATATTACAAATAAATACTAAAAATGCTAAATATTAAAACAAAATTAATATTAACATTAAAAAATATAAATTTGCATGACCACAAAATTAACTGTAAGTGCGCTGTAAGTGAGTGGTAATTGGGTTGCAAATGGTGGTAGTTGAGTTGCGTAAGTCTTTTATGAATTATGGTCCAAACAAACGCCATAATTGTAATTGGATTGTAAGTCATTTACGAATTACGGCCTTTTACGATTTTTACGTCCAAACAAACAGCCCCTTAGTTACAAAATTAAACAAGCCCCACATCCTTTGCCTCCTATCCTTTGCGTGAACAGCCACTGATCCCTCCTCCAATTTCTTCCTTCTCTGCCCTCAATCATCGGGAACCCACCAACTCTTCTCCCTCTCTTGTCTCCTTCCCTCTGTCATGTATCCAGTCCCCTCCCCTCCCACGTATCCCTCTCACTGCAAACCCCCGCCACCGATCAAGCTCAAGTTGCGCTCGCATCACCAACCACCAAAGAGTCAGTTGACTCCATCCTCATCAACGACAGTCCGCTATCCAGATCTGTCGATCACCAAAACCAGTGCCTCCATCGCCTTCCACCTCTGCCACCTGCAACTGAAATCCTCCCCAGTTCACGCCTCGTGCACTGTTCCAGTACTTCCCTTCTTCGCGGTCTCGCACAATCTGTAGACGACAATAATGAAGATCAGTATAACAGTACACAGATCAAAGTGAATTCGGATTCAACGATAGAAGTTCAGACAATATCGGATACCCGAGAACGAAGCTTCTCGATAGGTAATCTTTCTTTTCAATAGTCAGTTGGGTTGTACTGCAGTATCTGATCTCTATTATCAATATTTCTCTGTTGCCCACCACACTTTGAGCGTGTGATTCCGTTTTGAACTTGTGATCTGTTGATTATCCATATTGCGAATAGGACTATTTTCATATAACTGAATATTGTGTTGAATTTGTTTGGATTAAAATTATCTGATCCACATGTGCAACTTTGTTACAGTTTCATCTGTCAATATTAATAGTTTTAGATTTATTCCTACCAAGATCATATTTGTTATGAAACACGCGAATTTCAAGATTATCACTGATTTCACATGTCACATGCATCTTAGTTCACATAAATTTGGTATCAGAGCATGATTATGTAGGAAACTTGCACCATCATATAGTTATAGGAGTCTCACTTGTTTTCTCTGCATAAAAAATTTTAAAAAATTACATTTAGATATTTCTTCACTCGTTTAGGTCTTGTTTTAGTGCATGTCCACACGTAGTAGACACTCATATTTGCTAGGAGAGTCTAATGAGTCAGGCAATACACCTATGATCCCAACAACTCTATGGCAATTGCTGCCATACAAGCTCAACGAGAAACCCTAATCCAAATTGTGAACCATATCGGATATAGGTTAGGGAGAGTCGAGACACGCCTCGAGAACCGTAATGAGCGGGAAGAACGTGAAGCAAACCGCAATGAGCATGGAGAAGAATGCGATAGGTTGGTTCTATATCAGAGACGCGGTGGACAAGACCCTGGTAGCCAATACTGGAAAAACATCAAGATTGATGTCCACAATTTTGCTGGACATCATGACCCACAACTTTCCTAGATTGGACACAACTTAATAAGTATTTTACATGATACGATCTCACCAAACCTAGAAAAGTCAAATTTGTCGCGATGAAGTTGAACGATCAAGCTAGTCAGTATTGGACCAATTTGGTGAACATGCGTGCAGCCCGTGATCAAGAACCGAATGATACATGGCGAAGAACAAAAGATGAGCTTAAAAGAAAGTATGTATAGCGCCGTCGTTCAGTGCCCGTCCTATGGACAAATGGCATCGATATACTCAAGGCAACAAATCAGTACAAGAATATGTGAAAAAGTTCGATGAGTTTCTCATCAGACGTAATGCCTTTAACATTGAGGGACAAGCCCAAATCCTTTCTAGATTTAGAGTCGGACCTCGAGACGACTTGCAAACCGAACTTTTGGCTCATGAAAAATCACCAAGCTTGGAAAGGCCTACGTCTTGTTTCAAGACTTGGATGCTGTCAAATCTAATTCCACCGCTAAGAGCCACATTCAGATAGCCAAACCCATCTCGAGTCAATATCCCAACCGCTTCCAAGGCTAGACTTCAACCCACAAGGTGAATAGCAAAGATAAGAGTGTTGAGAACAAAGGCAAGAGCATTGACAGAGAGTTCTCCAAACTAACTCCAACAATTAAATGTACGAATGCCAATTATATGGAGATGTGGCTGCCAATTGCGCAAGCCCAGTCAAAATTGCCTTAGTCAATAGAGTGCATGAAGTAGCATCAGGATCGGATTCAGACGAATTCATCCTCTGGGGAGAAGATTCTGATATGGACGAAGAGACCACAAATGATGACATTGGTCTTAACTATATTAGACCAACAACGTCGACTCACTTATCCATCGTTAGGTGTGCCGAGTCCCAGCCAAAAGAGAGACAACTGGAAAAGAACTACAATGTTCCACATCATTACATAGATTGGGAGTAAGAGCTGCAAAATAATTGTAGACAGCGGAAGTTGCATAACGCAGTATCGTCTACATTAATTGAAAATTATGGCTTAAAGGTTGTACCATATCCTCATCCCTATAGAGTGACTTGGATTAACTCTTCAGCATTGAAATCCAAGCAGAGATGCCTTGTCCCGACTGACTTCGGTCTCTTTAAGGATAAAATCTGATGCAATGTTGTGACTATGGATGTAGGTCACATTATTCTTGGATGATCATGGTTGTACGACAAGGATGTTACCATCTACGGTCGGTCAAACATGTGTCAGTTTGAGCACGAATAAAATAAGGTCAAGTTAGTGCCCCTAAGCCTGACTGAACAATCTGAACTTAAGCCTGCTGCATCGAAGAAAACCAACAGTGTCAGCTTGATTATTGCAAAGGCTTTCAGTCAACATGTGGAGAAAGGAGCTCCCTTCGTGATCCTCGCAACCAAGAAAGTTACCAAGGAATCTAACACTCCGATCCCTCCCGAAATCACCCCAGTGATTGCGAAATTCGCTAACGTGTTTCATGAAGACTTCCCGGATAAGCTTCCACCGATGAGTGACATCCAACACCCTATTGATCTAATCTCAGGAGCTAGTCTTTCTAACTTACCACACTATAGGATGAACCCTACCGAGCATGTCGAACTCAAGAGACAAGTTGATAAAGTGTTGATAAATGGCTTCATCCAAAATAGCATGAGTCCTTGTGCAGTTCTCGTCTTGTTGACACCAAAAAAGACGGAACTTGGCGTATGTGCGTGGATAGTCGTGCCATCAACAAGATAACGATTAAATATCAGTTTTTCATTTCTAGATTGGACGATATGTTGGATATGATGTTTGGTGCCACTATTTTCTCCAAGATCGATCTAAAAAGTAACTATCATCAAATTTGCACCAGTCCCAAAGAAGAATGGAAGTCCGCCTTCAAAATGAATGATGGGTTGTATGAGTGGATGGTCATACCTTTCAGATTGACCAATGCTCCGAGTACTTTCATGAGAGTGATGACACAAGTACTATGTCCTTTTATGAGAAAACTCTTGATAGTTTACTTTGGCAACATCCTTATCTACAACTAATCTAGCGAGCAACACCTAAACCATCTGTGTCAAGTTTGTTCTGTATTGAGAAAGAAAGTTATATGTCAACCCGAAGAAGTGCACCTTTCTCACTACACAAGTTCAATTCCTAAGATTTGTAGTCTGTGCTGATGGAGTTTCTACAGATCCCGAGAAGATCAGAGCCATTAAGGAATGGCCTGAACCCAAGACCATCCGTGATGTAAAAAGTTTTCAGGGGCTCGCTATCTTTTATCGTCGGTTCATCAAGGTGTTTAGCACTATCATAGCCCCAATGACCGACTGTTTGAAGAAGGGTGAATTCAGTTGGTTTTGTGCTGTCGCGAAAGCATTTGTAGAGATCAAGAAGAGAATGGTTAGTGTCTTCTATCATGTGTCTCTCAATTTTTTTTAAAGTCTTTGAAGTGGCGTGTGACGCATCAGGGATTGGAATAGGCAGAGTCCTTACTCAAGAAGATCATCCAGTTGCTTACTTCAGTGAGAAGCTGAATGATGTCCGACAACGGTACTCCACCTACGACAAGGAATTCTACGTGGTGATTCAAGCGCTTCTCTATTGGCGAAGTTACCTTCTATCGCAAGAGTTCATTCTCTTCTCTGATCATAAGACCTGAAGTATATCTACTCCTAAAAGAAGCTGAATGCGCGACATGGGCGATAGATTGAGTTTCATCAAGATTACATGTTCACTTTACCCCCACAAAGCAGGGTTAGAAATAAAGCCGCTGACGCCCTCAACCGTCGTATTTTCATCTTGACCAAAATATCTACGGTGGTAAACAATTTTGAGAAAATAAAAACTGAGTACGAGTCGTGTCCCGATTTGTGAGACATATATGCCATATTGGCAGATGGACCGACTCGAAAAGTGGATGGTTATCCCCTACACGACGGGTATCTTTTTCTAGGCCGAAAGTTATGCATCCCAAGAACCTCTCAGAGAATTTCTTGTTTGAAAATTGTATGTTGGTGGTCTAACTGAGTATTTCGGGAATAAGAAGACCATAGAAGCCGTTGAGTATCAATTCTATTGGTCAGGGCTGAAACGTGATATTGTCATGCATGGTGGAAGGTGTCACACCTGCCAACTAGCAAATCAGCAGAAATAGAACACCAGTTCGTACACTCTATTACCGGTCCCAAATTGCCCATGGCAGGATATTAGTATGAATTTCGTGCTAGGACTCCCAAAGACTCTAGAAAACACGATTCGATTATAGTTGTCGTGAATCATTTTTCTAAAATTTTTCTAAAATGGCCTACTTTCCGCCTTGCTCTCGCACCTCCGACGCCTCTAGAGAAGCCAAGATCTTTTTCAACGTCAACCTCAGTTGATATTTAATTTTGAATTCCTTATAACCATGTATGAATAGATGACTTAAGTGTTAGTGAATGTGTTTTAACATGTTAGGCATGCCCAAAGAGAGTGTTAGTGAATTTTTTAACACACTGGCTATGTCTGAAGAGACGACTTAGTACTAGTGAATTTTGAGCACGTTAGCCATGTCCAAAGAGATGACTCAGTGCTAGTGAACTTTTGAACATGTTAGCCGTGTCCCAAGAGATGATTAAGTGTTGGAAAATTTTTGAACACATTAGTCATGTCCAAAAAGATAGCTAAGTGTTAACAAATTTTTGAACACATTAGCCATGTCCGAAGAGACAACTAAGTGCTAGGAACTTTTGAACACATTAGTTATATCTAATAAAATGGCTAGGTGTTAGTAAATTGTTGAGCACATTAGCCATGTTCGAAAAGATGGCTAAGTGCTAGTGAACATTTGAACATATTAACCATGTCCGAAGAGACGGCTAAGTGCTATGAACTTTTGAACATATTAGTTATGTCTGAAGAGGCAGCTAAGTGCTAGTGAACTTTTGAATGCATTAGCTATGTCCGAAGAGACAGTTAAATGTTAGTGAACTTTGCATTAGCTATGTTAGTGAACTTTTGAACACACAAGTCATGTCTTAAGAGACGACTAAGTGTGAGAGTTTTTTAACACATTAGCTATGACCAAAGAAATGGCCAAGTGTGAAAAACTTTTGGACACATTAGCTATGTCCGAAAAGATGGCTAAGTATTAGAGAACTTTTGTACTCGTACAATGGGCTTGTAGGATTTCATTGAATTAATGTGACTTGCACACTTTCAACTTTACATAAAATTTATGGAACAAGTTTTGGATAGGCTTTGCAATAATTAGTGAAATGGGCTTTAGAAATTTGGTGGAATTAATTTTGTTAGAGGTCTTATGGAATGAGTTTTTTTTGGAATGAAATGGGCTTGGGAATTTAAGAGAATTTGGATTTATAGAGTGGCTATGGAAATACAATTTGGAGTTTTTATTTAATGGACTAAGGAATTTGTAGAAGAAATGGGCTTAATTTTACATTAAAAAAAAGAAAAGAAAAGATATACAAGATGGGCCTTTTGAACAAAAGTTGAATGCAATCGTTTATAAAGTGGGCCTTAAAAGTTGATGATATAGTGAATGCATGTTAATATGATACATGGAGCCTTCTGCATAAAAAAAAATGAAAGGGAAGATTTTGCAAATGAGAAGAAAAATCATACAAAGATCATGTTGCAATGACAAACCATGGGTTAGAATGAGGTTACATGCATGTATTTTCATGCATGGAGCCAAGAAACTTTGAATATGGCAAGTCATGTATTTTCATGCATGGGTGTATCAGGCCTTGAATCTCATCAGGCACAGAACAAAATAAAATTGCATACCTCTGCTTACATTAGATTGTTTTAAGTGGGACAGTGCAGGGAGAAATAAAGAAGAGAGAGAAACCTTCTTCTTCTTTGCTCTCTTTCCACGCGACCCGAGCACCACAAGAAGCTTGAATTCTTCTAATGTCAGGGAGCTGAATATTTTTTTTGGAGAGGAGATGTTCATTTGTCTTGAGATGACGAGGGTTTTATAGAGAGGTGAAGTAGATCAAGTAGTGGGAGAAAATGGAGCGGCGAGAGAAAATGGTGGAGACGTGGGAGATAATGGAGTGATTGGAGAAATTTGGGAAGTGATGGGGCTAATTTTCCTCTTTCTAATTTTTCTTTTTTTGTTAGGCCTACTGTATCATTTCTCTTTTTTCTTTTTTCTACGTTGCCACTCTCTTATCCTCTACCCCCCCCCCCCCCCCGGTAGGTTGGGTTCTTTTTTTTTCCCCTTATTTCCATTTCTTTTGAACTAGGCTCTTTGATTGGGCTGGGATTATTTTCTCTCTTTTTTCCTTCTCTTTTTTTATTTTTTTTCCTCATTTTGGGCTGGGATTTCTTTCCTTTTTCCCTCTCTTTTCTTCTTTTTTTTCCCCTTTTATCTTGGGTTGGGCTTTCTTTCCTTTATTTACTCTCCTTTTTTTCCTTTTATTTTGGGCTGACTGAGTTTCTATTTTCCCTTATTTTTCTTTTCTTTTTTTAGGCTGGGGTTAATTCTTCTCTTTTTCTAGGCTTTTCCCTTCTTTTTTGCCTTTTCCCCTCTTTTGTTGAGCTTCAAGATTAGGATAGAATTTATTTAGTTAGGGTTCTAGCAAGAGAGATTATTTGGTGGAGATTAAGAGTGAGAGATATACCTTAGTTCGGATTCAACCTGAGAGAATGTAGGGATCCTAACTAATTTTATTCATTAAAAAAAAAGAAATTCTCCATTCTCTTAAATTAAGAAACTTTCATGGTGGGAAAGAGGGAGTATGATCGGGTAAAAAAAAAAACCTGTTTCTTTTTCTATTTTTCTTATATTTATTTATTTTTTATCAAACAGTCATATTCCTAGTTATCCGCTTAAGTGGATTTGAGACAATAAATCTCAACGCTCTAGAGTTTGGATTACCATACCCGAAACCCTTTGTTCGCGTTTGGAAATCATAGCTTTTCTCAAGATTAATTGAAAAGAGATCCTCCTGGAAATTGCACGCTTAACAAGAAGTTCTTGACCACAATAATTATGCAGCAATTTCTGACACTCAAATCTCACGGAAAATAAGAAAGATAGCAGAAGCTATTATACTCTCATGTCATGGCAACATAGAGTCTAGAAGAATGAAAGACCTCTTCTCCATAGAAGGGCACTGTCATACATCCACGTTCCAACCGGACCATCTTATAAACATGCAACTCAAGGTACAAAATGGGTAAACAACGGCCTAAATTGAGTATCTAATAAATCATGCCGTTAGAATATAAAAAAATAAAAAAAAAACTTCAAACAACTGAATTACAAAGAAAAAGAAAAAGAAAAAAAACATGATATTCAAACTTTTAAGCATATTTCGAAAATTTATACTAAACTCCATCTAAAGATGAGAATTTTTCCAGCAGTAAAACCATTTACAAGCATTCAAACTTCAAAGAATAGACGTTCAGCGATGGAGATTCATTGGTACGAACAGTGCAAAAAACCAAGTTCAAGACTAGAAAGTTATGGAAGATGTGAATTGAATTGACAGAAGCTAAACTGTGTTTGTAGGTGGAATCAGTCATTCCTACAGAGACCAATACAGTGGCTGACCATTAGCAAGATCAATGCCAAGTGTACAGATGACTGTCAATAAGTAGGTAGACACATTCCTAGAAGGATAAAGTAAATATTGACAACGCCAATACAATGAAAGAAATTTGAACATACGCCAGAACTATGAAGCTGGTAAACAAGTAGCTGCCAGATACTGAAATGGTTAAAGCGCTGGCATGTTAGCAAAACAAATTGAAGATAAGACACTCAGAATAAGAAAATTTTATATCCATAAGCAAGACAAGCTACAGATATTGCTGGACAAGCAAGACTTGCCAATTAACTGGTCTGTCAAGCTGCACCTAAGCGTCTTTGGAAGCTGAAGGTTTATCAACGGAAAAGGAATTGAAATGGAAGGATCAAATTTGGGTGTTCCCACATGAGTCTGCAGCTAACTTGGTATATGCATACAAACACAAATTTATAAGCCCTCAAATATCATAAACTGATAAACTATATGCTTTTATACTTGCATTGCTAATTGCACGGGAAATTTCATAGACATAGAACTCTATTTGAACACATCAGAAATTAATAGTCAAGCAACAGATATAAAAAATAACCATGTGGTACCGTTTTAACAGGCGGTGTGATGGCAGGTCCTCTACTCTGAAAATATTTTTTAATCCAAGTTCATGCTCTAGCTGTTTTCTTGTGGACTTTAGGACCTCCTGCAAAGGAAGCAAATATTAAAATTAGAGAAGAAACTTACTCATAATCCAGAACAGAAACAACAGTAGCAGGTTAGCATTACATTGAATTCCATATAAGAAGCATGCATGGAAACCCATTTTGAATCAAGCAACTGAAAAGCTACGCAGTAGAGATTATCATAAGCCATCTCATCGGCTGCAAGCAATTCCAGGAATTGAGCTCCAGTCCTAGAAATAGTAGGGCCTGCTCGCAAGGCCACAGTACTTAGTTCCACAATCCAACATCGAGTCCCTAGTTGTTAAAATCCATAATTACCTGATTTGAGACCCAACATTTGGGGTAACATGAAGGACAAATTCACGCCAGCTGCAGCAAAAGGGTACTCCCATTCAGATCTCTTGCCATCTTCCTTGTGTAGTATTCTCTGAAATGATTCCTGCATTAAAAAGAGTTGAAGCTCAAGGACATTCCTCAATACGAGGAAATGGGATCACCAATAAAGAAATGAAGGTTACTGGATAGTTCTCAGCAAAAAAGATGAGGTTCTCTAAGGATATAAATCCGCCACTCCTGAAAGGAAAAAAAAATAATTCAACAATATTAAGCTCTACATCCAGCATTCATCTGATAACCACACAATTAATACATATTCAGTAGATTATTCAAGATTTCAAGTTACCTGAAATCAGTTGACGGATCAGGACCTTGCCAACCCATCTCCTTCCATAACTCTGACTTGAGAGGAGGAAGTTCTCGGTGAGGATAAGCCAACCTCCAGAGTTGTTTCAAAGCATCCTGAAATGAAATCAAATTTAAGTAACAACAGATTCGTTTCCATATGCCCCTGGAGAAAGAAGGGAGGAAAAGACACTTGAGACACATTGTCTGGAAGGATAAAGAATATCTCAAATTTAAATGGTGAATGAGAATCGAAACAGTTGACATAAATTAGAAAATCAGGCAGGTCTTTTTATTTTGCTAAATCATGAATAAGTCAGATAACAAGAACTTACTTGATGATCCAAACGAGAACCATCGAATGATACCTCAAGCCTCTGCCTTAAATTCATCAATCTTTCTTCCTAAAATGGTGAAGAGTGAAACATGAATAAAAACATAAGATGAAATGTGAAAGGTGCAGAAAGTGATAAAGTTCAGCATTGACTCAACAAGCTTTATTGCAATAAGTACACCAAAGTCATCCTTCATTTACTAAACTACTATTACTAATGTAATTACGTAAACTGAGATAAAATGTCCATGTAACATTCTATCCCTCACAACCTATATAAGAGGGATAGTATGTAATTGTATTTTGCAAGCAAATAGAAAGAAATAGATATCTACAATTGATATCAGAGCAAGCGGTCGAGGACCAGCAGCTTCCAACATTGTTCACGAAGGCCTAAGTTCGTGCACAATCCGAGATTGTGAAGCTAATTGGTCAGGGACTATGGTTACCAGTAACATTCAAGGAATATACTACATCATGATGGCAGATTTGGCGACGCAGCTGGTGCAATTAAGAAGTTGAATGGGAACAATTACACTTACAGGAAGACTTGCATAGAGTCATACTTTACAAGGACATGACCCCTGGGAGGCCGTTGGAGATGGTGAGAGAGAAGCAGCTCAAGTGGCAGGTGATGCACCGTGAAAGTGGAAGATAAAAATCGGCAAGGCCTTGTTCATCCTCAAGACGACAGTGGAGGAAACTCTTCTCGATCACATTCGAGATGTTGACAACCTAAGGGGAGCTTGGGATATATTTGTGGCAATCTTTTCAAGAACAAAAGATGCACAATTCCAACACCTAGAGAATCAATTGATGAATATCAAACAAGACATGACGATCAGTCAATACTTCATGAAGATTACATCTCTTTGCCATGAGATTGCTCAACTAGATCCTAATTTAAGTATTCCAGAAGTGAGGATGAGGTGAATTATTATCCATGGCTTGAGACCCGATTACCACGGGTACATTGCTGGCGTATATAGTTAGCAAACCCAACCAACTCTCTTAGAGTTGGAAGGCTTATTAGCAGCGCAAGAAATTTTAATCAAACAGATGGCTGGATTTTCAATTAAAAATGAAGACAAAACACTCTTCAGCAATGAAGAAAATGACCAACCACAAGGTCAAACCAATGAAGGTTTGAAAGAGGCGAGACCAGCAAACAAACGAGGAGAGAACCATGGAAGCAATCAAGAAGGAACCTGTATTCTAGCAAAGCACAGTTTGGACAACTAGAAGGTGCAATAAAGGATGTTATAAATGTGACAAGATAGGCCATTTTGCATGAGATTGCCGCTACAATCAGAAATCAGTCGAAGGAAATGCAACAACATTGACTGACCATGGAGAAGAAAGTGAAGAATGGGATGCACAAGCATCTCTAGCCATTATTGAAGCATTTGCTAAACCAGAAGAGGCCGGTGATTTGGCATTGACCTTGATTATGGAGTCGGAACAAGCGTGCATCAATGGCAGATGGATAAGCAATTAGCTACTACAATGATTGGATTGTCGACTCTGATTGTTCCAATCATATGACCAGAGATAAGGAGAAACTTGTCCGCATGACAGACTACAAAGTCAATCAAGAGGTTTTGATAGCCGAACTCAAGATTTTCGATTACACACATTGGGAAGACTGTGTTCGTGCCGCGCTTCAACCTACACCAGGTACAATTGCATAATGTGTACCATGTTCCTAGGATGAAGAAGAATCTTCTTTTAGTTTCTCAGCTAATAGCTAACAAGAAATGTGGTGTCTAGGCCAAAAGATGTCAAGGAGTACCGCAACTTGAAGCCCACGGGAGAAGAAGTCACGAAAGAAAAATGTAATGTCGGCTGAATCGGCATATGTAGACAAGGCGCGGAAGAATGAGATTGTAGACTCGTGGCATGCAAGGCTGGGTCATGTGAGCTACCATAAGCTTAAGATTGTGATGGAAAAGTTAATGTAGAAGGGATTTCCACTCTTGGAGATCCGAGGGGCGAGGAGACACATATGTGCAAGCTGTCAATATGGTAAGTCACATCAATTACAGTACCAGAAGTCAAGGTTTCGAGCAAAGGAGCCTTTAGAACTTGTTCACTCAGATGTGCTTGGTCGTGTAAAGCAAACATGAATCAGTGTGATGCAATACATGATCACCTTCACCGATGACTTCCTGGGGTACGTCTAGGTTTACTTTCTAAAAGAGAAGGCTAGAGTACATGCACTGACAATGGGGGATAGTATACTTCCAAGGAGTTCTCTGACTATCTACGAGAACATAAAATTCGTTATCAGCTAGCATGCCCTAACACTCCGCAGCATAACGGAGTAGTATCAACTCAAGAAGCGTTATTGCAATAAGTGCATCAAAGTCATCCTTCAGTTACTAAACTACTATTTACTAATGTAATTAGTAAAGTGAGATAAATGTCCATGTAACGTTCTATCCCTCACAATCTATATAAAAGGGATAGTATGCATTTGTATTTTGCAAGCAAATAGAAAGAAATAGATATCTACATAAAGCATTTAACAATGATTAGGGAACAAACATTTAAAAATAACAAAAATGTCTTGAAAAAGAAATAATAATAATCAGGGGGTTTAAAAACTAATAAAAATGTCTTGGAAAAGCAATAACAATAGAGAGAGGGAGAGGGGGAGGAGGGAAGAGAGAATATATGTAATGGGTCATAGATTCGAACACCAAGCCAATAAATAAGAGAATAAAACAGAATATAGAATTTGTTTCTGGTTCAACTCAGACTCCACAAAATATACACCTCAACCAGGTGAATGCTTGATACCGCAAATGCTATCATGTTTGAACTTTAGGATAAACAAATTAAGCATCAGTTCTGAAATTTGAGAAAATGCAAGAAGGTAATTAAACCTTCACCGGACAGAATGGCCATCTAAATCAATGATAAGTCCCTCTATTGTTCAGAAATTCCTAAGAAAGAATTTTGCCATAGTTCAAGAAGTTTGATGTCAGATTGAGAGGTTGATAAAATATTGTCAAATCTTTCATGATGCATTGAACTTCAGTGTTGGGTCCCATTTTAATGGGAAAAGGCTTAGAGAATGATGATGATCTCTCAGGTTCCGTACTTCAACTGGGAATTCTACTCAATACAAGAATACTGTAAGAAACACAAACCTATGTTAATTAAGACCTTAAAAACAAAGTACCTACATCTCAGAAGACGAGTTAGAAATACAATAACAACAACTAAGCCATTTGTCCCAAGTATTTGGGGTAGGCTACATGAACCAAAAGAGAATTACGCCGGATCGGGCACATGGATCAGCTTTCTTCACTCATTCCTATCAAGCAATATGCCTTCACTAAGACCTTTAGCCTCTATATCCTGTCGTATTACCTCCATCCATGTAGCTAAAGACGTACTTGGTAAGTCACGGGGTGGTGCTCCACCAACACATTTGATCACGGTGGAATGAAGAGATAAAAGCTGCCAATAAGATCAAACGAGACTCATAAAGAGATTTGAAGAAAAATTGTGATGGAATGAGTTTTGAGAGGTATAAGCTAGCCAAGAAGACGAGTTAGAAATATTAACTGAATTTCTTTTTCTTTCTTGTTGCAAAGATCTCAAATGTAGCACAGATTACAAACATAGACAAGATGTTTTTTCTCTCCTTATTGCATAGTTTTATTTTTGCTCCTATTGCATAGTTTTATTTTTGCTCCTACAAATTATAACCTGAATAATATTTATTGTATAGTTGGTTTCAAAGTCACATTAAGTAGAACTGTCTCAAAGGATCCTAGTTTGTTGATGCATCAACTAAAAATTGCTTGAACCCATCTAGAATGCCTATGAGCTATCTTGCATGGACATGGCCATCCATGTACTGTCTCAAAGGATCCTAGTTTGTTGATGTATCAACTAAAAATTGCTTGAACCCATCTAGAATGCCTATGAGCTATCTTGCATGGACATGGCCATACCAACATGGATATGATACAACAAGACTCCCCGACTGTTGAAAATTCTAGAAAGCACGCACAAAACAAAAGTGGGGCCTAAATTCTGATATTTATGTCTATTACCTGTAACGCCCCGCCGTCCCACCGGGGACGGAGACACTGCTGCAACGTATATACACAGGGCGAAAATGCCCTCGAATCAGAGTATGGAAGCACAATGGTATTATACATTCCAACATTACAGTCCAAGTACATAGTTATCATAGGATGTGATCCAATATTACAGTAATATAACAACATCAAGGGATACAAAATATGATTTACAAGAGATTTACACGAGCCAAAAGTGGCATATGCTCTCGAGCAGGAAGGAGGAATCTCAAGAACCATCTAAAAGTGATAGGTCAGGAGGATCTACTATCAAGTCTTCATGCTTCTATTGTGCCACTCTGATTAGCAACAGGAACTTCACCAAGGTCCAAGCTCTAGGATCTGAACATGCACATCCAGGGTTGTCAGAATGCAACCCAACGAGTACGTAAAAGCCAAGTGGTGTGCTCAAGTAAGCACACGTGTACAAGAATATCAGTGGATCGAGTGTTCAAGGCAAGCAGACAGACATTAACAGTAAATGTAAATGAAATATATTTATCTAAGTATGTATGGACTGTATATGTTCATATGTAAAATATAAATGGAGACAAAATCAATTGTATAAATACAATCTCCGGATCCATGAGATTAGTACATCGAGGGGGTAATCCAAACAAGGAAACCCTCATCTATATAACATATATCTCATTTTACCATCAAATGAGCACATACAACTAGTGTTGTTGAGAGTTGGTATATCAGTAGTGTCATGCCATGTCTGTGGAATCATGATCAATACTGGAGTCGAGTCAGTAGCATGTTTATTATTATTATTAGGACTCGTCCTACTCGGATGTCTAGGCATGTGCCCTGGCATCCTAGTTCACATCATCCACATAGGAGTAGTGCGAGGTTAGTTATTGAAAACTGATGGAAAATCAAGGTTTCATGTTCATAATGGGCCTCGTGCATGCCCGGGACAACAGCCTCAATCGATTGGATCTGGCCTCCAATCCCAATCGTTAGGCTGTAAAGGTCTTAGCCCTGAAATCAGTAATAGGATCAGTACAGGGTGCCAGTATACCCCACCAGAACACATGTGGCCTCAAGTAGTTTCTGAACAGTGTTGCAACATCGAGTCATTACGAAGACGGTACTTATTGAAGTCCATCAGTTTCTCCCGTCCTAAGTGTAAGTTGTATTTTTATTATATATTAGAATTCTTTCAAGCTGGGCTTCACGATACTGATTTACAGGGACAATAATAGGGAAGATGTGGGATTCTAGAGGTGGTCCCCGTAGGTACTTGTCTCACGTGGCACTTAGTTCCACACATCAAAACAGTAGTATTAGTATATCCTTGTTCTGAATTCAGTAATACAGTATTCAGTAATCAGGAGTTCAGTAATATCCCCGTAAAAGCAATATCTGTGAATTCTTGTATCTTAATTTGTTCAAGATTCACGATACCAAATCAAAATGAATCAGGAGTATTTGTCTTGAGTCAAGAATCATAGTACCGCATCAGGTGCTAATACCAAATCTGGTATACTGTCTGATGTAAATGATATTGTCTAGTCAAGTCAGTAGTGTATTAGTATTTAGTGTCAGTATCAGTAGTCAGTTATAATACAGTATCAGGAATATCAGATGTCAGACAAGTTGCAAGCATCTAATGTATTTCAGGAATATTTCATATCAGATATTTTAAACTCTTCACAACCATAAATCTACGATAAAGCAGCATTATAGCTATGCGCACAAACAAGTGGAGCAAGCAGTGTTGGAGGCACAAACAGCGATAGTGTTTAGTCACTAAAGCGCTCGACGGAGATACAAGAATGACTCGGCTTAGACTGCGAGTCAGAAATCCAGCAGAGTTCCACCTAAGCGAGTCCAGTAATAAAGCGTTGAGCGCTAAATACGCCTACCAGGCGAATTTAAGAGATCGCGAACAGTCTAAGCGCACCACCTTTCGGGGAAGTGGGCATAAGAAAGACCATAAGGTCTAATAGGGCCAGAAGGCCAAGTAGGTACTTGCATAAAATAACGTTAATACACACAAGTACACTCATAAAACACATGTAAATAACTATCTATGGCGTTGGGCGCAAAAAGAGAGACCTGACGGTCATTGCGCCCTGAACGCTATAGGGCCATAAGGTTTAGTGGGTGCCTGCAAAAGATGTTAGTACAAAAATATACAAAAATACAAATAATTCCTAAAATACGCAGTAATTCCAAAAAATTACTAAAAATTCCTTAAAATATGCAGAAAATTCCTAAATACTCAGAAAATTCTTAAAAATACACAGATAATTTCTAAATACACAGAAAATTCCTAAAAATATACAGATAAATTCTAAAATACAATAAAAATTTCTAAAAATATACAGAAAATTTCTAAAATACATAAAAATCCTAAAAATGCACCGTTAATTTCAAAAAAAAATCTAGGAAATGCCCAGAATATAAAATATGCATGCACGTGTACAAATATACGTGTACAAGTGTGTAAGAGTGTCTATGCATCAAGGGTAGAGTACTCGCCTATAATTGGAAAAATACCCGATACCACGTGCACGTACGCACGTGTGCGTGTGGAGTGTGTGAATGTGTGTGATGGCCTTGGGCTGGCCGTGAGCCATGGAAGGAGAGGAAGAGAGGTAGTGAAGAGAGATCAAGAGAGTAGGAATTTGGTGTTTTAGAGAGAGACTAACTTTTTGGGAGAGTGGTTGGTGTAGTAAGGTGGTGAAGATGGTGGAGTGGAGGAGGGCTAGCGGCCAGGGTGGAGTGAGATTTTTAGAGAGAGTGTATTGTAGAGAGAAAATGGGTTTTTTAGAGTATTAGAGAGAGAAGGGAAGTTTGAGAGTGTGGAAGGTAGAGATGGGTGGAGGACGTGGAGGCCTGGGCTGCTGGCGGCCTGAGATAGGTGGTAGAGAGAAAGTAGAGAGTAGAAAGAGGAGAGAGAAGTAAGATTTTGGCCATTTTTAGATAGAATGAGAAGGAAAAAATTAGGGGAAGGTGTGGCTGGCTTGGGAAAGGTGGAGGAGATGTTATGGTGGTGGAGTGGTTGTAGGAGGTAGTGGTAGGGTATAATGATTTTTAGAGAATTTTTGGAAAATTTTTAGTGATTTTTCTAGAGAGAAAGATGGGAGTGAGAGAGGGGGTTGGCCATGGTGTGGGAGGTGAGGGAGAGAGAAGATAAGGAGAGACTTGTGGAGGAAGCCAAAAACTTGGCTTCTTGAAGAAGTTAAGGAAAATTCTAGAAAAATGGAGAAGGAAAAGAAAAGAAAAGGAAAAGAAAAAGAAGAAAAAATTGGAATGCAAATATTGAATTGTTGGGGGTTATGTGCTAATGTCTCTTAAGAAATAATATAAAAATAAAAATAAAGAAAAATGGAAAGAAATGAATTTAGAAAAGAAAGAAAAGGAAAATACAAGGAAAAAGAAAAGAATTAATCAAATAATAATTTAAAAAGGAAAAGTTTTGAAATTTCTGGAGTAGAATCTAGTACCAGTGCATAGTCTTATGTAAAAATTTCAGGTCAAACAGAAAAGAATACGTATAAAAAATGATACGTATAAGTTCGAAACGTCAAAAATCGTAGAAGGATACGTATTCTAGAATCAAGGTATTACAGTATGTGTATCTGAGACATGTCCAATACAACAAGACACGACACAACTTCACAATAGATACATCTGTCCAGCGCGGGAAGGGAAAGGCTGCAACTTGGTAGCTTCTTCTATAATGATTTCTTGTACACATAGGGAATTTTCATCAATTTATTGGTTTAACACTAGTGAAAACTTACAAAACCCCTAATCACAATATGGATATTATTACAAAAGACAAGTAAAACTATGTTCTCTAGCTAATTGACCACCATCAACAATAACAATTATTGAATTCAAGATACTTGAGGCAAGCATAGTGGCAATAGGGATAGAAGCCATAAAAAGGTTCCTGTTTGGACTGAGATTATTTCTTTAAAAAAAAAATCTATGAAGAAAGTTCTTCAAAAGAGAGTTACTTTAGACGAATTTTTGAAAGAAGTACCTAATCTGGGATATTATTGTATGCATTCACGCCAATCATAGTACGGTTGCTTCTGGAATTAATATCAAAGTGACGGATGTCACTAACTTCAAAGCCGAAGAAAGGTTATTAGCAAGGCAAATAGCTTCGACACACGGAACAAAAATGGGTGCGTAAAGCTTACCACTGTAGGAATGTGATAAACTGGGGGAAGAGTTCTATGGATACTTAGTCACAACAAAACATCTATATTTGCAAAGTGGAATAAATTTAAAAGATTGTGAAACAGATTTTTTTTTTTTGAGTGTATGTGTGTTTGTGATGGGGACATCGAACGGCTTTCTTTAATTTTTAAGTTTGAGTCTGTAGTTTTGTGTTTTATTTTTAGTATTGTGTTTTATTTTAATATCACACCAGGTATGTGGAGAAAAGTATGTAGTTGTAAGCCTATTTAAAGCCTATATTGCTTTCAATAAAAATAGATTAGAATTTTGAGAAAAATGTTTGGGTTGTTTTACCTTGAGATGGCGTGCCCCGCCCATGAGCCATGGCAGCGTGTGAAACCCTAACTATGAAGCTAAGATTGAGCGTGCAGCGAGAAGCGGCGTGAGTTCAAAATTGATGAATGTGCGGCATGAAGCGGCATAAGGTCCGGGAAGGTAAGAAGGCCTTTTCATTTATCCGTTGGGTAATCATTAGTTATTTTCTTTCATCTCTCATTTTTTTCCAAAATTCTTAGACCCCTCTTTTGTTTCGCGTCAATTTGGTATCAGAGTATGGTTAGAAAAAAGTAATAAATTATGAAATGAAATTGTAATACAAGTTTCTTGTTAAAAGATTCTCGACGTGAAATCGGTATTAATTTTTTTGGTCCATTCATTGTGAATGTTGAAATGAGTTGGTAATCCCGATGAGGAAACGGTGCAATTTGTTACTTCATTCACTTTCTTTTTCATCTCTTTTGTTAAAATTGCAAAGAAAAAAATCATATCCTAATTATCTTTTCATTCACTCAACTCTCTACCATTAATCCTATCTTAATCACAAGACCAAATCCCCTCCACAAAATCAGAATCTCAGCCAAAAATCTCTACAATCCCTCCACAACAACTTCCTCAACAGTCAAAGATCTCAACAACCTCCTCAACAGTCAAAGTCTCAACAATCTCCTCCACAACAACCTTCTCAAGCCAAAGATCTCAACAACCTCCTCAACAACTTCCTCAACAGTTAAAAATCTCAACAACCTTTCAAGCAACATCTGTAGTAACCACATCTGCAACATCTTCAGCAAGATCAACAACAGCTTCAGATCCAGACCCAGTATCGAGCCGTCGCCACCTCATGTATACTTAACGGGATTGAGTTCTTCCCACTCAGCAAGAATGATGGAGACATCGAGTCAGCTTCCTTTGGTTTTGAGTCAGAGCATGTATTTTCTTTTATTTTATTTAGTAATCTTGTGTTTTACTTTTAGTATTGTATTTTATTTTAATCTCACATATGATATATGAGAAAAGTCTGTAGTTGTAAGTTTATTTAAAGCATGCATTATTTTCAATATAATAGATTAAAATTTTGAGAAAAAATATTTGGGTTGTTTTCCCTTAAAAGGGCGGGTCGCCTATAGTAGGGTGTGAAATCCTAATTGTGAAGCTAAGATTGAGTGTGCGGCGTGAGGTCAAAATCGATGAATGTGTGGCGTGAAGCGGCCTGAGGTCCGGGAAGGTGGAAGGCATTTTCATTTATCCGTTAGGTAATTGTTAGTTATTTTCTTTCATCTTTATATTTTCCCAAAATCCTTAGACCCTCTTTTGTTTCAGATCAGTTTGTTTGTTAGTTTGCTTTATAAAATTAAACCAAGCTGCCAGCCTCCTTGTTAACTTTTTTCCCTTGTTAACAAACTTTTGTTTACCATTTTTCTCTTCCAAGAAACTGTAACTTTTTTAAATTCTACTCTTAGTATAAGATCATTGCGAACTATTTCTGATTCTGATAATTCAAAGAAGGTTTCTCGTAAATTTTGTATGTATTTAAAATGTGATTTCCCTCTTTCATAAACTATCTCGTTCTCTGCCTCCTTTCTCGCTTCACTTCCAAAAAGTGTATTGTTTGGGTTTCTCTTGGTAGCCTCTTTCTACTAGTTTCATTATTCCCGGGTGAATTAAAAACCCACATCATATGTTGTCAAAGGTTGTCGATGACATGCATATAAAAGGTTGTTGAAGATTCGAAGCAGTGATTTCATTGTCTCAAATTTCCAATGTTCCACAATTCAGAACATGCCTTGCGGAATGTGATTCATTGGGGTCCAATTATTTCTGGTAACATAGGTCAAAAGAACATAAACATTTGATCTGCAAGAAAATAAAAAACAAGCTGTTGCCCTTGTTGGCTGGATATAAACCCCTTGTAGTATACTAGTATGATAGAAACAAATTAGCTCACCAAAAGATGGATCAACCATGGCCGTGTAGCTACTATTTTTGACTTATTTGGCAGTCTTATTTAGATTCAGATTTCTGCATCTCTCGGAGGTAAGATCAATCTGATAAATGTTGGAGTGAGATGAGATTTCTCTTTAAAAGAATCTTCTGGGAACATAGAAGTAGATATAACCCCAATTTCTTATGCTAAATAGGTGGAAGCAAGAGATCCTAACAACATTCATTTGCTTCACTGGGAAGGTCGCTGCACGCTGATGAGCTCCTCTAAATGCCAATCAACCTATAATTGAGGGGGTGTTGTTAGATTGTTTTTTTACTATGGTGCTCTTGCTTCTAGTCTACCAGATGCGTCAAGCCACTCTTTAAATGGTTTAAATGCTGAGACAACCCTATTATTTATCAGGATGCAGCATATCGCAGAACGACCATCAAACCTTCTCAATTGATTTAAGTGCTGTCCCATCCTTCATTTTATGCCAAGATTGGGATGAAAGGAGAGTAAGCACAGGAACAGCTACTGCGAAGATTCATTGCTGAAAGAGAACCCAATTCAGTATGAAGTTGATACCAAAAGCCGGCATAATAATAGCAACAATGTGATCTAAAGGAGAGTTTTAGAATTACAGAACGACCATCAAACCTTCTCAATTTGATTTAAGTGCTGTCCCATCCTTCATTTTATGCCAAGATTGGGATGAAAGGAGAGTAAGCACAGGAACAGCTACTTCGAAGATTCATTGCTGAAAGAGAACCCAATTCAGTATGAAGTTGATACCAAAAGCTGGCATAATAATAGCAACAATGTGATCTAAAGGAGAGTTTAGAATTACAGGATTTGAAAAGAATAAACCTCCGTAAATTGGATGGTATGGGAATGCATATTATTGTTCAATCTGTAACATGAGTACGTGTCCTGATCAAGAGGCGATTAGGAACCAAGTGGAAATGATATTTAAAGAAGCACTATAATAATTTTGACCTCAGGGTTGCTGTTCCAGGATTCTAGCCACCTACAATCTCATATTTGAAGATAATCAATCTATCGGGTTATGGAAAAAGTTACAATAAAGATGGATGGAGATATAGGAAGTTTGAGGATGAAGGGATCCAAAAGAGTTATGTACTATTGATGTGGGCTGAATTACATGTTGCACTAGTGAAGAAGAATCTAGACAACAAAAAAAAAGAAACTTGCAGAACAGAAAATGCTGAAGGATATTTGTAATACCCGTATTTTGTAATACATGATTTAAAAATAATACTAGTATTTGGTACATGTATATATATATATATATTTTGTATTATGAAAGTAATTATTATCTAACAAGATTATTTTAATTGTTTGAATTACTAATATCATTATTAACTATTTTAGATTGTTATAAGTATGTAATTATTATTGATTATTATTGTTCTAATTGTTATTTTACTTATATTATTATTATTATTCCCTTCCTCTTCCGTCTTTTTTTTTCCTTTTACTTCTTTTTACCCAGAGCCAAGCCCATCCAATATTCAAACCCACAACCCATTATCTAATAATCCCCACCCAATAACCTATTAACTAACCCTATATATAATCTCCTTAACCTAACCCTAATCCACTTCATCATCAATTCTTCTACCCTACACAGCCGCCGCCACCATCAACATCTCATCTCCATGGGCAACCACCTCCCTCCCTCCACCGTCCGCTCCTTCGTCAAGCCGCGGTGTTGCCTTCGTCCTCCGTCATGACCATCTTCCCCCTTGGCCAGAGACCTTCTACACAGCCGGCAACACAACCAAACATCTCCCTTTCATCCACAGTAACACCACATCATGGCCGCACCCTCCGAGCCGCTGGCAACTCCGCAGCACCCCAACCCGCGCATGGCAGCACACTGCCCCAGAGCACGGCACAGCATCTCCTCACCACCATCCACCACGCTCAACCCCTTGGCCGTGACTGCCCTCCTGGCCGCAGCCCATGGCACATCCACGTCCTCCTCTACTTGGTCGAGCTCCCACGTCCACCCGCTCCTCGATGGCCTCCGTGCACAGCCAATGACCATCCCCGGCGCACCACTCCCCACGCTGCCTGCACTCCAGGCCGCGAGATTTCCTCCTCCATCAGCCCCCTCATGCGCCTCCATATCCCCAAGCACGGCACCCCCTCGAGTGCTGCCGGATCCGCCACAACACCACTGAGATCACCCTCTCCTTGCTGTCATCCTTCGTGAGCTCCGCCATGGCGCCGGCACCCCTTCCATGGTCGAGTTCTCATCTCCTTCCCTGGTGCGTGAGTCCCTTCCTCCCACTCTCATCTCTCTCTCTCTCTCTATTAGTGTGTGTGTGTGTGTGTCTTGGAATGTAATGTATGTTGATATTAGTGTGTGTTAATACATATATATATACATATATATATATTTATTTATTTGTGTGTATAATATTTACATGTGTGCATGAATTAATAGGAGTGTTGGTATGTAAGTGTGTTTTCTTTAATTGTTCTTGGGTAGACGTGAGTGTGCATGCATGTGAGTATGTTTTAATTACGTTAATGTGTGTTTTTATTTGTATGCATGTGTACGTGTATGCGTACGTGGGGGTGTTCATGTGTGTGTATGCATGTATAATTGTATATATGGGTGTGTTAATTTCCTCTCTCTCTGTGTATGTATGTAAGTGTATGGTTGCATGTGCAGCGATTCGGATCCGATTGCGCGATCCGGACCCGATAACAGAGATCCAGACCCTACCCAGATTTGAGTTCACTGTGGACCCGATACACTGGTAATTCGAAGACCGACCCACGAGATAATCCAGAGATCTGTACTGGTTCATGCAGTGAAGACCAGACAGTAATTCGAGCTCAAAACTGTGTCATTTCATGTGAGTGTTTGTTACTACTCTCTTCTTTAATAAGTTCTGTTTTATATCTAAATTATTGTTCATGATGATTCACACCCATTAACTATTGTTCACGTTCATATATAATATACACAAAATATATTACCTTGTGAATGTTTTTATATCTCTTTAAATAAATTTATATATTATTCTTGATCCCAGACTTCATGTAGCACTTGAAAGACTTGACTTGTTATACTTGACATCTACCTGATAACTATATTGTCCATGTTACAATAGTTGCTGGGAAAATATTGTTACACGGTAACAACATCCTCATGTTATACTTGCTACATATCATGTTATATTGGTATCCTAATCACACTGTTGATGTTGTTACCATTACCATCACCGATGTTATCCCAGTGATCTAGGCAACATGTACATTAAATAATTTTAATAATCTAAATAATACACCAGGACTAAGGAAATTGATGGAGGAGACAACGTCCGTATTTTGGGTGGACCTAGAATATAGGTTCAGCAGCCGAAAGAGGATTCCACTGCAAGATTCCCGTGGGGTGACTGACATCCCGTCCTGTTCTTGTTGCTATTTATACATGTTATACATGTTGACTGACTTGTTATACATGTTACCTGACTATCTAGCGGTAGGACCTGGTTTAGCGCCAGGATCTGGGCCGTGGTTCGTGTATATACGAGACCCACTTAAAACACAGACAATGTCTCCAACCGATCAGTTTCAATAACATAGGATCTCGATTGGCACACGTAGTAAGCGTAGTATGGGATGCGCCTATTACAGGCGGCAATTGGTGTTCGTTGACCTAATTAATAATGATAAACTGTTTAATTACATATTGTGACTGACTGTGTTCATTTGTCATGTTTATACATATGATATGATAGACATCTGATATATATATGCCATGAATGATAGACACCCAATAGTACATATGACCTGGTTATACATCTGATTGACTGACTTTATTATTGTTCGTTGATGTTATGCATACTGTTTCTTATCTGTTACATTTTTATAATTTAATCATTATATACTCACATTTTATATGCACGTGCACCTTTCTTTTTATTCTTACACACTCATTGGGAGGTCTGACTCTCTGGATTTGCATATTCAGGTCCATGTATATTCTATATGCTGATCAGGCATCTCGAGAAGTCTTGAGTTCTCTCTATTAGATTATTGGTTTCTCACTTTCTTTTATTCCGTCGCTTTTTTTATTTCCTATATATTGGACTCATTACTTGTTTTATTCCTTTATTCATCTGTTATCATGTGTGGTCATTTATATGTTATATTGTAAAGTTATCATGTCATCATATTGATTGATATAACTTGCTCGGGTTACTTTAGGCTTAGCGTATATACGTGGGGTATCTTCCTCGCGTATATATGTCGCCGACTCTCGTCGCGTCTCTGCTCCAGCATATTTTGAGAAGCGGGGCGTGACAACATTTAAGCTTTCAAAAGCAAAGATAAAGAGGACAAAGAAAAGGAAACAATGGGAGAAGTAAAGAAGGAAACACCCTGTCTCGAGAGGAACAGCTAAAGATCAAATATATGTGGATCTTTTATTGAACATCAAAACAAAAATACCAATTTGACTCAAACTAGGAGTCCTACGTGCCCAAAATTACGCGCTAAGAAATAATGAGAAAATACAAAGAGAATAGCTAAGAGATATTACAGTTCCTCATATGAGACTCAATCCGCCTCAAATGTCACGGCAAGTGTCCTATTTAAAGAAAAAAGATTATATAAATAAATAATAAATAATACAGTATAACCATATCTAGATTCAAACTAATACAACTCTTAAGTTGAAGACTAAATTGAAACAACCACATAAATGACATTTGGAGTCCAAGTCTGCTTAGAACATCAATTTTTTTAAATCACATGATATGGTTAAAGATATTCTCAAGGTCTATGGAGGCTAGGCATTGGCAACAGGTAATCATGAATTTGATTGGAGGCCCCAGCCGTGAACTAACTTCTAGGGAAGCAACCTCAGGTTACAGATCTGCTCACAGGCCTTGAATGTGACAACAAGTCGAACAATGTCTAGGGAACTAAACTACCCTTTACCAACGGATATTCAGTGATTAACCATTGGCAATAGAGACAGTAATCCTTTTCTTCCACTGTCTTTTGTCTTCTTTTAACTTTTAAGGTAAGCAATTATTTAAAATGTCAAGCCTATGGAAAAGCACTTGGGCCCCCATGCATATGATTACAACTAGAAAGATGAGATTCAGAAATTTTCAAACTTTTATGTCAAAAAAGATCTAATATTAGAATATTAGTGGGGAAAATAGTATCGTTAAGAAAAATAGTTTAAAACTTTAAAACGATATATAAATTATGTAAGATGCACAATCAAATCCACTTATAAGATAAAGCAAAGAACACACTTGGATGTGTAACCAAATGATGACAAAATAACATCACCATAACTAAAGGTGTCTTTGTTGTAAAATACCTAGCGTCAGGAAAATGAGAGGAATTGAGAAGAGGAAGAGAAAGGAGACCATGGAGGATTTGAAGCCAGAAATTTCTAATTATGGCAAAGGCATTGATACGAAGAGGGGGTGACAGAATTATCTGCATCAATTATTGGAGTTGAAATTGTCAACAGATAAATTGAAGCAAAGCAGTTGAGCGTGGTAGGCCGCGAGAGGGAATGTCTTATTTTTATTTTTTTTGTGCATTCATGCTTTTTTGTGTGTTAGCACACACGTGTGGAGGTTTTTTTTTTCGGGTTTTTTTTTTTTTTTGGGGGTGGGGGGTATATGGGGGGGGGGGGGGGGGGGGGGGGGGGGGTCATGTTCCAGGATTCAGTGCACAGAACACAAAGATCGTAAAAGCACAGCTTCATCCTTCATGTTTGTCAGATAACTATTTTATTCAAAATCTTAGGCTAACAGATCATGGAGTAACACAATCTGTCAAGCAAATTTAACACACAACATTAACCCCCCACCCCACCCACCCCAATAGGCCTTTAGACCACGTGAAAAGGCATCCAAAATAAACATGTTCACTTGGAAAGGAAGGACAAATGGGGATAAATAAACAAAGTTTAGATTACAAATCATGAGGTTTAAACCAAGGACCTCTTGAAACTAGAGCTCTTATACCATGTGAAATGACATATCCAAAAAGTAAAACTGATGGGAAAAGCTAAAACTGTCTAGCAAGGAAACTTAACACATAACAAGTTAAATGGTTTTTCATTTGGCTACTTTTTATTTGGTTCCTTACACATTTCTCATATTGTTGTAAAGTTTTCCTGATACAGTAAAATTATTGGATTACATCCCAAATCCCATGCGGCACGCATGTGACCCCACTGTGTGCATGTACATACCCACGCACACACAAAAACAAACAAACTAAAACAAGCACACACAAAAACAAACACACACACACACCACACACACACACACACACACACACGAGAAAGGGGGAGAGACGGAAACCAGGAACCTGTTAAATAAAAAAAATGCAAGAACAGAAGTCAGAATGACATGGAGAGAATCACCCAAGGAAACGTGAAGGGCACAGGGAAACTTTTAAGAAAATGGACAAGAACGAAACTGGAACCACAGAGGGAGGTGCCAAGCAACATAAAATCACAAAAGAAGAAGTAGAATACTCTCGAAGATGCATTCAGAAAAATGTTGACTTGGGTTGTAGTATGGTACTACTTAAGGAAGTTAGCATACAAGAGATATAAATGCTAGGAAATGTTATTATGACAGTAATAAACCTTGAATTTAAGCTGTTCCCAATAGCTACACTTCCCGATGGGAGAAAAAGCTTAAAGTGTCCAACAAGAGAATGAAGAATAAAACAGATACACCCAAATCTATGAAGGAGGCAACAAATGGAAGGAGGAAAACAGAGGCAGTACAAAACATCAACAAAATTTGAGGAATAGGAAGGATTAGGAAGATAAAAAGAACTGAACATCTGCTGGACAACAATCTACAACAAGTAGCTAGGCAAACAAATGCTTAGAACATGAGATAAAAATAATGCTACTATTTAAGAAAGAATACTCTTGAAGACCAATGAAGGAACATACTGGGTTTATCCAAAATATAAACATATATAGCAAGTATGAATTAAATTCTAGTGTTCTGCAGGATGTGAATTTTACATGAGACAGAACATGGTTAAAAAATGATCTTTAAGTCATAATAACAATGTTTTCCATAAAAAAAAGTCATAATAACAATGTAAGAGATTGATAGATCCCATGTATGTAAAACAAAGAAGGTTGAAGCCTATTTTTTTGAGAAACGCAAGACAATGTATTACGTTGATCTGCAATCCACATTATTTAACAATCTAGAATATGATGTCCAGGAGACCCAAAGAAAAAAACAACAAATTCCACAAGTAAAGTGATTCCCTTTCTTCAACAGTACCATATGTATGCCAAAACTGTGGGAATTATGGATCAAAAGCAACAAATGGTGCAAAAAGTAGATGAAGGAAATATTTAACTGGAATTTACATGACTAAAGTTATCAAATGTTGCCGAATATGGTATACAGATATCATGAGGACACAGCTAATATGGATGGTAAAAAAAGCATAAGGTTCTGAATTGAATGATCTTTAACAATGAACATGTATCAAAGTTCATGTGATGCATGGTGCCTTGGCCACCTATTTATGAGGATGGTTTAACTAACAGAAGAAAAAGATTACACATACATCTCAATGAATTCATGAGGTAATTTACAACAGATATATTGCATTCTAAGTAGATATTAGTGAAATTATAGCTTTAGGAGCAAGTGAACTAAAGGACATAATCACTTAAAGCAACAGAGGACCAAGAAATATGAAGTCCTTTGAAACAAAATTACACTGGGAAGCAACAGCCGAGGTAACATGATTCTTTTACTTCTGAAGTCACAAATCTGAAGTGTATCAAAGCATCTAGAGAAAGAGGGCAGTGCGTCAAAATATAGATGCAAGTAGGAAAAATTATGGGAAAGGGTTATTGTCAAAGTTTTTTAAAACAGATATATCATATAGAGGAACAAACATGGTGTGAGTCGTGTGTCAGCAGTCTTATGTTTAGGCAATATATCAGAGTAATGAGTATGTTCTTGAAAAACAAAATCATTTACGACAATTGGCTTTCTTATAAATCTTTAAGTCAATAGTGAGGTCCAAAAGAATGGGGAGATCAATAGTGAGGTCAACCATATTCCAAGCCGGCTGGTTGAAATGGAAGAGCGCAGCAGGAGTTTTATGTGATCGTAACATTCCGTTATGACTGAAGGGAAAGTTTTATCGGATTGCTATTAGGCCAGCTTTGTTATATAACACAGAATGTTGGGCTATAAAAAGATATCATGCCCAGAAGATGAGTGTAGTAGAGATGTGCATGCTTCATTGGATGTGCGGTAACACAAGGAGAGATAAGGTGAGAAATGAGAATATTCGTACTAAGATAGGTGTAACCTCTATGGAAGAGAAGGTGAGAGAAAACCGCCTACGATGGTTTAGTCATGTGCGCCGTAGACCTACAGATGCGCCAGTCCAGCGAGTAGAGCGTATCAAATTAGGACAAGTTGAAATAGCGCAGGGGAGACCAAAGAAAACATGAATGGAGGTAATATGACAAGATATAGAGGCTAAAGGTCTTAGTGAAGGCATATTGCTCGATAGGAATGAGTGAAAAAAGCTGATCCATGTGCCCGATCCGGCGAAATTCTCTTTGGTTCATGTAGCCTACCCCAAATACTTGGGACAAATGGCTTAGTTGTTGTTGTTGTTGTTGTTTGTATAAATCTTTAGGTCACAGATAAGACCTTAGTGTCATGAATTTTTTTAGAAACAACAATCACGATTAACAATGATTTAACAAATCAAAGGGGGTGTGCGAGGGAGATCCACCATCAACAATACTAATGAAGTAATTCCTTTTCCCATCTATATAAGGATTAGAATTTGAGCATGTCAAAGTAATTTATTTTCCTTTCCATGTGTGGAGAAGATTTGGCAATTCAAATTTTGGATGTAGCACAGGCGTCATCTCTACCCCGATCGCCTGAAGGCCCTGAACTATACCTATCCTTCACATAGTAGATAAATTAGTACATGATGGTGCAGTTCTAATGTTCAATGTTAAAAATATAAATTAAATTTAGGCTTTCGATGATATAAGAATAAAGAAATTGATAGCCAAATTAAGTAAAGTGGAAAGCATAATAATTAATATGGCCGTTGGCACATTAGGGCAAATTTTCTTATAAGAAATGACAATTACAAAGACTTTGCGTGGCAAAATGTGGAAATTTTTAATCAAAAAAGACAAACAAAAGAGATGCATGTGCTGCATTGTGCATGCTTGTGTTGTTTGTTACCTGTAAAGAATTCAGGGGCATTGGAACTTTTTCATCATGTTTATTTTGATTGGTAGAAGGAAGAGAGAACAATCTTCCTAGAAGTTCGAGCGAGGCACTAAAGATTTTTGCTGCATAAAACAAAAGACATTTGCATCAGTTAAATTTGTAATTAATTTATTCCCAGAATAACTGGAACAAAAGCTCTAAAAAATAAGTTATAAAGAAACTGATCAAGGGAAAGGACTAGAAAAGTCCATGCTTAAAGCCTTGAACACCTATGGGAGGGTGTGTTTACCTGTGAGCACGGTGACTTGTTAATGATGCGTGGTGGACTTAATACTGATGCATAATGCCTAAAAACTCCATGACCACAACACCCTGCTAACCATGCCATTGCTAGTTGTTTCTTTTGTTTTTGTGGATACATCATGACAGATTACAATTAAAATTGGAAATCGTTCAAAAGTATTCAAAGATGGTTGAAAGAGTGAAAAAAAAGAAGGAAGATTTTAATAAGCATCGGCCGATTGGAATTTGAGGTACCCGAGTCAGAAAACATGGTCCGACCTATGCAAGCCCGATACAAGAATAGGAAAGGTCACCAAACACAAGTTACGCTAAAAAAAGAAAGGAAAAGGAAAGATTGAAACACATTTGTCTAATAAAGTGTAAAGAATAAAAAGGGAAATGCTCGGGGGGGGGGGGATGAAAAAAGAAAAAGAAAAAGAAGAAGAAAAAAGAAAAAGATCGGCAGGGGTAAAGGGAAAGGAATTGCATGCCTAAATAAAAAAGGAAAGAAATAAAAAAAGGAAAGGCTTAAAGAAAAAAAGGGAAAGGACTGGAATGGAAAAAAAAGGGAAAGGATTGGAAAAAAAAACTAAAGGATCAAAGAGGACAATCTAAAGGATTGAAAAGGAAACTATGCTAACTTTTTGAAAATAAACCAAGAAAAGAAAAAAAGAAAGAAAGAAACAACCAAGGAAATATTCAGCCATAAAATGATTGACAATCAGTATGCGGCTCCATCAAATAATTGACATTCAATATGTTGCTACATTAAATAATTAATGACAATAACGTTTAATACAATCAAATTCTAATCCACACTTGTGGGAAAAAGAAAAAATAACAAAACTTGCATTTTATTAATAAAAACTTGTAATGCAAAGTACTAAAAATAAATACCAGATAACCAACAAGGAGACAACATATAAAAACGTAGTAAGGAAATAAATATAAAATAGAAACTTTTATACAAATAAATATAAACTTAAAATATCTAAAAGGTCAATGCAACTCATATGAATAGTAAAAAAATTCAAATTATGACCAAATCACCAAAATACCTGCAATCAATCATCATCAACATGAAAATTAGCAAATATCTACAATTACTTATATATTAATAAAACTTAAGAAAAATCATACAAGCCATAACAAATATCAGAAATAACAAATTACAGGACAATCACATGAACAAATTATAGAACTTGATAGAAAAAGCTGTGCAAATATTATATAAACAAGATAAAAAATAAAACTTAAAAAACAAAAAAATTAAGCAACTAGTATAAAGAACACATATAGGCAAAGGGAAAAGAACTAATAGCCATACAACTAATAATGTAAAAATATAAAAGTTCAGTGCAAGAGAAGAACACAAAGTTAAATTTATTTCTAAAAACTACGTTAGCAATAAAATAACCAAAGCAACAATAAACACTTTCAATGACTAACTTCACAATAACATAAGAACACTGACTTTAACTTCATCTCTAAAGTTCACAATTGAAAACAAATAACAAGTTAAAATATTGCTAATTTTCTTTATTACTTTTTGGTGGAATTTTAATGATTTAAAAACATTTAATTCGCCAGGCCTGACAATGCAAAATTTCCTAGCCGAAACAAACGAAACTCCCTAAACTGATGAATTGAAAATAAAAAAGGGTCTGATGCCACTACTGACACCACGATTCCAAATCTTGGGAAGAAGGTTTTGGATTTGTAATTGATCCATATATGTCCACTTCCTAGAGGAAACACCCAGTAACTAAAAAATTCCATTTGGATACATCTAGCACATACTTGTATAAAACATGTTTCACTAACATGGCCTCAAAATCATAGCGGATCAATAATGAGGGTTCACGTACAAGATGATGAAGGCAAGATTATGAGATTTTCTATTAGATAAGAGAGATAGATTTGTAGAAAAGTCAAGAGAAAATGTAGGACAAAACATTGCTTAAATTGCATTGTTGTTGATCCTCAATGAAAATCAGTTTTTGAATTGTGCATGTAATAAGCAGGGGGGCGTGGATAGTAAAGACAAAGGCATAAAGATTTTCCTTGTAGAGCGGAAATTGCACATAATAAGCCTGTCTCTAGAGCAGGAATCTTGTTTATTCATCTTATAAGCAATAAGTTGCCACAAGGAAATAGAAATAGAAGCATGTAGAGCTAGGATCAATAGGATCACCCGTCCAAGTTGCAGAGGCATCAATCCAAAATGCCAAGACAGTGGTGAATTATAAGACAATCGGCAGGTCTAAAGATACTTTGCAGTAGCGAGAATGAACATAACCGCTAAGAGAAACCCTAGGTGCACTGGAGAAATGACTCACCACAAAAGAAGAGTACATGGTTTCCAGACAAGATAGATAAATGCAAATTTATGCTCCATCAACTCAAGAGTGGAAACTGAAAGTGGTCCATCATCCGTGAGAAGAATCTCTAAACAAATCTCTATAGATGTAACAGCAGTCTGAATATCAGATAAATATGCATCATAAGCTCACTGAAGGAGGACAAAAGATACTCCAGTAACTGCAGTATTTGTGCAAGAAAATTTAAGACCTCAGAAGTACCAAAAGGCAGCCAAGATTTCATTTAAAACTGACTGAAAAAGGTGATGCCATATGAAAGGAAACCAACACAGTGATGACCATATCATCAACATAGCGCAGAAGAATTCCTTTGTCAAGAGAAATCATGAACTGAGCATAATCATGACAGCTGCTGCATGTAAACTTAGTAAATAACAAAAAAACTGAGCAAGGCATGATAGAGTCTGCTAAACCCCCATGTGATTCAAGTGCATTGCTAGCACATAAAAACCATGTTTCCAATGAATGCTCAAACCATGGTTCTAGACTTCAAGTCTTCCACTGTAGGTTGGCTTGTCAATGAAGAACATATATCAATTTGGTCCATGGCTAATTCCCAACTCCCCTATAAATACATATTCTCACACAAGCAAAATAAATATACAAGGAAAAGAGGAGCAGTGCTTTTTTCAAACACTTAGGCCTAAAGAAACAAGTCGTGAGAATAGCTATGACGTCCTTGATGACAAGCTGGTTAACAATGTTATTTTAAGACTGATATTTCTAAATACCTGAAGTTCTAACAGTTTTAGGCACAAGTAGCATTAAAATAGGAGAGGTTGTGAGGAAGATGTCCATACATGCGCCTAGCATGGTTATCCTAATCAACATAACCTAATCAACTGAGCCTCAAAACATTTAATATCATCACGCAAGTGTGAATCTTGCATATGTATATGGGCACTTAACAGCCATTGGTTGATTCCTATGAAACTTTTGATGAGTTTGGAACCTTGATTAAACACAGAATGGTTACCATGGATTCCAAGTCTTGAGTTGCGTGATTGCCATTTCTGTTTATCATGTGCATATTTGTCTCAAGGTCTGGAAATAAGAATTCGTTAATGGTTTTTCTAGTTTTTCCTTTTTCTTTGTTCGGAAGATTTCAAAAATGGCTATAATTTTTTACCAAAGTCATCTGTTCCAAGATATAATCCTGCATGGTCCTAAAGAAGAAACTGCATGCATGGACCAATTACCATCTACCTTCAAAAACATACATAATCAAGCAGGCCATCCACATGACTCCTGTCTAGTCAGTGGGTTACTCCAACATGGATATAGAAGGTGGCTCTGGGAGCTAAAGTCTTGATTATATCCAAGCATACAATTTTGTGCCATGTATCTCAACTAATGTGTGATAGGTACAATCAGTCAATCACTCGCACCATTAGAATCAAAAGTTATTTACTGAATCAGTAATGAGTTTGTAAGTGCATACTAAGCACTTCTACGGTTTTGATTAAGCTTGGTAATGAGCTAGAATATATATGGGGTACTAATGAAAGCTCACCGAAATTGACTGGCGAATTTCCCAACCCCTCTCTCTTCTCCATGTATGTGCATATGATTTTATATGTTGTATCTCATGTGTGATAGGTATAATCAAAAAATCATTATCAGTCCATAATGGCTGATAAGTTCTATATGCACTAACGGGCTTTGCTTAAGGCCTATCACAGACTTCATAACTTTCAGTTTGTTTAAACGCCTAATTGAAAGCCACCGTAAATTAAATTTTGAAGTTTTTGATCGCTCCAATCCTCCATCCCCTTCTTGCATCAGATGGTACATCCAATATCTTGAGCATGATAGATACAAACAATGAGCGGTCCTCAATCCATTAGAGTGATAAGTTCTATCACTAATTGGCTTTGCTTAAGAGCTTTATGCACTTGAAAAGTTGCTAAGCTTGTTGTGGAGGTAATTATGGAAATTTGCCAAAAAGGGCTCAGATTTCAAGTATCTCCCTCCTTCAATGCCAACCCCCCACCACCACCACTAGAGAGAGAGAGAGAGAGAGAGAGAGAGATCAGATTTTTTATATCCTATATTCATATATGATAGCTGCAGCCAGTGAATGATTCTCAATCCATTAGAGTGACAAGTATAGCATTAATCGGCATTGTTTAAGTGCTTTATGAACTTCAAGAGTTTGACACAGCTAAAAGCTTGTTATGTAGTACTAACGAAAGCTCACCTAAATGACTTAGAAATTTTAAGACTGTGTGAGCACACAGGTTATGGCATTAATCGTGAATCTCATGGGTGACAGGTACAAGCAGTGAACATCCTAAATCCTTTACATTGATAAGTTATATTCAAGGTTCAAAATATCGCCCGATACTAATATTTATGCCCGATATCGTTATTGCTAATATAACCCGATATGACCGAGACCATACTAAATTGTGGATATGGCAAACCGAAACATCCGATAAATGGCCGATATTGCTGATTCTGATATCAAAAACCTACAGCCGACGCTCATACCAATACCAAGACTTCAAACCATGGTTATATCTCTAATCGACTTTGTTGAAGTGCTTATAATGCACTTCAAAAGTTTGGCTACGGTGTTTTTGGGCAATAAGGAGCTCACTGAAGTTGACTTAGAAGATTCCCCCTCCACCACAAGAGACACACACAGATGCATGTATTACACATCTGTTTTAAGGAAAAGAGAAAAAGAAATGTACAACCTGACTTAAAGAAGGAAAGGAGAAGAGGAAGGAGAGAAAACATGAAGTTATCACTTACATGATATAAGGAAATATCAATAAAATAGAAAAAAAAATAGTATGTTTATGTATTTATGTATTGTCATTTTTTCATTGAAGTACACACAGCTGAGAGGTAGTTGTTGAGAGGGGAGAATATGAAAATCAGGGGCCTAAAGCTCCAGGGAATGTTTTCTGAAAATTTGATAAAATGATGCTATTCAGAGCGGGACGTGGGTCAGGGCCTCAGGGCACTGGGCCTTTCTGATGTCATTATGCTTGCTTGGCACTTAGCATCTTTGCATTGAGCTATTGGAGCACAAATGCCAGTCAACACTCAAACCCAAATTTTAATTTTACTTTTCTTGAAAATCATATTGTTGAGACAGTTAAATTGAAATGAAAGGGTGCAACTACTCATGTTCAGTAGTCATTTCATATCTTTTCTTTAATGATCAAAACTCATTGATAGACTTTACATAAAAAAATATCTTAAGTTTTTCCATGGTTTTCTTGCTGATATGTACTTTTAACTTTAGTATCTTTGATTGTCCCTCTGCCTAGAATTCAATATGCTCTTTTGTATGAACTGCAATCCGTGAAGTCCTACTTACTAATGCCAATCGATTTAATGCTTCACTATGAAAATTTAGACAGTAAAACTCAGGTCTTTGTTTCATTTTGTAATTCTTAGTAGCAATAGTGCACCTTTGATTTTTTTTTTTTTTCTGATGATTTTTCTTAAAATTTTCAGTAGATTCAATATAAAGGCTTTGTCATCTGAAGACATGGGTGCATGGATGTTGGAGACTCTACGATGGGAACATGCTTGCAGTATGGAAGCTGGACTGTTAAGTGTCTGTTATGTTAATTAATAAGTTTCATTTAATTTGTAAGTTAAGTTTGATGTAAGAAAATAGAAAGAAAATTGTTAAAGAGAGAAAACTACTGAGTTGTTATCTGTTACAAGTAGAGTTTGAGGTAAAGAATGTAAATTTTGATCACTTTTACGAGTACACTTAGAGTTGAATTACCAAGAGCAGTCTTTGAGTTGAAAAAAAATGAAATTACTAATAATCACTTTATTGATTTTTTTTTTTTTTTTTTTGGAGAGGGAGAAAGGATTGAATCTCAAACTTGAAAACCCCAGCCAAATTACTATTGTTCAAAAACTGGTGGTTTAAAAAACAAATCTACATCCCAATTCCAAAAATAGAGCCAGGCATCAGTATCCTTACATTTCATCAAAAGAAAATCCAGCCATTCAACATATACAAATCTTCAAAGGGGAACCATTTTGTCGAATAGTTATTCCATACTAAATAAATTTGAGTTTTTTATATTGTTTCGAGGTTAAATTTATACAGATATTGAAAGATCTCGAGTAAACCTCTATTATGGAGTAAGGGTTTGATGGGAAAACTAATTTTAGATTTTTATAATATTTGATTCCTTCTTGAGTTTTCCATTTTAAAGTATAAATGATATTCGTATTCAACTCTACATGGATTAAAATCAGACAACCTGAACTAACCAATCAGTTCTCAGGCTGGTCAAGGCAGGTGAAATCCCAAACTGAGTTCGGGTTGGATCAGGTTAAGGTGTGAGTTGGTTGCAGTTGAGCAAAAACCCAACCCAAACCCCCTCAACATGGCTACCAAGAACCAGCTACGTGGATACACAACCGTGCTCTTCGAATACATGTCAATACTTTTTGGACACCTTAATTTGTCAAGATTTAATGTTATTTTTTTAATTTTTTACACCTCGACACTTCTTTGTCTTCTATTTGATATATCTCAAAGTACAACTTTGATAAATGTTGCACAAGCTAGGATAAGATTATTCTTTCATATTTCAAGTCAAAGGAGATAAAGACTGTTTTTAGTGAAAGACATAAACAATGAAGATCACCAGTATATAATAAATGTACAGTATAGTTTAAATAGTAAATAAAAAAAAGGAAACAAGATACTTATTTAATGGGAAATGAAGTGAAGAACTAAGATGTTTTCCAACATGAATTTAAAAAATGAATGTAAGTGGGATTTTATACATGGTATATTCAAAAACTCCAAAATCAATTTATGTTAATCATATATTCTAAAACAGTTCTTTTTCTAATATGTCGAGGCATACTATGTCCTCTTTGGGTGTTATAGTGTGAACATTTTATGTTCTGTTGTTTTTTGCCAGAGCATCAGTTCACATGCTTTGCAGCTATGGGAAATTTCGGTCAATTAGCCTGTATAGCAAAAATAAGCACATGAAATTTATTATATCTACATGTGATAAGGTGAACTTCATAGCTAATCAGAAATATATAACCACCTATCTACTATGTGCATTGAACAATTAAGTTGGGGATACAGACTATACCTTTGCAAGAAAAATTGATAATGTGTAAACTTATTATAGCTACATATAAAAGGTGAACTGTAATATCCAATTATAAAATATTAAGACTACCTATCCAATGTCCACATCGATTAATCAACCGGGAAAAGAGATGAGTCCAGCAAACAGGCTCCTTCTTCTTATTATCTTGAATATCTTGCAGGTTTCTATGGCCAAAATCCTGTGAACAATAGAAATGAATCACTCAGAGAAACATAGAAGCAGAAATAGCATGTTTGAATTTGTCTTCATTTGATATAGTCCAGAAACAGTAAAATACCACCTCAGACTGACTTGCATGATGATCATAATTTCTAAGAAGGGCTTCATTTATGGTATCAGATTCTGGAGTCACCATATATTCTTTTTTCCTTTCATCAACATCCTCTTGATGGAGCCGCCTTTTTACAGTTTGGCTGCCATAGCAAAAGTGTGCTTGATTTCACTATTTCTGATACAGATGAAACAACCTATCAGCATCCATGACATGATATTACACGTTTATTTCAAAGTTTTAAGATATTAATGTGAATAGATAAGAAAGAGGCACCTAAATGCACCAAATTCTCTTTTGGAAATCTGATATCCATATAATGGATAAAAACAAATTCTTGGTTTCTAAATATAAGGTAAAAACAATCTCCATCAACTAAAATAAAGGATGTAAACATGGTAAGCATTGAAAGAAAAATAATGCATTCAAATGCTTCAGTTGAAAAAATTATGGAGACACTAATCCTCCAAGTAATCATGTGCACAGAAGTGAGTCGATATGGTTGGCTTGAGGAACATATTAGGCATCTAGTGAAGGGAAAAGGATTCTAAATTGTCCTTACCAACAATTACAAGAAAGAGACTAGCATCCCATAACATCATTCTTTATGCTGGTAAGGTATGCCCCTTGCAATAATAATTTCATAGTTTTCTTCTCCTTTTTTTCGATTGAACGGAAAATGCTTAAGCAATTATTTGTATTTATGGTCTTCGTCATGCAGCAATATTTGAAAAATGAACACCATGTCGGAAGATAAGGACAAAAGCAAAAATTGAATCAAGATGTCTGCCAAGTTGTGGGGCATTAGAGAGAAGTCACTGCAAAACATCCAGAGACATCAGGAGTACTCTTCTTAGCAACAGTATGGTTACAAATGTTTGAGACAAAACCTTGATCAGGGTCATTTTGTCTAATAAAAAGGTTTGTGAGTGTGCCATAAAATAAAATGTGAAACTTGGCCCGCAGCAAGCCTCACATATAACAGTCACTCCAAGTCATTTTCTAAAGAGGTTTTGACTGTACAGCATTTATGCTTCAACGTTTCATATAACTAAACAAATAAGCAAACCCAAGGCTTACTTCCAGGCATCAAAAGATTGTGACTTGCTTTGCTTTATATTGGTAGAAGACCTCTAGGCATTTAGGGTTTACCGATAAAGGTTTTCATTTGATGAGGGGCTAGCATACAAGTCAGATTTAAGCTGTCCTTTGCTTAGAGTTTTGGTCAGTTGAAACACAAAAATCCCATTCTTAAGTAACGCCGCCACAGACCAAATCCACTGTTTGGGTAGAGCATGGACTTTGCCTTCATCAGCTTGACTTGCTCAAAAAAGAATACCTTTAAAGGGTCTGCCATCGAATTGGACACAAGGTGAATTCCGTAGTTCAAAATGGACTTTGAATGAATATTGGGATTTCTTAGTAGAATTCTGGATTTCCTTTAAGCTCTCAAACCCTCAAGCAAACCACAATGCTCAACCTCTATTGCCAATAAGTCTACCACTAGTCTCCGAGAAAAAAGAAAAAAAAATCAATAATAAACCAAGAACAAAATAATGCAATTTGAACCCACAAAATCAACGCGAGAATCCAACCCTATTCAGCTTTCCCCTCGTTGCAATCGGATTACTGTATGTATAAATGAACTGAGCCCTTTCTAACACAAAATTATCCAGGGAATTCTAACAGACCCATGATCAGTTTGGGGAGCAGTGCAAAAATGAATGAATTCGACGAGATAACAGAAATGAAAGTGAACAAAATTCGAAGAGCAATAAAGAGAGAAAGGGAAGCTCTCACCTGAAGATTTGGGGAAATTGACTCCCCTGGATCCAGCAGTGACAGATGCAGGTCTCTCGCCGCTCTTGCTTGGGGGGAAAGGAAAGAGAGGAGGTGGAAAGTTTCAGAATTTTTTCTTTTCTTTGTTTTTCCCTTCTTTTTTTTTTTTTTTTACTCAAAACATAGTGGAGAGAACATTGGAATATCACTTTCATGAACCCAGCACTTTTTTGGCACGTGCCGTGCACGCGTTTAGGATTTGTTTGATTTCTCTCTGTCCAAATTAGTTAGTTTTAAGTTTAATTTTAGGATAATTTTGAATTAAGCCCTTATTTTAAAATAATTTAAAAAAAGGACTTCTCCAAAAAAAATTGCAAAAGCGGCCTCGACACGCCACGTGGGCGTCACGTCAGACCAACAGTCAACTCCAGCGCCAGCGTGGTGTGCGTAGCTATTTTGAAAAACTCCGGAGTTGACAACCTGAAGAAAAAAAATATATTTTTTTGAGTTTTCAACAAACACCAGGGTTGGCAACCCCAGAGTTCAAATACCAGACAAGCTTATGAATTGTCAAAACCGGAGTTCCGTTAGACAAAAAAAAAATTATCACACCGGAATTCCCTTAGACAAAAAAAAAAAAGTTACAAGCTTGAAGAACTCCGGCCTTGTCAAAGCCGGTGCCGGAGCCGGGCCCGGGCCGGGCCTGGGTCTGGGTCTGGGTTCAGGTTCCTACCCTGCCTGATTCTTTTTGAATCAGATCTCAAGGGTATGGGCCACTCCGGATCCGAACCAGACCCGCTTCGCCCCGCCAACAGACCCGCTCCGCTGTCAGGATCTGAACCGATCCGGCAAAAGGTTGCGAACCTGTTTGGATTGCCAACGGTTGTGAACCAGTTGGACTGCCAACGGTTGCGAACTAGTTGGACTGCTAAAGGTCGCGAACCAATGGACGGCCAAGGTTGCAACAGTTCAGACCGAACCGTTGCATCCTTTCGTTGGTTCGAACCTGTTGGCCCTCCTGGAGCGCTATATAAAGCGCTCCCATCTCTCAATTGAAACACACCAACACCAAGAAAACAACTCTCTCTCTTTCTATCTGAGTTCTGAAGCAGAAGCAAGCCTGCGTTCTGAACTGGGAAGTAGAGTTCCAAAGCGACTTCCAGCGAGAAGTGGGAAATCCGTAACTCGGTTTCCGAAGCGACTTCCAAAGAAGATTCTGCAAAATTCGTTCTGAAAGAGGGCTTAGAAAATTCAACAAATTCTTTTATAGAATTGTTGTCTGAATCTAAGACTTCTGAAGAAGAATATTCTTCAACCTTCCTTCGTCCTCAACAGTGGGTGCTACTCGAAAGTAAAGGCAAATATTCATCCGAAATTTGTCCTTGTACCGCTGCTTCAACGATCCTGTGGAAGGTACTGGTTGACTACGGTTCGACCGTACGGTGATTTGGTAGTGCTATCCAAATACCATGAAGGAGTGTTGTATCTTGGGAGACCAGCGTCCATTATCCCGTTAGCACCGTGCGGGGGACGTAATTGTCTTAAGGAGATTCGCTCTAAGTGTACCTCACTCCAAATACTGTATAAGTGGATTAAGTCCTTTATACAAGGGATATACTTTATAGTATATCGAGACTGATTTAAATTCAGTCTAATTGGTATTTAACCAAGAAAGAAAATTGAAAGGTGGTTCTTAAATTAAGGAACGTTCTATTGAACGGAAACCTCCCACCTGATATTTGCCAACCTGGCCAATTAGATTGTTGATATCTCAGTGATCTTGATTAGTTGTCAGTTGATTCTGTTAAGCAGAGATCCAACAATCTTAAGACAATTAGAATTGAAGTTTCTTACTTTTGTTCTGCTTGAACTTACAGAAAATGTCTGAGACTAATCAAGATAGCACTAGCAAGGCACCAAACATGCAGCTACAAGCTTTGATGCCAACTCCACTTCCTAACCCGAAGCCGGAGAAGCAGGAAAATTTGATGGCACAGAATTCAAGAGGTGGCAACAGAAGATGCTCTTCTACTTGACCACTCTTCATCTGGCCAGATTCCTGCAAGAAGATCCACCAGAGCCTGCAACTGATGCATGGACTCAATGTGACTTCCTTTGCCGAAATTATATTTTAAATGGACTGGATGACTCTCTTTACAATGTCTACAGTCCTATCACAACGGCAAAGAAGTATGGGCCAGTCTTGACAAGAAGTACAAGACTGAAGATTCTGGTACCAAGAAGTTCGTCGTAGGACGATTTCTGGAGTACAAAATGGTGGACAGCAAGACTGTAATCAGTCAGGTGCAAGAGTTCCAACTTATCTTGCACGAGATAGAAGCCGAAGGTATGATTCTTCCTGAAACTTTTCAGGTTGCAACTATCATGGAGAAACTCCCACCTGCGTGGAGAGACTTCAAGAACTACCTGAAGCACAAGCGAAAGGAGCTAAAGTTGGAAGATCTCATTGTGAGGCTTCGTATCGAGGAGGACAACCGCAAATCCGAGAAAAGGAGCAGCAAGAACTCCTACGAAGCAAAAGCAAATGTGATCGAGGACTCAAAGGGGAAAGCGTCTACTTCTAAAGGCTTAAAGCGAAAGAAGACTTCCCAGGGGTACAAAGGCAAGGTCCAAGAAGGCAAGAACATGCGCTTCAAGGGAACCTGCTACATCTGCAACAAAGAGGGGCATAAGGCGAATGAATGTCTCAGCCGTCTCAAAAAGAATAAGAAAAGCCACCCACATGCAAACTTGACCGACCATGAGTCTCCAAGCCTTTCAGCTGTGGTGTCAGAAGTGAATCTGACAACCAACAATAAGGATTGGTGGGTAGACACTGGGCTACTCGGCACATCTGCTCTGAGAAATTATTATTCTCTGAATATCAAATACTAGAGCAAGATGAGCAACTATTCATTGGAAATTCAGCCGTCTCAAATGTTGAAGGAAAGGGCAAGGTCATCCTGAAGTGGACATCGGGAAAGAGCTTACTCTTAACGATGTGCTTCATGTTCCAGACATCCACAAGAATTTGATCTCCGGATCAATACTTAGTAAGAAAGGATTTAGAATGGTGTTTGAATCCGACAAATTTGTACTTACTAAGGGAGGGATGTATGTGGAAAAGGATTATCTTGTTGATGGACTTTTAAAGCCAATGTTGCAGTGGTAGATAAAAAGTCTGTGTATTTGTACCCAAAGCTTATAAATAAAGGAAAATCTTCTGTTTATTTGCTTGAGTCTCCTAATTTGTGGCATGCTAGATTAGGGCATGTAAATTACAAGTCATTAAAGAACTTGTCTAATCTGGGATATATTCCTAAACTCAATTGGAAGAAATTCGCAAGTGTGAGATTGTGTTGAGGCCAAGCTGGTGAAAAATTCAATTCAATTCACTCAATTGATCGAAATACAGAACCTTTAGGGTTAATTCATAGCGATCTGTGTGACTTGAAGTTTATGCCAACTAGAGGCGGTAAAAAGTATTTCATTACTTTTATCGATGACTGTATAAGATACTGTTATGTGTATCTTTTAAACAGTAAGGATGAGGCAATAAATATGTTTATAACATATAAAGCCGAAGTTGAGAATCAACTCAACAAGAAAATCAAGATTCTAAAATCCGATAGAGGCGTAGAATATGAATCAAATGATTTTAGTGAGTTATGTGCTAATTTTGGTATAATCCATCAAACTACAGCACCATACACTCCTCAGCAGAATGGAATTGCTGAACGGAAGAACAGAACTTGAAGGAGATGGTAAATTCTATGCTCGTAAGTTCTGGAGCTCCGCAGAACTTGTGGGGGGAAGCTTTATTAACTGCAAATTATATTCTAAATAGAGTACCCTACAAGAAACTTGGTCTAATACCATTTGAGTTATGGCATGGAAGGACACCTTCCTACCATTACCTCAAAATGTGGGGGTGCCTTGCAAAGGTGCTGGCACCATTACCTAAAAAGACTAAGTTGGGAGCAAAAACTATGGACTGCATATTCATAGGCTATGCCTTGAATAGTAGTGCCTACAGATTTCTGGTCATAAATCAGAGATACCAGATATTCATGTAAACATGATTATCGAATCTAGAGATGCTGTGTTCTTTGAAGACATCTTCCGTACAAACGGTAAGCAGATAAGACTTCTGGGAAAAGAACACACGAGATGGCATTCATGGACGAAAGTTCCGAGAGGTACCGACTGTTAATGCGGAAACTGAACAAGAAGAAGTCAGAGATCTAGAATCTCAAAATCTTTTGGTCCAGATTTCATAGCATACGCTATTGAGAGAGCCTCTCAAACATTTAAAGAGGCTATGTCAACCCAGAAGCACAAATGTGGAAAGAAGCTATAAATAGCGAAATAGAATCCATACTAAGTAATCATACTTGGGAATTGGTAAACTTGCCTCTGACAGTAAACCAATTGGGTGTAAGTGGATTTTCAAACGAAAATTAAAACCCGATGGATCTATCGATAAGTACAAGGCTAGATTAGTAGCCAAGGGTTATCGACAAAAAGAAGGACTTGACTACTTTGATACTTATTCACCAGTAACAAGAATAACGTCCATTCGGATGTTGATTGCAATAGCAGTATTGCATAACTTAGATATTCATGAAATGGATGTCAAGACTGCATTCTTAAATGGTGAATTAAATGAAGAGATATATATGGAGCAACCTGAAGGATTTAAAGTCAAGGGCCAAGAACACAAGTGTGTAAATTGGTAAAATCCTTATACGGTTTAAAGCAGGCTCCAAAACAATGGCATGAGAAATTTGATAGTGTCATGATCAAAGATGGATTCACTATCAATGAATGCGATAAGTGTGTTTACACGAAAACAGTTGAAAATGCGTGTATCATTGTTTGTCTTTATGTAGACGACATGTTGATACTTGGGACTAATATTGAAATTATTAAGTCCACTAAACGAATGTTATCCAACAGTTTTGATATGAAGGATATGGGGGTTGCTGATGTAATTTTAGGAATTAAAATCATCAGAACACCAGATGGAATCAGTCTATCTCAATCTCACTATATGGATAAGATGATAGAAAGATTTAAGGATTATGGGATAAAGGAGAATACAAATCCTTTTCTCCCACACGTCCACCTTCATAAGAATACAGGAACTGGAATACGCCAGTTGGAGTATTCTCAGATTATCGGAAGTCTAATGTATTTGATGAATTGCACTAGACCCGATATTGCTTACGCTGTAAGCAAGTTAAGTAGATACACTAGCAATCCTAGTGATCTACATTGGACCGCTCTAATACGAGTATTGGGTTACGTATCACATACCAAGGAATATGCCTTGAGATATAGACAGTATCCACCTGTACTGGAAGGATACAGTGATGCTAATTGGATTGCAGATTCTGAGGAATTAAAATCAACTAGCGGATACATATTTACTCTAGCAGGAGCAGCGGTATCATGGAAGTCTTCTAAGCAAAAATGTATTGCCCGTTCCACTATGGAATCGGAATTCATAGCCTTAGATAAGGCTGAAGAAGAAGCAGAATGGCTTCGACAATTCTTAGAAGATATACCATTATGGCAAAAGCCAGTGCCGCTATATGTATACACTGCGATAATCAAGCAGCTATATGTAGGGCACAAAATGTTATATACAACGGTAAGTCTAGACATATTCGTCGTATACATAATACCGTGAAGCAGTTGCTCTCAAATGGAATTATCTCTATTGACTTTGTATCGTCAAAGGATAATTTAGCGGATCCGCTTACTAAAGGTTTAAGGGGAGAGCGTATAAACTGCGCATCGAGGGGAATGGGTCTAAAAGCCTAACCTTACCGAGTCAGCATAATGGAAACCTCACTTAGCGACTGGAGATCCCACGGACTAAGTTCAAGAGGAAAAACTAGTTATGATTGACTCAACAAGTAAGCACTTGGGAGCTTGACTCCAATCCATTCCTAAGGTGCACATAAGTGCTTTTCTACAAGTGGATTAAGGATAAGCTTAACGCTTTTATGATGCCTATATCTTGTTACTAAACAAGTGGAGTAGAGTAGACTACTCTTAATAGGTCCATCACCTATGTGAGTATAGAGTTGGGTCGGCTCTTTGGGAATTTCTATGGAGGCTGTTATTCCCTAAAGATACTCTCTGAAACCAAGAATGTCCAGGGCCAAAACGGACACAACCGAGAACCAAAGTTAATTGGAAAGTCACTGTGTGAAGCTTGTTGACTTGGCTTACACTAACGGAACAGTTCAAGACCTAGTTCACTGATTAGCCATTAAGTCCGATAAACCTGTCGCTATGGAAGGTTCAAGACCTAGTTCACCTATCCTTATGCAGTCTTTCTCAAGTACTTTTCACAATAGAGTCAGTCTCTTTGTGTGTCATTTCCTTGAATCTCCATTCATTGTGGGGGATTGTTGCATTGAAGAATATAAGTATGAATCTTCGAGTTGAATTATGGCGAGATCTGTTGATCGAATCAATTGGATGATGGTTGGAGTGTGTTCTCCTTCCATTGGGGATGAAGGTGGTATATTCACATGTTCAATTCCGACTTCGAATGAATGAGATATTCAAGTCTAAAGATTGCCTAATTCAAAGTCAAAACGGGACTAAAGGTAGCTAAAAGCATTTAGTCCCATATTGGCCATGGGATGGAAGTTTGTGGTGTATAAATAGAGAAAATTGAGAACAAAGGGCGTGCCCTTTGGGTACTTGGAGTTTTCGCGCGCGATTGGGTGGGATCTATGCCCGCCCGCACGTGTGTGCCGTGCGCGCGCGCGCCGCCGGTGCCGATGCCGGGCCGGGCTCGGGCCCGGGCTCGGGTCCGGGCCTGGGTCTGGGTTCGGGTTCGGGTTCGGGTTCCTACCTGCCTGGTTCTTTTTGAATCAGGTCTCAAGGGTATGGGCCACTCCGGATCCGAACCAGACCCGCTTCGCCCCGCCAACAGACCCGCTCCGCTGTCAGGATCTGAACCGATCGGCAAAAAGGTTGCGAACCTGTTTGGATTGCCAACGGTGTGAACCAGTTGGACTGCCAACAGTTGCGAACCAGTTGAACTGCCAAAGGTTGCGAACCAATGGACGGCCAGGTTGCAACAGTTCAGACCGAACCGTTGCATCCTTTCGTTGGGTTCGAACCTGTTGGTCCCTCCTGGAGCGCTATATAAAGCGCTCCCATCTCTCAATTAAAACACACCAACACCAAGAAAACAACTCTCTCTTTCTATCTGAGTTCTGAAGCAAAAGCAAGCCTGCATTCTGAACTGGGAAGTAGAGTTCCAAAGCGACTTCCAACGAGAAGTGAGAAATCCGTAACTCGGTTTTCGAAGCGACTTCCAAAGAAGATTCTGCAAAATTCGTTCTGAAAGAGGGCTTAGAAAATTCAACAAATTCTTTTATAGAATGTTGTCTGAATCTAAGACTTCTGAAGAAGAATATTCTTCAACCTTCCTTCGTCCTCAACAGTGGGTGCTACTCCAAAGTAAAGGCAAATATTCATCCGAAATTTGTCCTTGTACCGCGCTTCAACGATCCTGTGGAAGGTACTGGTTGACTACGGTTCGACCGTACGGTGATTTGGTAGTGCTATCCAAATACCGTGAAGGAGTGTTGTATCTTGGGAGACCAGCGTCCATTATCTCGTTAGCACCGGTGCGGGGGACGTAATTGTCTTAAGGAGATTCGCTCTAAGCGTACCCACTCCAAATACTGTATAAGTGGATTAAGTCCTTTATACAGGGGATATACTTTATAGTATATCGAGACTGATTTAAATTCAGTCTAATTGGTGTTTAACCAAGGAAGGAAATTGAAAGGTGGTTCTTAAATTAAGGAACGTTCTATTGAACGGAAAACCTCCCACTGATATTTGCCGACCTGGCCAATTAGATTGCTGATATCTCAGTGATCTTGATTAGTTGTCAGTTTGATTCCTGTTAAGCAGAGATCCAACAATCTTAAGACAATTAGAATTGAAGTTTTACTTCTGTTCTGCTTGAACTTGCAGAAAATGTCTGAGACTAATCAAGATAGCACTAGCAAGGCACCAAACATGCAGCTACAAGCTTTGATGCCAACTCCATTTCCTAACCCGAAGCCGGAGAAGTCAAGAAAAATTGATGGCACAAAATTCAAGAGGTGGCAACAGAAGATGCTCTTCTACTTGACCACTCTCCATCTGGCCAGATTCCTGCAAGAAGATCCACCAGAGCTGCAACTGATGCATGGACTCAATGTGACTTCCTTTGCTGAAATTATATTTTAAATGGACTGGATGACTCTCTTTACAATGTCTACAGTCCTATCACAACGGCAAAGAAGTTATGGGCCAGTCTTGACAAGAAGTACAAGACTGAAGATGTTGGTACAAGAAGTTCGTCGTAGGACGATTTCTGGAGTACAAAATGGTGAACAGCAAGACTGTAATCAGTCAGGTGCAAGAGTTCCAACTTATCTTGCACGAGATAGAAGCCGAAGGTATGATTCTTCCTGAAACTTTTCAGGTTGCAACTATCGTGGAGAAACTCCCACCTGCGTGGAGAGACTTCAAGAACTACCTGAAGCACAAGCGAAAGGAGCTAAAGTTGGAAGATCTCATTGTGAGGCTTCGTATCGAGGAGGACAACCGCAAGTCCGAGAAAAGGAGCAGCAAGAACTCCTACGAAGCAAAAGCAAATGTGATGGAGGACTCAAAGGGGAAAGCGTCTACTTCCAAAGGCTTAAAGCGGAAGAAGACTTCCCAGGGGTACAAAGGCAAGGTCCAAGAAGGCAAGAACATGCGCTTCAAGGGAACCTGCTACATCTGCAAACAAAGTGGGGCATAAGGCGAATGAATGTCGCAGCCATCTCAAAAAAGGCAAACTTGACCGACCATGAGTCTCCAAGCCTTTCAGCTGTGGTGTCAGAAGTGAATCTGACAACCAACAATAAGGATTGGTGGGTAGACACTGGGGCTACTCGGCACATCTGCTCTGAGAAATTATTATTCTCTGAATATCAAATACTAGAGCAAGATGAGCAACTATTCATGGGAAATTCAGCCGTCTCAAAGGTTGAAGGAAAGGGTAAGGTCATCCTGAAGTGGACATCAGGGAAAGAGCTTACTCTTAACGATGTGCTTCATGTTCCAGACATCCACAAGAATTGATCTCCGGATCAATACTTAGTAAGAAAGGATTTAGAATGGTGTTTGAATCCGACAAATTTGTACTTACTAAGGGAGGGATGTATGGGGAAAGGGTTATCTTGTTGATGGACTTTTAAAGCCAATGTTGCAGTGGTAGATAAAAAGTCTGTGTATTTGTACCAAAGCTTATAAATAAAGGAAAATCTATGTTTATTTGCTTGAGTCTCCTAATTTGTGGCATGCTAGATTAGGGCATGTAAATTACAAGTCATTAAAGAACTTGTCTAATCTGGGATATATTCCTAAACTCAACTTGGAAGAAATTCGCAAGTGTGAGATTTGTTTGAGGCCAAGCTGGCGAAAAATTCATTTCACTCAATTGATCGAAATACAGAACCTTTAGGGTTAATTCATAGCGATCTGTGTGACTTGAAGTTTATGCCAACTAGAGGCGGTAAAAAGTATTTCATTACTTTATCGATGACTGTATAAGATACTGTTATGTGTATTTTTAAACAGTAAGGATGAGGCAATAAATATGTTTATAACATATAAAGCCGAAGTTGAGAATCAACTCAACAAGAAAATCAAGATTCTAAAATCCGATCGAGGCGGAGAATATTGTAAGTTCACCTAGAGGGGGGGTGAATAGGTGAAGGCTAATCTAATGGTCACTAATGCCAAATGATGCAAATAATGCGGAAGTTAAAAACAATTATGACCTAATAAAATCTTTTACACTAAACACCACGTATAACCAAAGAGTGTTGCCGAATTCCCCGTGAAGGGCTCTAGACAAAGTCCTCTAGATTCCCTTGAATGGGTTGAGGTGCCGCGTTGGCTCTCTTGGTGAATACAAGTGTTAGTCAACAATCCCAAGCAATATATTAATATGAGCACAAGGAATATATCATGCATATAAAGGTAAAGACAAGATAAGAAATGCAAGATATAAAGGGGATAGAGAGAGAGAGTGTGAGCAATCGCAAACACAAAGGGTTTGTTTCGAGGTTCGAGCACACTTGCTCACATCCCGCCTTCGACACACGAAGGATTTCCACTATGCAAGATCCCACTGGATCTCTCCTCGGTGCCGCAACACCTACAAGCCCTCGGACTCCCTAGTCCCTTACACACCGCAAGCCCACCGGCTCGCCGAGGCCGCACCTCAAATAAGAAGAGTTCACACCCGAACCCTAAACAACCACGAGCACACTTGCCCGTCTCCTCAAAGAACAAAGAAAAGATTTTTGGTGATCACAACACTTTGATCACCTAAAGCACTCTCACTACAACACTCCTATAGAATGAATAATCAATGGATGCTCAAGTGTTTGTGTGAGAAAAGCAAGGAAGAGAATGGTGGAGGAAAACTCAAAGAATCACTTTAAAACTCTCGTGATAAAATCTTCCCTTTTGATTGGAAGTATTGCTCTCTATTTTGTGGAGAAAAACTTCTGAAAAGAGTGGGAAAAACTGGCTCTAAAAACTTCTCCAAATCTTGTGTAAAACAGTCCACAAACCCCCAAATATATATGCTGTCAAAAACTAGCCGTTGGGGCTTTGTCAGAACTGCGGTCGAGGTGCGATCGACCGCCAACGGTCGGATTTCTGACCGTTGGAGCCACGGTCGACCGCCAGGGTCGACCGACCCACTAGAGCTGAGAGTCTAACTCTCTGTCGGTCGACCCGTGCGGTCGGCCGAACTTTCCAGAGAGCTCTGCTCTCTGGAGCGGTCGACCGGCACGGTTGGCCGTCCTCCAGTACACAAAGGCGTGCACGTTTGTGAACGTCGGTCGACCGGTCCGGTCGGCCGACTCCAGGATTAGTCGACTTATAAAGGCTATTAGTCGACTTATCCGAAGCCTGAAACAGTTTTTTGGGATTAAAAAGTTAGTCTTTTTGGCTCAATAAAATCCCATAAAATACATAAAAATCTACAAAAATAGTTTAACCAATATACTTTGATATACAAACATGCTTGCACAAAATCAAGGCATGTTATAAAAGATTGGACTTTTTTTGTAACTTGAAATATTTGGCACAAGATAAAAACTGTATTTTTCAAAACAATATTTTTCCAAAACATGTTTTTCCAAATCTTCATCAAATACAAAAACAAGATATACTTTTAAAGCATAGTGTGTATGGATATGATCCACTACACAATCATAATGAAATATTTATGTTTTTGTCATAAAGCTCTAAACTTGGTTTTGGTTAAAAGATAAGTATATGAGAAACACCAAAAAACAAAATAGTATTTTCTAAACTAGAAAATTTTTTGTAAAACAAAACTATCAAGAGTGTGTGTGCATGGTATACTTGAGCAATCCACTAACTATCTATCCTTTACATTTTATCTAAAAATAAAAATAAAATCTTATACCTAGACACAAGTCTTGATCTTCTTGAAGTCTTCACTTGAAGGCTTCTCATCTTCTTGACTTGGTCCAAGCTTGATCCAAAAGCTCCTTGGATCACACCGTGCTAGCTCCAAATCTTGACATTTTATCCTTTTTTGAGCTATGCACCTACTAAGATCTTGATACTGAATCTGTCACTAATTAAACACAAGATCATAGTAAACATAACTTCATGAGTTGATCATCATCAAAATAGGGTGATAGGCCTTTGGGCCAACAATCTCCCCCTTTTTGATGATGACAAAACACATGAAGTTATATATGCATGGATTAAAGTAAAGCTTCAAAGAAGCTCCCCCTTAACTCATGCATACAAAATAAATAATAGATATGGTAATGAGGCACATGAATATGTATGCAAGTATGGAGATAAAACATGCAACAAGCATAAATCAAAATCTTTTTCTCCTATTTGCAATACAAAAATATATATGCATAAACATAAATCTTACTCAACCATGCATATAAACTCAAAATCTTTCTCCCCCTTTGTCAATCATCAACAAAGGGTTCAAAGTAAAATCAAATCAAACAAATTTTTCTCCCCTTTTTTTTTGTCAAAAACAAGGAGATTAAGAAGGGGTAATACAAATCAATCAATAAAGATTTATATGCGATATACATTCATGAAGAGGAAGACGCTAAGTTAGCTTCCCTACACATATGCATTACATGAAGAAGGGATGACAAGCCCTAACTCACATAACACATATTATGTAATGCATAAGAGAAGATGTGAAGCTCCCCCTACACACGTATATCATATAAAGAAGAGTTGTCAAGCTCCTCAATTTATAATATACTCAACATTGAATCTATATGTAGAAGAGATGTTAAGCTCTCCTTGCATATAGGAAATACATATCAAAACATTTTTTTTTAAATTTTTCTTAAACAAAATTTTAATGGTATCAGAGCTCTTGTAAAACAATCAAAATTTTAAAGATACCTAATTGAAAATAATCATTATTGTAAAACATATTGATACCAATTTGAAATTTAACAAATATGAAGTTGAAGCATTTTGATATCAATGGTAAACATAATGATCCAAAAACTTACTTTTCATCATAAACTTTGTGCTTTTAAAAATGTGAGCCAATTGTAAGTTAAGCACATGAAAATCATATATATGTATGAGAAATGAGTATACCAAGTGATATTGATACATACATATATAAGAAACAAAATATGAGTATATACAAAAAATTATCAATTTAGATACCAATTGAAAGAGTCCAATGATACCAATTGACATAATAATAAGATCAAGTGTATAACTCATAACCTACCACCCTTCATATGCCAAGATAGAAGATTTTCAATGAAGCATACAAGGCATAATCGCCCATCCATCCTCCCATCGAAGGTAGGGTTTTTCAAAAATAGATTTGAAAATATTTAGCATTGAAAATCACTACCAAAAGAAGAATAATTAACTAGTTAACGATAATTTTTGAAAATCTAGTTAAAGATTCTTCAAAAACATCAAAATCATATATTTTTCATGAATCAAGATTAAATACACAAAGTTTTACACTCAAGATCGATTAAGCTCATAAAAGTGTTCATGAATCAAAGTCATGACAAAATAAATAAAGTGTGAGTGTTCAAAAGTCATGTAAGTAGCATTATCATGAAAAAGGTCATTGAAGCTCAATAAGATGAATAACATTTTATAAAACATGAAAATTAACTTTCTTAAAAATAACACACTTCTAGGATATGTATGATTTATCCAATCTAACAATACACATACATATCCCAAACATTAAAAGAGTCTATCAAATGTATTTGCATGAAGGCAAGAGACTCACGGGTATACATGTATATTTATTATATTTGAATTAAAAAATATATACATGAAGTAAAGCATAAAAATGGCAAAGCATGTATAAATGAGAATCATCAAAAACTAGTTTATACATGTGCATATAGTGGGTACAAATGAGCATGAAGTGCAAACATATATAAATCAAGTGTTAACTCACCATTTGTACATGTATAAAACAAGTTTGATAAAAAACTACATCTAAGCATGGTATTACCACATGAAGCACATACAACACAAAACATGAACATGCTATGAATATTATAAATGAACAAGCATGAACATGAAAAGTGTAGGTTCACCTAGAGGGGGGGGTGAATAGGTGATGGCTAATCTAATGGTCACTTAATGGTAAATTATGCAAATAATGCGGAAGCTATGACCAAATTAAATCTTCTTTTAATTAAACACTTATGTATAACTCAAGAGTGTTGCCGAATTCCCTTTGCAGGGCTCTGGACAAGCTCCTCTAGATTCCCCTTGAATGGGTTGAGGTGCCGCGTTGGCTCTCTTGGTTGAATACTAGTGTTAACAACAATCCCAAGCAAGTATAGCAATTATGAGCACAAGGGAATATATCAAGCATGTAAATGATAAAGACAATTATTGAATGCAAGATATAAAAGAGAAAGAGAGAGAGAGAGATAGAGTAAGCAATCGCAAACACAAAGGTATGTTTCGAGGTTCGAGCACACTTGCTCTACATCCCCGCCTTCGACACACGAAGGATTTCCACTATGCAAGATCCCAATGGATCTCTCCTCGGTGCCGCAACACCTACAAGCCCTCGGACTCCCTAGTCCCGTACACACCGCAAGCTCACTAGCTCGCCGAGGCCGCACCTCGAACCAAAGAGTTCACAACCGAACTCCAAACCACCACGAGCACACTTGCCCGTCTCCTCAAAGTACAAGGATGAAATCTTTGGTGATCTACAATACTTTGATCACCAATTACAAACTCTCACTACAACCTCTCCTATAGGATAGATATAACAATGGATGCTCAAGTGTGGTGTGAGAAAATCAAGGATTAGAAAGGTGGAGGAAAAACTCAAAGAATCACACTTTAAATTACTCTTGATAAATTCTCCCTTTTGATTGGAAGTATTTGCACTCAAATATGTGGAGAAAACTCTGTTAAAAGGATGGGAAAAACTAGCTTAGAAATCTCCAAAAATCTTGACTCAAAACAATGACCAAACCCCCTTTTAAAGAGGTCAGAAAAATATGACCGTTGGGGTCTGTCAGAGCTGCCGGTCGACCGCCAACGGTCGAAAATCCGACCGTTGGAGACTCCGGTCGACCGCCCGGTCGACCCAGAAAACCCGAGAGCAGAACTCTCTGCAGCGGTCGACCGTCCGGTCGACCGGACCACTGTGCTGCACAGACATGCACAAGTCTGTGCACGTCGGTCGACCGTGGGTCGACGGGCCATGGTGCGGTCGATCGCTCGGTCGACCGACCGGCCTGTCAGCCAGTTCCAGGTCTGGAAAACTGGTTTAAAAATATTTTTAAAATCTTTTAACACTTATAAAAATTCCATAAACTTGTTTTAATCATTCTATATTGAAAACCAAACTTGTGACAAAAATTTTCAAGACATATATCAACATATTCATATCATTTCAGCGTCTTGCAAATTTTATCAAAAATCAAAACATGTATTTTTCAAACTTGGTTTTCATAACTTCACAAAATATAAAAACAAGATATTTGATTTCATTTTAAAGCATAGTGTGTATGGATATGATCCACTACACAATCATAATGTAATATCTATGTTTTTGTCATAAAGCTCTAAATTAGGTTTTGGTTGAAACATATAACTTTGAATACCAAGAACCAAAACAATATTTTTCAAAAATGATAGTCTTTTCTAAATCTGAAAATCTTTTATGAAAAGACATTAAAATCAAGAGTGTGTGTGTGATATATACTTGAGCAATCCACCAACTATCTATCCTTTACATTTTTAACTAAAAACAAAAACTAAATCTTATACCTAGACACAAGTCTTCATCTTCTTGAAGTCTTTCCTTGAAGGCTTCTCATCTTCTTGACTTGGTCCAAGCTTGATCAAAAACTCCTTGGATCACACCGTGCTAGCTCCAAATCTTGACATTTTATCCTTTGTTGAGCTATGCACCTACTAAGATCTTGATAATGAATCTGTCACTAATTAGCACAAGATCATTAGTAAACATAACTTCATGAGTTGATCATCATCAAAACTAGGGTGATAGGCCTTTGGGCCAACAATCTCCCCCTTTGATGATGACAAAACTCATGGAGTTATATATGCATGGCTTAAAGTAAAGCTTCAAGGAAGCTCCCCCTTAACTCATGCATAACCCAAAATAATAGATATGGCAATGAGGCACATGAATATGTATGCAAGTATGGAGATAAAACATGCAACAAGTATAAATCAAAATCTTTTTCTCCTATTTGCAATACAAAACATATATGCATAAATAACAAGGAAGACAAATACTACTTCCCCTTAAGCAATGAAAACATGCGAGTTATATATTATATACTCAAATACTTAAATGAAAACATGCATATATATACTCAAATACTTCTCCCCCTTTTTGTCACTCATCAACAAAGGGTTCAAAGTAAAATCAAATCAAACAAATTTTTTTCCCTTTTTGTCAAAAACAAAAAGATCAAGAAGGGGTAATACAAATCAATCAATAGAGATTTATATGCGATATACATCCATGAAGAGGAAGACGCTAAGTTAGCTTCCCTACACATATGCATTACATGAAGAAGGGATGACAAGCCCTAACTCACATAACACATATTATGTAATGCATAAGAGGAGATGTGAAGCTCCCCTACACACGTATATCATATAAAGAAGAGTTGTCAAGCTCCTCAATTTATAATATACTCAACATGAATCTATATGTAAGAGAGATGTTAAGCTCTCCTTGCATATAGGAAATACAAATCAAAAATTTTGAATTTTCCTTAAAATTTTGAACTTACTTAATAAACACATTTTGAGATATCAAATCAACATATTTTTTTATTTTGATATCAAATCTTGAAAACATATTGCATAAGCTTTAAGAACAATGGAAAGTTAAATTAAGCTTAGCAAATAGATCACATATATGTATGAAAAGATAATACCAATAAAAATTGATATAATTTGAATTTGAAGGCACACATACATATAATCAAAATATGAGTATATAGAAATCATAATGATACCAATTTACGAGTAAGCATATCATATACTCTATCATATGAAGAGATTGCACTAGTTAATATGAAAAATATTTTAAAACTAGTACGAAATCCTTCAAGCAAGGAATAAAGCAAAAAGTAATGTCAATAAATCTCAATATTCCTTTAAATCATCACACATTTTTTTTATTAAAAACAAATTTATATTTCAAGATATATGTATGTTTTGACAACACAATAAGCATACATACATATCTCTTAAACACAATTGAGTTCATATAAATAGATTTGCATTAAAGGCAAATGACTCAAGAGGTATACATGTATATCTTAAAGTTTGGCAAAATACACATATACATGAAATGAAAACACATGATCATAAATCAAATCCAAAAGTGAGAATACAAGTTTAAAGATGTATGTATCATCAAAACCAAGCAATACAAGCACATTTCATGGGTTCAAATAAGCATTCAAGCACAAATATAAATAGATTTATTTGTGGCCCACGATATGTATAAGTATAAATCCTAGTGTTGATAAAACGAACATATAAACTAATATTCAATACATGAAGCATCAAATTTTGAGAAAAATAGAATCATGTGTAAATCCCAAAAAAAATTATTTGAAGAACAAATAACTAGTATAAATTGTTTTTGAAAAACTAGTTAAAGATCCTTCAAATATGTCAAATCTTATGTTTTTCATAACATAACTAGATACACAAAAATTTAATCACTCATGATCTATAAAGCTCAAAATATTTTTAACAAAAGTGTGAGTGTTTAATGATCATGTAAATAGCATTTTGATGAAAATAGACAAAGAAGCTCATAAGACACAATTTTAACAATTCAATTCAAAATCATTTTTCATAAAATCAACAAACTTCTAGGTATATGTATGATTTATCCAATCCTAACAATACACATACATATCCCAAATATTAAAAGAGTCTATCAAATGTATTTGCATGAAGGCAAGAGACTCACGGGTATACATGTATATTTATTAGATTTGAATTTAAAATACATATACATGAAGTAAATTACTAAAATAGGCAAAACATGTATAAAAGAGAATCATCAAAACTAGATTATACATATGCATAAAGTGGGTACAAATGAGCATGAAGTGCAAATATATATGAAACAAATGTAGCTCACTATTTGTACATGTATAATACAAGTTTTGATAAAAACTACATCTAAGCATGTTATAACCACATGAAGCACAAAAATATGAACATGCTATATGATATATGAAATTAAAAGCATGTACATAAAAAGTAGGAGTTTAGAAATTGTTACCAACTCCAAAGCTCCTACATGGTGGTTGTCCCACCAAAGCTCCTTGATAGCGATGCGTCCAAATGTATGTCCATCAAGTCCATTGCATCCACTACCCAGGCACCATTCTCTCACGTTTTGTGAGAGCCCTCACCTACATCAAAGCAAAAGGTGGGGGGTTTTGGTACCCATATTTTCTTGGGTCCTTTGGGGTTAGACTTGTAAGGAACCCAAATCTTTTATAATTAGTAAAATTTAGAGAATTAATATTATCATAACAAAACTTTGCTAAATGGCCTTTGCGGCCACAATGTGTACATATGTACACCTTAGTATGCTTATGTGTAGGAGTGTGATCATGTTGTGCAACATAAGCATGATGATGTGCATGAATAGATGGAGTTTGTTTCTTTGAAAACAAAGACTCCAATTTAGTATGATTAAATGCACATGAGTTCAAAGTTGAACTCAAACCATCCATTTTATTTTTCAAAATCTTAATCTCATTAGTTGTGGCATGTAAAGCATGGTGAGATATAGAATCATTTTCTTTTTCTTTTGTGAAACAAAATCTTTTTCTTTTTCATAATTTTTCTTTTTAAAGATTTATTTTCTTGAAAAACACTTTCTCTTTGTTTTTCCACCAAATCAATCTTATCTTTCAAAATAGTGTTCCCTTCACATAAATCATTCAATTTTGTAAGCAAAGAAACATTCTCATTTTTCAAATCATTGTTTTCTTTTTCTAAGCATGCCTTTTATTTTCTAATGAATCTTTTTCATTAAGCATGGCATCAAAATTCTTTTCAAATTATTGTTGTCTTTTTCTAAACATGCAATGTTAGATTTAAAAGAGTCTTGTTCTACATGCATGCAAGCAATATTCTTTTTCAAATTTTTATTTTCCTTTTTAATCATGTCATATTTTTCAAGTAATAGATGACAAAAAGTAGAAAGCTCATCATATGACATGTCCTCATCATCGGATTCGGAGTTTACCTCAAGGGGGTTATCCCCTTGGACCATGTAAGCACTTGTTGGAGGTGTCGCTTCCAACGTCCGAGTCACTCCCGCATAGTATAGATCTTTTTCGCCGAGGGAGGTGATGATGTTCCATACTACAAAAGCCGATTCAACATTAGAAACCCTAGATAAATAATCATCATTTAGGGTTGACTTGATAGCATGAAGGGCTTTTGCATTAGCCTCAAATTCTTACCATCTAAAGAATATGCATTATTAGTGGTGGCAAGATAAACATGAAATCCTAAGGCTTTGAGGTATAAAGACATCTTAACCTTCCAAATTTGGATGTTAAGAATGTCAAAGGTGGGTGGTGACATGAAATCCATGGTGTGTGTACAAATAATGTGATTAGCCTAAAATGAGGATCTTTTACTCTAGGTTGTTAGACCCAAATCAGAGTACCAAGCTCTGATACCAATTGTATTCACCTAGAGGGGGGTGAATAGGTGATGGCTAATCTAATGGTCACTTAATGGTAAATTATGCAAATAATGCGGAAGCTATGACCAAATTAAATCTTCTTTAATTAAACACTTGTGTATAACTCAAGAGTGTTGCCGAATTCCCTTGCAGGGCTCTGGACAAGCTCCTCTAGATTCCCCTTGAATGGGTTGAGGTGCCGCGTTGGCTCTCTTGGTTGAATACTAGTGTTAACAACAATCCCAAGCAAGTATAGCAATTATGAGCACAAGGGAATATATCAAGCATGTAAATGATAAAGACAATTATTGAATGCAAGATATAAAAGAGACAAAGAGAGAGAGAGAGATAGAGTAAGCAATCGCAAACACAAAGGTATGTTTCGAGGTTCGAGCACACTTGCTCTACATCCCCGCCTTCGACACACGAAGGATTTCCACTATGCAAGATCCCAATGGATCTCTCTCGGTGCCGCAACACCTACAAGCCCTCGGACTCCCTAGTCCCGTACACACCGCAAGCTCACTAGCTCGCCGAGACCGCACCTCGAACCAAAGAGTTCACAACCGAACTCCAAACCACCACGAGCACACTTGCTCGTCTCCTCAAAGTACAAGGATGAAATCTTTGGTGATCTACAACACTTTGATCACCAATTACAAACTCTCACTACAACACTCTCCTATAGGATAGATATAACAATGGATGCTCAAGTGTGGTGTGAGAAAATCAAGGATTAGAAAGGTGGAGGAAAACTCAAAGAATCACACTTTAAATTACTCTTGATAAATTCTTCCCTTTTGATTGGAAGTATTTGCACTCAAATATGTGGAGAAAACTCTGTTAAAAGGATGGGAAAAACTGGCTTAGAAATCTCCAAAAATCTTGACTCAAAACAATGACCAAACCCCCTTTTATAGAGGTCAGAAAAAATATGACCGTTGGGGACTGTCAGAGCTGCCGGTCGACCGCCCGGTTGACCGCCAACGGTCGAAAATCTGACCGTTGGAGCCTCCGGTCGACCGCCCGGTCGACCCAGAAAACCCGAGAGCAGAACTCTCTGCAGCGGTCGACCGTCCGGTCGACCGGACCACTGTGCTGCTGATTGGTAGTCAAAAGTGCATTTTTATCATCATATTTACCATCACATTTTCATATTTATTCATTTAATTCTGCACAATTATTAATATTTTGTGATTTATTGTGTGCAGGCCTCGAAATAATAAAAAGAAAGAAATAAAGCTTAAAGAGCCCAAAAGCCCAGATCCAAGCCCATATTTGAAGCCCAAGAGTCAAAGTGCAAATATCAATTGTCAAAGTGCAATTATGCAAGGGCTAAAGTTGCAATTATTAAAGTTGAGGGAAGGATAGAATTCTACCCAACCCTAAACTCTTGCAGGATGAGCATAAAAGCCAAAGATGAGAAGGAAATTCTGGGAGGAAGATTTGAAGAAATCTGGATTAAGGGTAACTTGATTACCAAGTTACCTCGAAAATCCAGATTTAAAAGGCCAGGATTAAAATTCCAGAAGCAGAAGCCCACAGGGACGGACCAGGAGAAGCCACGCGCCAAAGCGCGTGGCAATCTGCCACCATATTGCCGCGGGGGCGCGGCAAAAGCCGCGTTTCCGCGGCATTTCAGAGTTATCCAGGGATAGGTTTTCGTGGAGGACTTCATTCTGGACTCTACTACCTTCTGCATTATAAATATCCCTGCAAAGTGCAACGTAAGGGTGTCCAGCGTCCAGCAAAGGGCCAAAAGCTAGGGTTTTTAGGTTTTAGGTTAGATTCATTGTAAATTTTTATTTCTTTTTGTAAACCGAGAGGAGAGGATGTTCTCATGGAGGAAGGAGATCTACTTGTACTGAGGGTGACAATCGGTGTAAGTTTTGCTTTTCCACCATTGTTAAATAAATCGACTCGAGTTCGTTTTGTTCTTTTTATTTTTATTCTTGTGTTATTGTTTCTCTAGTTTTGTTTAATCTCTGTTCTTCTATTTTTATTTTATGTGATTGTTTCTTTCTCCGATGACTTGCAAACCGTGAGAACTTGACGCTTTGAGACTACCTAGCCGAAGAAGGAACCTTGACGGCCCCATGGCGATGAACAAGTCTTCATAGCTTGTTGTTTTATTTCGTAGAGTAGATTAAGAAGGCGGACGATCCCATAAGCCGTGCTTGTACGCCTTCCAAGAAAAGGGAAATCATCGCAACGGTTCAAACGGCAAGCAAATAAAGAGATAAGTTTTCCTCTTGTTTCTTTTCTTTTCTTTTTCGTAGATTAAATCCACATCTCTCCAATATTCTTTTCCACAACTCATTGTGAATACCACGTTTCTTTGTAAATACCATCGTGACAATTAACAAAATAACTAAAAAAATATAAATTTTAGAGATTAACTTGCTTAACGCTTCTATCGCAGTCCCTCCTTGAGGATCACGACCCGCATAGCCCTGCTACCGCGGATTAGAGCTGATTCCTCGCACGATCTATTCTTAAATCTAATATTCATTATTTTCTGTGCAGGAAAATTCAGTTAACAAATTGGCGCCGTTGCCGGGGAGGGACGGTAAGTTATCTCTAAAACAAAAAAATTTTAATTATTAACTTATTCTTTATTCTTTTCTGTTGCAGGTTACAGGTGAAGAAACAATATTTTGGCAACTGCAGTGACATATAAGTGGACCTGGGACTCTGCTCAAGAAAGCAGAGCCCAGGATCCCTCCAGAGTGCCGCGTTCCCACGGCAAAAGCCGCGCAAACGCGGCACAAAGGAGTTGACTCCTAACCATTTTCTGCAGGCTCTTCAGCTCTGCAAAATACAGCTTCTGCAGTACTTAACTTTCTGTATTATTCACCATATACCTGCTAATTTAATCAACAGTAAAAAATTGGTTGTAATCGTTAAAAGTTGATTAGACATTTGCATATTAGGCACGTGTCTTTTCAATTATTTTTATTTACTGTTGAAGAGTGCTGGAGGCAAGGTACGTACGCATTGCATGTAGAATAGGATTCATCTCTTGGTTGATTTTCTGCTTTGAGTGATTCTTATCTATTTATCTTGTACACTTGCACTAATTCATCTTAAGGGCATAACCCATTAACAAGATAAGGTGGGGATTTCATCACCCTTCCTTAGCCCAAAAATCATATCCCGAGCACTCACTAACCAAGCCTAACATAAAAAATAGTAGACGTTGGCCCTAGGGACATCTCGGACTCAATAGGAGATTATCCTAAGGAGGAAAAGTGCTGGAAGTTGACTCTTGTCAAATCAGTGTCTAGGAAAGGGATTGAGGGCCGAAAGCCCGAAGATTGGTGGTTATTTAATTAAGGAACGTCTTTGACGGAAAACCTCCCACCCCTCTTGCCCCGACCTGGCTGATTAACTTGTGGTCAAAGTCTACACCCTACCTCCCGTGGACAGTCTAACCAGTTAGGAGTCGTCTAGGTCTAGGTCTACCCTAACTTAGGTTAGAATTTTTCTTTTTGTTTGTTTATTTGTTTTGTTTGTGTTGGTGTGATATGGCATATAATAATAATTCCAATTTTAATCCATATTACACCCCTAACTATTATTCGGATATTACCAACCCGGCATACCTAACTTTGACCAATCTAGTGTGCCGGAATGGTCTTATCCGAATGAATATAACCCACACACTCCATCTTATGACTATAATCTTCATAATAATTTCAACTCGTCACAGAGTTCATGGGGTTTCGAGTCCCCCGAGTCTAATTCTCAACCTAATTGTCCTTCATATCCATCTAGTCCACATTCTTCCCAAAATTCATACTCAGATCCACCCATTCAGAATAGAAATCCATCTATCTTGGAAATGATGAGTAGGAATGAGTCCAAGCAAAAATCACCATCAATTTTAGACATGATGATACGTGAGTCCACCGACTCACAAATTTATCACGATTACCCGTCCTATTTTCAAGTCCAATCAGAATATGATCCACCTATCGACTATGAAGGGATGCTAGCTGCCATGACTGAGGCTAAATTAGCCCGTGATCATGACATAGATTTGATGGTGGAATGCTTACACCGGCCGGCTGATTCTGATATCGATGACCACTTGATTAGAGCCGACGAACCAAGTTGCTTGGAACAACAAGTTTCTAATTCAGTACCATCTTGTGACTTGCCGAAACTTCAAATTCTGATAATTTGGCAAGTTTTTCCTTTCCCGAATTAGAACTCGAATGTGACCTAGATTCTCAAATCTATGATCAAGTTCAAATTCCTGAATCATTATTGACTCCTGTTTTGTTACCCGACTTAGGTAATATTTTAGAGTCAGTTTTGATTCCCACATCTATCATTCCTGAACTTGAATCACCACCATTGAGTCACATTCCATTGTGGGAAGATGATTGTGGACTTGAGTTTCAATTTTTTGACTTGGACCCACTTCTCGAACTTAGCCCGACTCCTGAGCCCTTACTTGATTTGAGCTTCTTCCCTGAGTCAGTATTCGTTCCCGTACTTCCCATGTCCAAGTCAATCATTCCATCTTTTCATACTCCATTTTGGGACAAGGAGGTTGAGACAATTAACTCTGAATTTATTATGAAATTTGGAAATTTGATGGGGTGGAAATACTAAAAAATAATTATACATATATTTTTGTGGGTTATGTAAGGAAAGTTTCCGGTGGGTTCCACCAAATTATCTGTTATCTTGATTGGGCCGCATTTCGTGGACCAATTAGACCACCTCCGGAACCACCACCCTAGGTAACTTCCGCCTTCCCTTGTTCTGTTTCATGCATATATGCATTCATTCATACATTGAGGACAATGCATGAGATAAGTGTGGGGGTGGGCTTTACTAACATACTAACATAGGTAAAAACTAAAAAAAAAAAAAAAAATTGCTAATAAAAAAAAAATTTAAAAAAAATTGTTATAAAAAGGAAATATTTTGACTTATTTTTTGAAAGAAATCTAAGTTAGTTTTAAGGATTAGGAAAATCATGATTAGGATTCTAAAAACTTGGTCAAAATAAATAAATTGTTTAATTTTTAGGTATAGGAGAGAAATTGAATAAATAATTAGTCTTGATTTTTACCTTAATGAAATATGCATACCAAATGCATATCTAGGATTCTAAGACAAAGACCTTGTGCCTCATATATAAAAAAAAAAAAGAAAAAAAATAATTCACCAATTAAGCTGATACATGTGCCTCAAGAAGCATAAGTATTCATGCCTAAAGGTGAGTAAATAAAATAAAGTCCTTAGTTTTGGGGCCTAATTCACTCGAATTTGAGTCCGCGGGTGTTTTCTCACTTGGTGCCCTAAAGCCGACTGGTTTGGGAGCCACCGACTTTAAGTTCACTACATGGGTGGATTAGAAAGTCCGAGGGAACTAAGGAAAAATTACTTATATGTACTAAACATCTAATAATCAATTAGTTAGGTATTAGGGCCTCAAGAAGCCTTGATACTTATACGAAAGAAAATTAGATGAGTTATACATGCCAAAAAAAAAAAAAAAATTATATCAACACATCTAATAGTCAATTAGTTAGGTATGAGGGCCTCAAGAAGCCTTGATACTTACACGAAAGAAAATTAGATGATGTTATAAAATACTAAAGAGGCATGAGAGTCCAAGTTAAGGAATACCTAGATTCACAAGGGTGCGTATGACTTTGGTAACGAAAAAGACTATATTAGAAATTCATTTTAATCCTTACCTAAAATGAATAACAATTGACTTTATAAGACTAGGTTTGAAGAATGAATAAAATTGAGGATCCTAAAAACTTATAGACTACTTAGTCTCTTCAAATATAATTCAAATATTTTCCTTTTTATGGATTTTGTGGGTGCAATCCGCTGAAAACCCTCACGAGACAACACTCGTCCTCTAGGGTAACCTAGAGGTTTAACGGCTTGTTGCACGTGCTAAGTGCAATCGTGATTCCTACGAAAGTGAGTTAGCTTAGATTAACTTTTCATTTCTTTTTCTTTTTCTTTGTTTTTACTCGAGGACGAGCAAAAAAGATAAGTGTGGGGGTGTGATTGGTAGTCAAAAGTGCATTTTTATCATCATATTTACCATCACATTTTCATATTTATTCATTTAATCTGCACAATTATTATATTTTTGTGATTTATTGTGTGCAGGCCTCGAAATAATAAAAAGAAAGAAATAAAGCTTAAAGAGCCCAAAGCCCAGATCCAAGCCCATATTTGAAGCCCAGAGTCAAAGTGCAAATATCAATTGTCAAAGTGCAATTATGCAAGGGCTAAAGTTGCAATTATTAAAGTTGAGGGAAGGATAGAATTCTACCCACCCTAAACTCTTGCAGGATGAGCATAAAAGCCAAAGATGAGAAGGAAATTCGTGGGAGGAAGATTTGAAGAAATCTGGATTAAGGGTAACTTGATTACCAAGTTACCTCGAAAATCCAGATTTAAAAGGCCAGGATTAAAATTCCAGAAGCAGAAGCCCACAGGGACGGACCAGGAGAAGCCACGCGCCAAAGCGCGTGGCAATCTGCCACCATATTGCCGCGGGGGCGCGGCAAAAGCCGCGTTTCCGCGGCATTTCAGAGTTATCCAGGGACAGGTTTTCGTGGAGGACTTCATTCTGGACTCTACTACCTTCTGCATTATAAATATCCCTGCAAAGTGCAACGTACAGGGTGTCCAGCGTCCAGCAAAGGGCCAAAAGCTAGGGTTTTTAGGTTTTAGGTTAGATTCCATTGTAAATTTTTATTTTCTTTTTGTAAACCGAGAGGAGAGGATGTTCTCATGGAGGAAGGAGATCTACTTGTACTGAGGGTGACAATCGGTGTAAGTTTTGCTTTTCCACCATTGTTAAATAAATCAACTCGAGGTTCGTTTTGTTCTTTTTATTTTTATTCTTGTGTTTTGTTTCTCTAGTTTTGTTTAATCTCTGTTCTTCTATTTTTATTTTATGTGATTGTTTCTTTCTCCGATGACTTGCAAACCGTGAGAACTTGACGCTTTGAGACTACCTAGCCGAAGAAGGAACCTTGACGGCCCTGGCGATGAACAAGTCTTCATAGCTTGTTGTTTTATTTCGTAGAGTAGATTAAGAAGGCGGACGATCCCATAAGCCGTGCTTGTACGCCTTCCAAGAAAAGGGAAATCATCGCAACGGTTCAAACGGCAAGCAAATAAAGAGATAAGTTTTCCTTTTGTTTCTTTTCTTTTCTTTTTCGTAGATTAAATCCACATCTCTCCAATATTCTTTTCCACAACTCATTGTAAATACCACGTTTCTTTGTAAATACCATCGTGACAATTAACTAAAAAAGATAAATTTTAGAGATTAACTTGCTTAACGCTTCTATCGCAGTCCCTCCTTGAGGATCACGACCCGCATAGCCTTGCTACCGCGGATTAGAACTGAACCTCACACTACTATTTCTAAATTTATATCCTTATTTTTGTGTGCAGGAAAAATCAGTCAACAAATTGGCGCCGTTGCCGGGGAGGGACGGTAAGTTATTCTCTATAAAAAAATATTTTTTATTAACTTATTCTTTATTCTTTTCTGTTGCAGGTTACAGGTGAAGAAACAGGATTTTTGCAACTGCAGTAACATATAAGTGGACCTGGGCCTCTGCTCCAGAAAGCAGAGCCCAGGATCCCTCCAAATTGCCGCAGAAACGCGGCCAAAGCCGCGGATCTGCGGCAAGGAGGTTTCACTCCTGACAATTTTTCTGCAGGGTCTTCAGCTCTGCAAAATACAGCTTCTGCAATACTTATCTTCCTGTATTATTCACCATATACCTGCTAATTAATCAACAGTAAAAAATTGGTTGTAATTAAAAATTGTTTAGACAATTGCATTCTAGGCACGTGTCTTTCAATTCTTTTACTTTTACTGTTGAAGAGTGCTGGAGGCAAGTACGTACGCATTGCATGTAGAATAGGATTCATCTCTTGGTGATTTTCTGCTTTGAGTGATTCTTATCTATTTATCTTGTACACTTGCACTAATTCATCTTAAGGGCATAACCCATTAACAAGATAAGGTGGGGATTTCATCACCCTTCCTTAGCCCAAAAATCATATCCCGAGCACTCACTAACCCAAGCCTAACTTAAAAATAGTAGACGTTGGCCCTAGGGACATCTCGACTCAATAGGAGATTATCCTAAGGGGACGGTGTTGGAAGTTGACTCCTGCCAAATCAGTGTCTAGGAAGGGGATTGAGGCCGAAAGCCCGAAGTGTGGTGGTTATTTAATTAAGGAACGTCTTTGACGGAAAACCTCCCACCACTCTTGCCCCGACCTGGCTGATTAACTTGTGGTCAAAGTCTACACCCTACCTCCCGTGGACAGTCTAACCAGTTAGGAGTCGTCTAGGTCATAGGTCTACCCTAACTTAGATTAGAATTTTTCTTTTTGTTGTTTATTTGTTTGTTTTGTTTGTGTTGGTGTGATATGGCATATAATAATAATTCCAATTTTAATCCATATTACACCCCTAACTATATTCGGATATTACCAACCCGGCATACCCTAACTTTGACCAATCTAGTGTGCCGGAATGGTCTTATCCGAATGATATAACCCACACACTCCATCTTATGACTATAATCTTCATAATAATTTCAACTCGTCACAGAGTTCATGGGGTTTCGAGTCCCCCGAGTCTAATTCTCAACCTAATTGTCCTTCATATCCATCTAGTCCACATTCTTCCCAAAATTCATACTCAGATCCACCCTTCAGAATAGAAATCCATCTATCTTGGAAATGATGAGTAGGAATGAGTCCAAGCAAAAATCACCATCAATTTTAGACATGATGATACGTGAGTCCACCGACTCACAATTTATCACGATTACCCGTCCTATTTTCAAGTCCAATCAGAATATGATCCACCTATCGACTATGAAGGGATGCTAGCTGCCATGACTGAGGCTAAATTAGCCCGTGATCATGACATAGATTTGATGGTGGAATGCTTACACCGGCCGGCTGATTCTGATATCGATGACCACTTGATTAGAGCCGACGAACCAGTTGCTTGGAACAACAAGTTTCTAATTCAGTACCATCTTGTGAACTTGCCGAAACTTCAAATTCTGATAATTTGGCAAGTTTTTCCTTTCCCGAATTAGAACTCGAATGTGACCTAGATTCTCAAATCTATGATCAAGTTCAAATTCCTGAATCATTATTGACTCCTGTTTTGTTACCGACTTAGGTATATTTTAGAGTCAGTTTTGATTCCCACAATCCATCATTCCTGAACTTGAATCACCACCATTGAGTCACATTCCATTGTGGGAAGATGATTGTGGACTTGAGTTTAAATTTTTTGACTTGGACCCACTTCTCGAACTTAGCCCGACTCCTGAGCCCTTACTTGATTTGAGCTTCTTCCCTGAGTCAGTATTCGTTCCCGTACTTCCCATGTCCAAGTCAATCATTCCATCTTTTCATACTCCATTTGGGACAAGGTTGAGACAATTAACTCTGAAATTTATTATGAAATTTGGAAATTTGATGGGGTGGAAATTCTAAAAAATGATTATACATATATTTTAGTGGGTTATGTAAGGAAAGTTTCTGGTGGGTTCCACCAAATTATCTGTTATCTTGATTGGGCCGCATTTCGTGGACCAATTAGACCACCTCCGGACACCACCCTAAGGTAACTTCCGCCTTCCCTTATTCTGTTTCATGCATATATGCATTCATTCATACATTGAGGACAATGCATGAGATAAGTGTGGGGGTGGGCTTTACTAACATACTAACATAGGTAGACCTAACAAAATTTGCTAAAAAAAAAAAAAAAAAAAATGTTATAAAAAGGAAATATTTTTGACTTATTTTTTGAAAGAAATCTAAGTTAGTTTTAAGGATTAGGAAAATCATGATTAGGATTTCTAAAAACTTGGTCAAAAAATAAATTGTTTAATTTTTAGGTATAGGAGAAAAATTGAATAAATAATTAGTCTTGATTTTTACCTTAATGAAATGTGCATACCAATGCATATCTAGGATCCTAAGACAAGACCCTTGTGCCTCATATATATATAAAAAAAAAAAAAAAAAAAGAAAAAAATCACTAATAAAGCTGGATACATGTGCCTCAAGAAGCATAAGTATTCACGCCTAAAGGTGAATGCAAAAAATAAAAAAAAAAAATAATATAATACCTTAGTTTTGTGGCCTAGTTCACTTGAATTTGAGTCCGCGGGGTGTTTTCTCACCTGGTGCCCTAAGACCGACCGGTTTGGGAGTCACCGACTTTAAGTTCGCTACATGGGTGGATTAGAAAGTCCGAGGGAACTAAGGAAAATTACTTATATGTACTAACACATCTAATAATCAATTAGTTAGGTATTAGGGCCTCAAGAAGCCTTGATGCTTATACGAAAGAAATTAGATGAGTTATACATGCCAAAAAAAATTATATTAACACATCTAATAGTCAATTAGTTAGGTATGAGGGCCTCAAGAAGCCTTGATACTTACACGAAAGAATTAGATGATTGATAAAATAATAAAGAGGCATGAGAGTCCAAGTTAAGGAATTCCTAGATTCACAAGGGTGCGTATGACTTTTGGTAAAAAAAACTATATTAGAAATTCAATTTTAATCCTTACCTAAAATGAATAACAATTGACTTTATAGAGACAGGTTTGAAGAATGAATAAAAATGATAATCCTAAACTTATAGACTACTTAGTCTCTTCAATAATAATTCAAATATTTTCCTTTTTATGGATTTTGTGGGTGCAATCCGCTGAAAACCCTCACGAGACAACACTCGTCCTCTAGGGTAACCTAGAGGTTTAACGGCTTGTTGCACGTGCTAAGTGCAATCGTGATTCCTACGAAAGTGAGTTAGGTTAGATTAACTTTTTCTTTTCTTTGTTTTTACTCGAGGACGAGCAAAAAGATAAGTGTGGGGGTGTGATTGGTAGTCAAAAGTGCATTTTTATCATCATATTTACCATCACATTTTCATATTTATTCATTTAATTCTGCACATTTATTAATAATTTGTAATTTATTGTGTGCAGGCCTCGAATTCTTATTTTTACAATAAATAAAGCTTAAAGAGCCCAAAGCCCAGATCCAAGCCCATGTTTGAAGCCCAGGTGTAAAAGTGCAAATATCAATTGTCAAAATTGCAAATACACAAGGGCCAAAGTTGCAAATACAAAGAAGAGGGAAGGATAGACTTCTATTCAACCCTAAACACTTGCAAGATGTGCATAAAAGCCAAAGATGAGAAAGAAATTCGTTTAAAAGAGATTGGGAGAATACAAAGGCTAGATAACTTGATTTCCAAGTTATATCCATATCCCAATATTTAGAGCTAGGATTCAATTTCCAGAAGCAGAAGCCCAGATGGACGGACCAGGAGAGGCCACGCGCCAAAGCGCGCGGCCAGAAGCCACTAAAGTGCCGCGTTTCCGCGGCGTTTCCGCGGCAAAGTGGATGATTCAGAGTACCAGATTTCGTGGGCAAGTTCATCCAGGACTCCTCGGCCTTCTGCACCTATAAATATCCCCTGCAGTGCAACGTACAGAGCGTCCAGCGTCCAGCAAAGGGCCAAAAGCTAGGGTTTTTAGGTTTTAGGTTAGATTCCATTGTAAATTTTTATTTCTTTTTGTAAACCGAGAGGAGAGGATGTTCTCATGGAGGAAGGAGATCTACTTGTACTGAGGGTGACAATCGGTGTAAGTTTTGCTTTTCCACCATTGTTAAATAAATCAACTCGAGGTTCGTTTTGTTCTTTTTATTTTTATTCTTGTGTTATTGTTTCTCTAGTTTTGTTTAATCTCTGTTCTTCTATTTTTATTTTATGTGATTGTTTCTTTCTCCGATGACTTGCAAACCGTGAGAACTTGACGCTTTGAGACTACCTAGCCGAAGAAGGAACCTTGACGGCCCATGGCGATGAACAAGTCTTCATAGCTTGTTGTTTTATTTCGTAGAGTAGATTAAGAAGGCGGACGATCCCATAAGCCGTGCTTGTACGCCTTCCAAGAAAAGGGAAATCATCGCAACGGTTCAAACGGCAAGCAAATAAAGAGATAAGTTTTCCTTTTGTTTCTTTTCTTTTCTTTTTCGTAGATTAAATCCACATCTCTCCAATATTCTTTTCCACAACTCATTGTAAATACCACGTTTCTTTGTAAATACCATCGTGACAATTAACTAAAAAAGATAAATTTTAGAGATTAACTTGCTTAACGCTTCTATCGCAGTCCCTCCTTGAGGATCACGACCCGCATAGCCTTGCTACCGCGGATTAGAACTGAACCTCACACTACTATTTCTAAATTTAATATCCTTATTTTTGTGTGCAGGAAAAATCAGTCAACAGCCACCCTAGCCTCCTTCTCCCTCCTCCATGCGTAGCCACTAGCCAATCGCCATCTACCTCCCCCTCCTCTTCCAACGCCACCATAGCCATACCACCCTCCACCATATTCACAATCCCATCACCTTCCTCCCCGACCTCCCTTTAGCCACCGGCAGCCGCTCTTACATGGTCGCCGACCACCCCAAGCCTAGCCCCGGCCTCTCTCCCCTCTCTCCCTTTCTCTGGTTTTCCCCTCTCTCTTTCCTACTCTCTTTCTTTCTCCTCTGCTCATCTTTCTCCCCATCTGCCTTTCTTTGTCTCTCTATCTCTTCTCTCTTTCTCTCTCCTCGTCTTACCCTCTATCTCTCCCACTCTTTTCTCTCCCTCTCTCGCTTTACATTCTCTCTTTCTTTCTCTCTAGTCTTTTTCTCTCTATCCCTCTCTCTATTCACTTTCTCTTTTTCTCTCACTTTTTTCTCTCTCTACTTCTCTCTTTCCTCTATTTTCTCACTTTTCTATTCTCTTTCTTTTTTCTTTTTTCTTTTTTTTTTTCTCTTTAACTCTCTTCCTCACTCCCCACTCTCTTTCTCTCTCCTCTTTCTTTCCTTTATTTCACTCTCCCTCTTGTTTCTCTCTCCTCGCGCATTATGTGAACTACGTTAGAGTTCCACCAAAGTCCACCGCCGTGCCCGAGTTATCATGAGGCAAGTACTTGTTACTTGTGTTTGTGAGTACCTGTTTTTGGTGTATGCCCATACTTGTTACTCGTTCATAAGATTGTTTGTAAATTGTGGGCGAATGTTGTAATTGAATAGCAATGTTGTAATTTTGTAGGCAGTGCTTGTGTATACGTGGGTTGATGATTATAGTTGTATAGGTAATACTTGTATTATGTGGACTGGTGTTAGAACTCTTGTCTAGTTTTCGGGCTTCAATCTAGCCTTCAGGCTCAACCTCTGGCTCTCATTAGCCTTCGGGCTTAACCTTCAGATTTTCCTAGCTCTGCTGGGTAGGCGAGCTTAGCACTCAGTGCTTTAGAGCTAAACTCGCCTTAGCTTAGCTTCCCTACGTGCGTTTGCAAGGAATTTACAAACCTGCTTTGTCGTGTGCATCTAGGTTCACTGCCAGTGTGACTTTGCAATGTGTGTTAGCAAAGTGTTCATACGCTTGCTTTGGCATGAGCGTCTAGCTTCACCGCGAGTATGGCTTCACTGTAAGCATTAGCGGAGTGTTCATATGCTTTCTTCACCATAAGTGTTAGCCTCGCCGAGCGTGTTAGCATCTAGAGTTACACACCGCCATGAGCTATGCTCCACTATGTGTTGAGTGGAGGTTGAATAGGTACATGCAGAAGTTTTAGTACCAAATATTCACATATATATAATAGGCAAGAAAACCGCCAAGCGGTTAAGCCCGAAGGGTGAGTAGAGAGCCCGAAGGGTAACGAGCCCGAAGGGTCAGCCAAGCACAGTAATAAAGCAAATATCACGAGCAGTATACATGTACAGATATTAAACTACATTATTATAAGCAATCACCACACTGATAATAATACATCACACCAGTACAAATACAGCGGTCCACAAAATACAACTGAAATACAAAATGCATGTTGAAGCGGGGAAACTAATAAAGCGAGAACACTCTCCTAAAATCCTCGAAATACACCGTAAAAATATCGAAAACTCCAAATACCAATGTGAATACGTGAAATTATATTAAGATAAAAAGGGAGGAGAGAGAAAATTAGAGAGAGGAGAGAGAAATCAAAAAAGAGAGAAGGGGGACAGGCCACGACCTGGAGCTGGCTTTAGCCTGGGTTTGGCACACGGCCAAGTGGCCGCCGGCCGCCGGCCGCCTAGTAATTTTGGTCCAAAGACCCATCACTCTAGTTTTGATGATGATTAACTCATGTAGTTATAGTTTACTAATGATCTTATGCTTAATTAGTCTCAAATTTTTGACCAAGATCTTAGTAGATATTTAGCTTTAACAAAGATGTTTTGAAGCTATCTCATGTTGATTCAAGAGCTCGCGCGTCAAGATCGCATCTAGCAATCGGTTGGAGTCAAGCTCATTGGATCGAGTCGGCTTGGAGACAAGAAGACTTCAGTTTGTGTTTTGTTTATATTTAGATCTTGTGTAAAAGTAGATAGTATTGAGATGCTCAAGTTCACACACACACAAGTTTAAAGTTTATTAGTTTTCGGTTTAACCAGTTTTAGATTTCATGTCAAAACATAGATATATGTTTTATATGTATATTAGATTCTATCCATATACAGTATACTTCAAATTTGTTTCAATATCATGTTTTTGTATTTATACAAGTTTTAGAAAAATTGGATTTCCATTTCAAAGTTTGGTTTTTGAAAATACAGTTTTTGTTTAAAGGCCAAATTTTAATATCACAAAAATGATTCAAATTGTTTGTAATATGTGTTGATTTCTAGTCACACATATTTGGTATTCAAAGATCTTACAAGAACTTATTTTTGTGAAATTTATGTGTATTTATGGGATTTATTTGGTATTAAATTAACCAAGTTTTCTGTCCCAGAATTCTCAGCCAGACTCTGCTGGCGGTCGACCGGACCGGTCGATCGATGTGCACGAGGGACGTGCACATGGCCAGTCACAACAGCTGGTCGACCGCGCGGTCGACCAACTAAAAGCACCCCACTCTCGGGTGCTGGCCGATCGACCGGGCGGTTGACCGATGGCTTGGCCCGGTCGACCGGAGGCACAACGGTCAGAAATATGATCGTTCTGCTGGTCGACCGGGCGGTCGACCGGAAGGGCAGTTTTGCCCTTTCCTGCTGCCAACGGGCAGATTTTTGAAAGGCTATATATATGCCTTCTCTTGAGCTGATTTTAATAAGTTTTTAGAGAGCAAAAATTTCCATCTTTACAAGTGTTTTAGCAGCAAGATTTCAAAGAGTTTTGTATTAAAAAGATTTATCTTTTATTTGTTTTAAAGTGTTGGAAAAATCAAAGAAAAGAGAGCCTTTAGGAGATTGGTTTTGATCTTGATTTCAATATCTATTTGGTTTTTTTTCAAATGTTTTTCTTTGTTATTTTCATTCTAAACACTTTATTTTCTCACACTTGAGCTATCATCTCTATCCTATCTATAGGATCTTGTTTTTGTGAGGAAAATTGGTTTGTGATTTATTGAGACCACCAAGTGTTGCAATCTTCTTTGCTTTGAGTTTGTGGGTACCCCTCTTGTGTAGAGGTGATTGTGGAGGAGTTTTGAGTTTGTTGGTATCACTCTAAGTGTAGAGGTGATTGAGGTTGAAATTTTGGATTTGTGCCTATCCCTCTAAGTGTAGAGGTGATTGTTGGAGTTTTGGCCTTGTGCCTATCCCTCTAAGTATAGTGGTGATTGTTAGAATTTTGGCTTAGTGCCTTATCCCTCTAAGTGTAGAGGTGATTGTTGCTGTGTCTAACCTCTTGTGTAGAGGTTGTGTTGTTGGAGAGAGGAGTTATATACTCCTACTTTGTATTTGCCAATTTCTTAGTGGAGGTTCCCTGTGTGGGAGGTCCTGTGTGGACATATAGTGGAAATCTATCTACGTGAAGGCGTGGATGTAGAGCAGTGGCTCGAGCCTCGAAACATATCTTAGTGTTTGCGATTGATCCACTATCTCTGAGCTCTCTCTCTTTTATATCTTGCATTGATTCATATTGTTCATATCTCATATGTTAGATATTGTTTGTGTGCCTCACTAGTGTTGAACCAAGAGAGCTTCATATAGCACCTCAACTCTTATTTAGAGGAATTTAGAGGAGTTAGTCCAGAGCCTGTCAACGGAAATTCGGCTACACTATTTGGTTACACTTAGTGTGTTGCATTTAGTTTTTAATTCTGCATCATTTATCATTAGATTAGCCATATACCTATGTAAATCACCTAGAGGGGGGTGAATAGGTGATAATGCTAATCTAATGAACTTAATGCGGAATTTAAAAACTAATTGCAACTATAACAACAGATGCACACACAAGCAAGTATATGATATAGCAATTTGCACAATGTAAAGAGAGAGAGCAAGAGTCAAGGGATCAAGCGCAAACAACAAGATATGTTCCGAGGTTCGAGCACCCAGCTCTACATCTTCGCCTTCACCACCATGAAGGATTTTCAATCCACTAGCTTGTCCACAAAGGACTCCCACAAAGGGAACCTCCACAAAGGATTTGGGCCAATCACAATTACAAGGAGTACCCAACTCCTCTCCTTACAAACTCAACCTCCTCCTTGAGGCACAACTCCAAGCCAACAAACAATCACCTCACAACTTGAGGGATTAGCAAAAAGCTACACAAGGATCACCTCACAACTTGAGGGATACAACCCAAAGGCACAAAGCCAAGCTAGAATTGGGTTTACAACTTGGTGGTCTAAACAACAACCACAAACAATTTCTTTTCCCACACAAAGATCCTATAGAATAAGATAGTAGATGTAGCTCAAGTGTGGAGAAAACCAAAGGAATGAAAATCAAAAACTCAAAGAAAATCTTTGGGAAAAACTAGAAACCAAGATGAATAAGTTGAATCAAAATCTTTTCCCAAAACCCTTTCTTGATTTTACAAACCCTAACAAAAACACCAAATAGATTGTTCAATTTAAAGCCCAAAAACTTCTTTTGATTGCTGTGAAAACACTAGAGAGTCAGGAAAAATTAGCACCAAAATTCTTAGAGAAAACCTCTCTTCAATGGGGTATTTATAGCCCAAACAGAGAATTAGTCGTTAGGCTGATCTGGCAGCCTGACAGGCTGCAGTCGACCGCCCGGTCGACCGCCAATGGTCATAAATATGATCGTTGGGCAAACTCGGTCGATCGTCCGGCCGACCGCCCAGATACAGAGAGCAGACTTCTCTGCTCCGGTCGACCGCCCAGATACAGAGAGCAAGGCTCTCTGATCCGTCGGCCGACCGGCCGACCGGCCCTGTGTCTGACAAACGTGCACAAGCCTGTGCACGTCGGTCGACCGCAAGGGTCGACCGGCCTTTGGTGCTGTCGACCCGTGCGGTCGGCCGACTTGGCCTGTCAGCCACTGTTCTGGGACAGAAACTGGGTTAAAAAATATTTCTAAAAATCTTTTAAGTCTTTGTAAAATACCCAAAAATAGTTTTATCATTTTGCATTGATATATAAACTTGTGATAAACATTTTAACTCAATATCAAGCATACGAAACTATTTTTGTGTTATATCATTTTACCAAAAACCAAAATCTGTATTTTCTAAAACTTGGATTTTTGAATAGAAAATACACTTTGTCTAAACCTCATCCAAATACAAAAACATGATATTAAACAACATTTAGGCATGATGTATATGGATATAATCCTATATACATGAAACATATATATATATATCCATGTTTTTTACTTTAATTCCAAAATATGTTTTGTTAAAAATACCAAAACATAAAACACATGAATAAGTAAGTCAAAACTAAGTTTATCTAGGATTGAAGCATGCATGTATATAGAACAAATCTAATATAAATTAAACCATGTAAACTTGTTTTGAATCTATCTATCCATGAAACCAAGATCGCTTAAACCAAAAAACGGAAAAACCGAAAACCAATATTCAAAACATGAAACGTGTGTGTTGTGAACTTGAGCATATCATACTATTCTAATCTTTACCGAAACCAATATTCAAAACATGAAACGTGTGTGTTGTGAACTGGAGCATATCATACTATTCTAATCTTTACAATTTGGATCTAAACACAAAACTAAATTATGTTACCGAAGTCTTCTTGTAGAGCGCCGTCTCCAAGCTGACTCGATCCAAAACTCCTTGATCCACCGAGCAAGTGCTATATATGATCTTTGACGCTCGGGCTCTTGAATCAACATGTGAAAGCTTCCAAATCATCTTGTTGAAGCTTTTCACCTACTAATAACTTGATTAATGATCTGAAACTAAAATCACAAGATTATTAATACACATAACTACATGAGTTAATCATCATCAAAACTAGAGTGGAAGGCTTCTGGGCCAACAATCTCCCCCTTTTTGATGATGACAAAACTCATGGAGTTATATATGCATGGATTAAAGTTAAGCTTCAAAGAAGCTCCCCCTTAACTCATGCATAAACAAATAAACATAAATATGCAATGAATATGAAACATGAAACATGCATAGATATGCATAAACAGTAAAAGGTTCTAGATACCAATGAAATTGTCAAAAACAAAACATGCTCTAGATACCAATTAAACTTAAACTAAATTAAACTTAATATATGCAAAATATAAATATGCATATATAAACTCAAAATCTTTCTCCCTCTTTTTGTCAATCATCAACAAAGGGGTCCAAGTAAAAACAAAAACATTCTTCTCCCCCTTTTTACTACAAAGAAACAATCATCAATAAAGGGGTAAAAGCAAAACCAAATCAATAAATTTTTCTTCCCTTTTTGTTCGAAACAACGAATCAACAAAGGGTTAATAAAAACAAGGTTCTCCCCTTTTTGTCTAAAACAAAAACAAAGTCAATAAGGGGTGACAATCAATTAGGATATCAATTAAAAATATGTCAAAGAAGCATCTTGATACAAATTGAAAGGAAACAAAAAAATATTGATACCAATTTTAAGCAAAACAGATAAAATACAAGTTTTCTCCCCCTTTATGAAATACCAAATGAAACAATGAATAAGCTTGTATATGGATACCAATTGAAAACTAGTCAATTGAAACAAGATAGTCATTATAAAACAAGCTTTATCATGATCAAAATTTGTGCTCTAAGATATATGAATATAATAAGCACAAATAAAAACATATATATGTATGAAAAGTAGATACCAATTGAAATTGATATTCTTTGAAATGCAAGCATACATATATGAAAATATATGAGTATACAATAAAGGTCAAAATTGATACTAATTGAAAGAATTCAATGATACCAATTGAAACAACAATAATATCAAATGTATATCTCATATTAACTACCACCCAACCATGTTCAAGTTTAAAAAGATTTTCACTATAAGGCATACATGAGCATGATCTCCCATCCAACCTCCCATAGATGGTAGGGGTATTAAAAAATAGGTTTGAAAATAAAGTACGTTTGAAAAACTCTACCAAAGTGAAGAATACGAACTAGTTATGAAAAATTTGTTAACTAGTACGAAATTCTTCAAGTAAGGAACAAAACAAAATTGTTTTTTATGAAACACATGTAATTCACAAGATCACTAAACACTCAAAATCCATAAAGCCTATATCATACTCATGAAAACAAAATCATGAGAAACCTAATAAAGTGAGTGAACAAGTGTTATGTGACACATATCATCATGAAAATATTCAATTAAGCTCGATTTAAATTCCTTAAACATGAAAACATGAAAATCTAAAATTTTCAATAAAACTAATTTATACTTCAAGGCATATGTATGTTTTGACACCACAAAAGTATACATACATATCCCTAAACACAATTTGAGTCCATAATAACGATTTGCATGAAAGCAAATGACTCAAGGGGTATACATGTATATCTTAAGGTTTGGTAAAATAAACATATACATGAAGTGAAAACACATGATCATAAAAACATGTCCAAAATAGGGAATACAAGTTAGAATGCATGGATCATCAAAACTAGACTATACTAGAACATCAAATGGGTACAAATAAGCATCCAAGCACAAACATATATAAAGATTTATTTGTGGCCCATTCTATGTACAAGTATATACCTAGTATTAATGAAAACTAACATTTAAACAAGTAATCAAATCATGTAGCATAAAACGGGACATAAATCATCATTATAAACATAAAACGATCATTATGTAAATCCATATGCTATTAGAGTCATGATGTGCATAATAGCTAAACAAATGGTGAGAACACAACATATGGGTCCATATAAACATGGGTGATCTCAAGAGCTATACATGCATGTCAATGATTTAAGAATCATGGCATTTAATCATAATAAACTATAAACATCAAAACAAAACAAAAATCATAGACATCCATACGATCATTATGTGTATGCATATGTATTAGATTTAGAGCATACATATTAGTTAAAAACAAGGTGAGAACACAAAGATAGGTCCATGGGTGTCTCAAATAACTAAACATGTATATCACTAATCTAAATCACATGGCATAATCATAATGAATAATAAAACATGACATGCTATAAATCAATGAAGTGAAAGCATGTAAATAAAAACGGGAGTTAGAGATCGATACCAAAAACCTATGAAGGCACCTCTCTAGTTCTCCAAACTAATGGTGGTCCTCCTCCACCAAACTTCCCTTGAAAGTGATGCATCCAAATTATTTTCTTTAAGCACGGAACGCATCTACTTCAAGGCACCGCTACTCTCACGTGATGCGAGAGCCCACACCTACATCAAAAATTTTAGGGGTGGTCTTTGGTACCCATTTTCTTTTGGGTCCATAGGGGTTAGTATCTTTCCTAACCCAAACAAGATTATTTGCTAAATTTTCAATATGTAAACGATCATAGCAAAATCTAGCAAGGTGGCCTTTTCGACCACAATGTGTACAAGTGTACACATGAGCATACATGTAATGGTGGTGACCGTGGGGAGCATGTGTATGCCGTGGAGGGTGTACATGTAAAAATGGACCTTGTTTCTTACGAACCAAGGTTTCCAAGCGTGTATGATTTGAAGTACATTGGCTCAAAGTGGAGCCCAAATAATCTACACTTTTCTTCAAAACATTTATGTCATTTTCAATAGTTGAAGATAAAGTGGAACATGCAATAGGAGTGCTAGAACAAGAAGCTATACTAGCATGACAAACATGAGAATCTATAACAATTTTTAAAGATTCATTTTTTTTTAAAACCAAATCCAATTCTTTAGTAATGAAATCAATTTCATTTTTCAAAACAAGGTTATCTTTTAAAACAAAATCTAATTTTGAAGATAAAACCTCATTGTTTTTCACAACATCATCACAATTATTTTTCAAAATATCATTACAATCATTTTTGCTTTTCAAAACATCAATCTCTTTTAGGGCAAGGTCTAGTTGAGATCTTAGTGAGTCACGTTCACTAGTAATCTCTTCCTTCTCTTGCAAAACCGATTCAAAAGTTAAGCACAAATCCTTCATTTCTTCTTTTAGTTCAAGATTATTCTTTTTCAAAAGATTATGTTTTTCCAAAAAAATTTCAAGCTTTATGGCAAGTTCCATATTTAGGGATTGAGCTTCTAAACAACCATCGCAATAGGAACTAGAGCAATCATCTAGTTGAGAATCCGATTGTGCCTCAAGGGAGTCTTTCCCTTAGACCATGAGGCAATGCTCGTCGGACATGTCTCTCCTAGATCTTCTCAACTTGTTGATAATCCTTGGTAGCTCGGGAGAAGTCAATATGCTCCAAACTGCAAAAGCCAAATCATAATGATCAAATACCGGTAAAAGATCTTCATTAAGAGATGCTCTAAGTGTCTTAAGGGCTAATGCATTTGCCTTTTTATGCTGTTACTATTTGGGAAGGATTCTTGTGTAGAGGCTTGGTAAACTAGATGTCCTAGGCCTTTTAAATGGCTACTCATCTTAGCTATCCAAATGTCATGTCTAGAAAAATCAAACATAGGAGGGCTATCCATGAGTGCAAACTAAATGTGTGCAAATGAGAATGTAAATGAAGATTAGCAAACCAAGATCTCACTCCTAGGTGGTTAAACCTAAATATCAGGAGCGTAGGCTCTGATACCAATTGTAAATCACCTAGAGGGGGAGTGAATAGGTGATAATGCTAATCTAATGAACTTAATGCGAAATTTAAAAACTAATTGCAACTATAACAGTAGATGCACACACAAGCAAGTATATGATATAGCAATTTGCACAATGTAGAGAGAGAGAGAGCAAGAGTCAAGGGATCAAGCGCAAACAACAAGATATGTTCCGAGGTTCGAGCACCCAGCTTTACATCCCCGCCTTCACCACCGTGAAGGATTTCCAATCCACTAGCTTGTCCACAAAGGACTCCCACAACGGGAACCTCCACCGAGGATTTAGGGCAATCACAATTACAAGGAGTACCCAACTCCTCTCCTTACAAACTCAACCTCCTCCTTGAGGCACAACTCCAAGCCAACAAACAATCACCTCACAACTTGAGGGATTAGCACAAAGCTACACAAGGATCACCTCACAACTTGAGGGATACAACCCAAAGGCACAAAGCCAAGCTAGAATTGGGTTTACAACTTGGTGGTCTAAACAACAACCACAAACAATTTCTTTTCCCACACAAAGATCCTATACAATAAGATAGTAGATGTAGCTCAAGTGTGGAGAAAACCAAAGGAATGAAAATCAAAAACTCAAAGAAAATCTTTGGGAAAAACTAGAAACCAAGATGAATAAGTTGAATCAAAATCTTTTCCCAAAAATCCTTTCTTGATTTTCCAAACCCTAGCAAAAACATCAAATAGATTGTTCAATTTAAAACCCAAAAACTTCTTTTGATTGCTGTGAAAACACTAGAGAGTCAGGAAAAATTAGCACCAAAATTCTTAGAGAAAACTACTCTTCAATGGGGTATTTATAGCCCAAACAGAAAATTAGCCGTTAGGCTGATCTGGCAGCCTGACAGGCTGGCGGTCGACAGCCCTATCGACCGCCAACGGTCATAAATATGACCGTTGGGCAAACTCGGTCGACCGTCTGGCCGACCGCCCAGATACAGAGAGCAGACTTCTCTGCTCCGGTCGACCGCCCGGTCGACTGCCCAGATATAGAGAGAAAGGCTCTCTGATCCGGTCGGCCGACCGGCCGACCGGCCCTGTGTCTAACAAACGTGCACAAGCCTGTGCACGTCGGTCGACCGCAAGGGTCAACCGGCCTTTGGTGCGGTCGACCCGTGCGGTCGGCCGACTTGGCCTGTCAGCCACTGTTCTGGGACAGAAACTGGGTTAAAAATATTTCTAAAAATCTTTTAAGTCTTTGTAAAAATACCCAAAAATAGTTTTATCATTTTGCATTGATATATAAACTTGTGATAAACATTTTAACTCAAATATCAAGCATACGAAACTATTTTTATGTTATATCATTTTCACCAAAAACCAAAATTTATATTTTCTAAACTTGGATTTTTGAATAGAAAATACACTTTGTCCAAAACTCATCCAAATACAAAAATATGATATCAAACAACATTTAGGCATGATGTATATGGATATAATCCTATATACATGAAACATATATATATCCATGTTTTTACTTTAATTCCAAAATATGTTTTGTTAAAAATACCAAAACATAAAACACATGAATAAGTAAGTCAAAACTAAGTTTATCTAGGATTGAAGCATGCATGTATATAGAACAAATCTAATATACATTAAACCATGTAAACTTATTTTGAATCTATCTATCCATGAAACCAAGATCGGTTAAACCAAAAACGGAAAAACCGAAAACGAATATTCAAAACATGAAACGTGTGTGTTGTGAACTTGAGCATATCATACTATTCTAATCTTTACCGAAAATCAATATTCAAAACATGAAACGTGTGTGTTGTGAACTTGAGCATATCATACTATTCTAATCTTTACAATTTGGATCTAAACACAAAACTAAATTAGGTACTGAAGTCTTCTTGTAGAGCGCTGTTTCCAAGCCGACTCGATCCAAAACTCCTTGATCCACCGAGCAAGTGCTATATATGATCTTTGACGCTCGGGCTCTTGAATCAACATGTGAAAGCTTCCAAATCATCTTGTTGAAGCTTATCACCTACTAATAACTTGATTAATGATCTGAAACTAAAATCACAAGATTATTAGTACACATAACTACATGATTTAATCATCATCAAAACTAGAGTGGAAGGCCTCTGGGCCAACAACCTATTCACCCCCTCTAGGTGTATTTTCAATTGGTATTAGAGCCTACGCTTCTCATATTAGGTTTAACCACCTAGGAGTGAGATCTTACATAGCTAATCTAGTATTTGTATTTGCACACTTATTTGTTTGCACACACTCATAGACCTTGCCCCTGCCCCTCCCATGTTTGATATTTCTAACATCAATATATGGACGCTTAGGATGAGTGCCTATCTAAAAAACCCTAGGTTTGCATGTTTTCCTTGCTACTATCAAGAAATCTTATCTTAATAATAAGTATATAGAAACCAATGCACAAGCCTTATATGCATTAAAGAAAACATTAAGCAAAGATTATCTTCTTATGGTTTCTCATTGTGATTCCGCTTTTGCAGTGTGGAATACGTTGACATCTCCCAAGCTACAAAATGACAAAATATGTGGAGAAGCAATCTAGTGGAGAAGAATAAAACAAAGCGTGCTACATAATCCAAGGAATGACTCCCTTGAGGTACATTCAGAAACTCAACTAGATGATTGTGCTAGCTCTTCTAATGATGATCATGATAATATGGATGTTGATGAATAAATGAAGAGCTTTCCATAGTTTGTGAAAACTTGCTAGAAAAGTACTAAGTTTTGAAAAAGAAAATCTTTAAATTAAAAGAAAAAATAAGAATTTGTCTTCTAAACTTGATATTATTTTGCAGGAGAGGGATGAGATATCAAGTGAACGAGACTCCTTGAAAACCCAACTCGACCTTGCTTTAAAGGAAAATAAATTTTTGAAAATAAAAATGATTGTGATATTGTTTTAAAGAAAAATGAGGATTTATCTTCAAAGCTTGAAATTGTTTTAAAAGAAAATAATTTTTTGAAAAATAAAATTGCTTCAATTTCTAAAGAACTAGAGTTAGTTTCAAGGAAAAACTCTTCTTTGAAAATGATTTTGATACTCATGTTTATCATGTTCCTATTGCTTCTTCTTCCATTGATAAACATGTTGGTTGATCCTCTTTGTCTTCAAGTATTAAAAGTGATATATGTATATTGAAGAAAAGTGTAAATTGTTTGGGCTCCACTTTGAGCCAATGTGCCATAAACCACACGCGATTGGAATCTATGTTTCGCAAGAAACAATTTCCTCATATACATGCACACCATTCACGGCATACACATGCTCATCATGCTCACACACATGACGCTAAGTATGCTCATGTGTACACTTGTACACATTGTAGACGTAAGGGCCACCTTGTAAAGTTTTGTTATGATAGGATGCATAATTCAAATTTTTCAAATAAATTTGTTTGGGTTAGAAAAAGTGCTAACCCCCATGGACCCAATAAGATATGGGTACCAACAGTCACTCCTATTTTATTTGATGTAGGTGTGGGCTCCCACTTGACGTGAGGGTATTGGTGACTTGATGGTGGATGCGTTCCGAGCTAAATGGTGACACTTTTGGATGCATCACTTTCAAGGAAAGTTTGGTAGGAGGACCACCATGGTTTGAAAATCTAGAGATTAGCCCTAATAGTTTTGGTAACTATCTCTAACTCCTATTTAGTTTACTGCTTTCATAGTATTGACTTTTAGTATGTTTCAATTTTTCATGACTATTATGTTAAATGCCATGGTAATTAGACTAGTGATATGCATATGTAGTCTTTGAGATACACCCATATTTATATGGACTTATATTTTTGTGTTCTCACTATAGTTTAGCTATTGTGTATATCCTAATCTAAAACATGTGCATTTACCCTAATGATCATATTGGTTTATTTTTTTTATGCTTCATATTTTGATTACTTATTTAGATGTAGTCTTCATTAAAACTTGTGTTTATACTTGTACAACTAATGAGTCACATTTGATTGTTGTATGTTTGTGCTTAATTGCTCATTTGTACCCATTAGATGTACTTGTATAGCCTAGTTTTGATGATTCTTGCATTTTAACTTGTATTCTCTATTTTTGTACATGTTTTCTTAAAATTTGTTTAGCTTCATGTATATGTTAATTTTGTCTAAAACTATTGGATATACATGTATACCTTTGAGTCACTTGCCTTCATGCATATTATTTTATGGACTCGTTTATTTTTGGGATATGTATGTATACTTGTAGTTTTAACAAAACATACATATACCTGAAACATATTTTTGTTTTGATGAAAATAATTTTTTACTAAAAGGAATTTCATATGAGGTTCAATGTCTTATTTTCATGATTTTGTTGATTACATGACCTTTTACACTCTATGTTTGATGTTTACTCATAATTTTTTGTTTCATGAGGCTATATGAGTTTTATTGCTATTAGAGTGTCGATGATCGTGTGATTTTCATGTTTTCATGGATTCATTCTTGTTATATTTCTTACTTGAAGGACTTCGTACTAGTTTACAAGATTATCATAAAACTAGTTGTGTAATTCTTTATTTTGGTAGAGTTTTCAAATTATATTAAAATTATTTTCAAACTCATATTTTTGAAAACCCTACCAACTTAAAGGGCGGTTGGTTGGGCGACCATGCCTTGTATGCTCAAAATTGAAAATCTTTTAAACATAAGCATGAATAGGGTGGTAATTATGAGTTATATACAGGAACTTCATGTAATTTTATTTTTGTATACTCATATGTATTTTCTATATATGTATGCTTCAAATTTCAAAAAGTATCAATTTCAATTGGTATTTCCATTTTCAAACATATATATACTTTGATTGTGCCAATATATCTCAATTGGTATCAAAACATTTTATGTATGAGATATACATGATTTTTAAAACGAAAATTCATTTTGTATACTCATGATTTTTCTTACTAAGTTGATTTACTCCTTAACGTCAATTATTTTTTAATTGGTATCATATACAAGCTTATGCATTATTTTTATTAGTATTTCATAAAGGGGGAGAAAATTTGTGATTTATCTTTCAATCGATTTTATTTTCAATTGGTATCTTACTCCCATTTTTTATGATAAAAATATTTTGTTTTGATATATGCTAACATTTTCAATATTGATATCAATAATCTTAAATTGGTATTATTCTCAATTTGATATCCTTATTAGAAAATAAGTTGTGTTTACCCAAAAATTTAGTTTTTACATGCAACTTGTATCAAATTTACAATATATTTCAATTGGTATAAAAAACATACATTGTTTTATTTTCAATTGGTATCAAAAATTTACAAGATATTTTCAATTAGTATCAAAAATTTACAAGATATTTTTAATTGGTATCATAAATTTGTTTTAAAGTGGTTTCATAATGTTTTGATATATATTGCTTATATGCAAGGGAAGCTTAACATCTTCTCTTTATATAGATTCATGTTGAGTATATCTTATATTGAGGAGCTTGACCTCTCTTCTTTATGTCTTACGCGTGTGTAAGGGGAGCTTAACATCTCCACTTATACATTGTATATTATGTTTTATGTGGTTAGAGTTTAGGCATCTCTTTTCATGTAATGCATGTATATAGGGGGAGTTAACTTTACGTCTCTCCTCTTCATGAATGAATATCGCATATATATCTTTATTGCTTGTTTTTCTTTTGCCCCTTTATTGATGACTTGACAAAAAGGGGGAGAAGAATTTGATGAGTTTATATATGCATGTTTATTTTATTTCCTCATTTATGCAAAAAGGGAAAAAATTTGGTGAGTTTATGCATGTTTATTTTCATTTATGCATATATATGTTGTTTGTTTTATACATTTTATTGAATATCTTTATGTTTATTGCTATGCATGAGTTAAGAGGGAGCTTCTATAAAGCTTAACTTTAATCCATGCATATATAACTCCATGAGTTTTGTCATCATCAAAAAGGGGGAGATTGTTGGCCTAAAGGCCCATCACTCTAGTTTTGATAATGATTAACTCATGTAGTTATAGTTTACGAATGATCTTGTGCTTAATTAGTCTCAAATTTTTGATCAAAATCTTAGTAGGTGTTTAGCTTCAACAAAGATGTTTTGGAGCTATCTTATGTTGATTCAAGAGCTCGCGCGTCAAGATCGCATCTAGCACTCGGTTAGAGTCAAGCTCATTGGATCATATTTGGATCGAGTCGGCTTGGAGACTAGAAAACTTTGGTTTGTGTTTTATTTGTGTTTAGATTTTGTGCAAAGGTAGATAGTATTGATATGCTCAAGTTCACACACACACACAAGTTTAAAGTTTATTGGTTTTCGGTTTAACCAGTTTTGGATTTCATGTTAAAAACATAGATATATATCTTATATATATATTGGATTCTATTCATATACAATATGCTTCAAATTTGTTTCAATATCATATTTTTTATATTTATACAAGTTTTGAAAAATCGGATTTCCATTTCAAAGTTTGGTTTTTGGAAAATATGGTTTTTTTTTAAAGGCTAAATTTCAATATCACAAAAATGGTTCAAATTGTTTGTAATAAGTGTTGATTTTTGGTCACACATGTTTAATATTCAAAGTCTTCAAGAACTTATTTTTGTGAAAGTTATGTGTATTTATAGGATTTATTTGGTATTAAATTAACCAAGTTTTCTGTCCCAGAATTCTCAGCCAGACTCTGCTGGCGGTCGACCGGACGGTCGACCGGATCAGGGGTCGATCAATCGGACCAGTCGACCGATGTGCACGAGGGCGTGCACATGGCCGCCAACGGTCGGTCGACCGCGCGGTCGACCGACATAAAGCACCCCACTCTCGGGTGCTTGCCGGTCGACCGGGCGGTCGACTGGAGGCACAATGGTCAGAAATATGATCGTTGCGCTGGTCGACCGGGATCGATCGACTGGAAGGGTGTCCTTTCCTGCTGCCAATGGGCAGATTTTTGAGAGGCTATATATATGCCTTCTTTTGAGCTGATTTTAACAAGTTTTTAGAGAGTAATAATTCTCTCTTTACAAGTGTTTTAGCAGCAAGATTTCAAAGAGTTTTTGGGTTAAAAAAATTTATCTTTTATTTGTTTTAAAGTGTTGAAAAAATCAAAGAAAAGAGAGCCTTGGGAGATTGGTTTTGATCATGATTTCAATATCTATTTGGTGTTTTTCCTAGTGTTATTCTTTATTATTTTCATTCCAAACACTTTATTTTCTCACACTTGAGCTATCATCTCTATTATATCTATAGGATCTTGTTTTTGTGAGAAAAATGGTTTGTGATTTATTGAGACCACCAAGTGTTGTAATCTTCTTTGCTTTGAGTTTGTGAGTATCCCTCTTGTGTAGAGGTGATTGTAGAGGAGTTTTGAGTTTGTTGGTATCACTCTAAGTGTAGAGGTGATTGAGGTTAGAGTTTTGGCTTTGTGCCTATCCCTCAAGTGTAGGGGTGATTGTTGGAGTTTTGGCTTTGTGTCTATCCCTCTAAGTGTAAAGGTGATTGTTGGAGTTTTGGCTTATTGCCTTATCCCTCTAAGTGTAGAGGTGATTGTTATTATGCCTAGCCTCTTGTGTAGAGGTTGCGTTGTTGGAGAGAGGAGTTGTGCACTCCTAATTTATATTTACCAAATCCTCAGTGGAGGTTCCCTGTGTGGGAGGTTCTTTGTGGACATATAGTGGAAATCATTTTGTGTGAAGGCAGGGACGTAGAGCAGTGGCTCGAACCTCAAAATATATCTCGGTGTTTGTGATTGATCCACTATCTTTAAACTCTCTCTCTCTCTTTTATATCTTGCATTGATTCATATTGTTCATATCATATATGCTAGATATTGTTTGTGTGTCTCACTAGTGTTGAACCAAGAGAGCTTCATATAGCACCTCAACTCTTATTTAGAGAAATTTAGAGGAGTTAGTTCAGAGCCCATCACCGGGAATTCGGCTACACTCTTTGGTTACACTTAGTGTATTGCATTTAGTTTTTAATTCCGCATCATTTGTCATTAGATTGCCATATACCTATTCACCCCCCTCTAGGTCTATTTTTAGTAACGCCCCGACCGGCCGCCTGCCCAGGGTGGCCGGAGCTGGCGCTGGCCAACCAGAGGAGAGAGGGAGGAGAAGTGGGATTTTAGTGGTGTTTTGGAGGTCGGTTTTGTTAGTGGTGACGGTGATTTAGGTAATGAAGTTAGAGATGATTATGATGGAGAAGAGGGTAATAGTAGAGATGGTGGTGGGATTTTTAAGAGGACGTGCTAGTTGATTTGGATGATGTGGTGAACTTGAGAGGTGGAGGAAGATGGATGAGTGGTGATTTGTAGGAATTGATGGAGGAGATGAGAGGAAGGAGGAAGTAAGGGGTGGCGCCAGAGTTGGTTGGCTAGAAGGGAGCTTCGTTAGGGCTGAAGTGGAGGACGAGCTATCGGGGTTGATGGTGGTGAAATTGGGGAAGGAGATGGTGGATTTGAGAAAGAAGAAGATGAAGGTCGAGGAAGTGGTGGTGATGTTGTATGATGGTGGAGGAGAGATGGAGGAGTTCGTAATGTTAGGTGGTTGGATTGAGAGGAGGAAGGAGGCAATGGAGAGGTTTGCAGAGGATGGTAATTTTGTGGAGGAGCAGGAGAAAATGTGGTAGGGTGAAGTAGATAGAGATGGAGAGGTTGGAAGTGGGGGTGTGGCTGAAGTTATCTGTCGTTGGACAGGGGACATCACCAGCAGTGGTTGTGATGGAGGTGGCCGCCGGTGGCGGTACGGGAGAAATGAAGAGAAGGCTGGAGAGGAGGAAAAGGAAGAAGGGAAAGAGGGAGACATTTGAGAAAGAGATTAAGATGAGACGGGGGAGGAGATGTGTGATGGATGTGATGGGGGGTAGCTGGCCCACGTGGGTGCCAGGGAGAGAGATAAAGAAAGAAAAAAGAAGAAAGGAAAGAAAGAAGAGGAAGAAAATACCAATATAAATATATTATTATTATAATAGGATAAATTTTGAGTAGAAAAATCTCCAAAAAAATTCAGAAGACAGAAAATGACATCCTAAGGAACAATATGAAATTCGATTCAAGAAATTCAATCCTATTTGTAAATTAAAAATTTTGAAATCAATCAGTGATACCCGACACCAATTCAGTCAAATTTTGACTAATTTAGAAAAATTCACAGAAATGTGCTAAAATAAAAAATATGATTCTGAGGAACAATCTGAAAGTAGTTTCTAGAAATTTAATTCTGTTTGTAAATTAAAATTTATAGGTCACCTAAAGAGGGGTGAATAAGTGACAAGCTAATCTAATTCAACACTAATGCGAAATTAAAACTAATTATGCAAAGTAAAAACTATTATGCAAACACACAAAGTATAACACAAGAGTGTAGCCGAATTCCTAGTAAAAGGCTCTGAACTATCTCCTCAAGATTCCTCTAGATGAAGAGTTGAGGTGCCACATGGCTCTCTTGGTTGAATACAAGTGTGAGCAAACAACCCAAGCATATATATAAGTGAAGCAAAAGGGAATATCAAGCATGTAAAAGATATAAACAATAATAGCATGCAAGATATAAAATAAAAGTGAGAGAGATAAGCAATCGCAAACAAGAGAGATTTGTTTCGAGGTTCGAGTGCACTTGCTCTACGTTCCCTCCTTCATTTTCACTAGAATCATTCCCGCAAAACCGTAACACCTACAATGAGCTCCCTTAAGAACTCTTGAACCAAAAAGTCCCTAACTTGTTCCCGCAAGAATAACACACGCAAGCACACTAGCTTGCCGAGGCCGCACCTCTACAAATTCCCAATACAAGGGGGTGGAACTCTTTTGATCACATCTCTTGATCATAAAAATAACTCTCACAACAAGTATTCTATAGAATGAATATAGAAATGGAAAGCTCAAGCTTGTGTGAGAAAATAAGATAAATTGGGAGGTGAAAATCTCAAGAAAACACTTTTGAAAACACAAGAGATTAACTCTTGAAAACTCTCTTTTGGATATGGAAATGAAGCTCTAAAACTTGCTTAGAAACTCTGGAGAAGAGCTTTAGAAAACAGCTTAAAAATCTTACCCAAATATTTAGCCAAAATACTCTTTTTATAAGGTAGTAGAAAACTAGCCGTTGGGGGCTAGATGGCCTGTCGGTCGACCGCCAACGGTCAGATTTCTGACTCTTGGGTTTGCCGGTCGACCGCACCTAGGTCTAGACCTGTCGATCGACCGATCGGTCGTCCGAGGCCAGAACCAGATAGCACTGCTCTCTTGGTCGGTCGACCGCTCGGTCGACCAAGGCCAGATCTAGAGAGCAAGCTCTCTAGATCGGTCGATCGCCCGGCCGGTCGACCGGCCTCAAGCCAGGCTATGTGCACATTTTGTGCACATTGGCGACCGCTTAGTGAACTGACCTCTAGTTCGGTCAACCGGTCGGTCGACCGCCAGAAGCCCGGGTTTGGGTTATTAGGGATTAAAATTTGGTCTTTTAAAAACACTAAAATTTTATTCAAAACCCAACAAAATTCACAAAAATAAGTTCATTAAAATACTTTGAATTTCAAATATGTGTGATCAAAAATCACCACATATTACAAACATATTGAACTATTTTTGTGATATCAAAATTAAGCTTTAAACCGGGAACCGTATTTTTCAAAATCAATCTTTAATTTGAAAAATGATTTTTTTTCAAAACTTGTTCAAATACAAAAAATAATATATTTTAAACACTTTTGAAGCTTGGTGTGTATGGATATGATCCAATACACATATAAGATGAAATATCTATGTTTGATAATTAAGCTCTAAACAAAGTTTTGATTTAAACAAAATTTAAACACATGATATAGAAAATTCAAATAAGTTTTTTTAAACATTTGAACCATTAATGTGTATGGATGAAATTCAAAACACATATAAAAAATGTAAACTTGTTTTGATGAATTCTATTCATGAAACATAAAGATGTATATTTGAAGCACAAAACCAATATGGAAACTAAAACTTTTTCTTATGAAAACGGTATGTAAATTTTTGTGTGTATATGAGCTTGAGAAATTCACAACTAATCTATCCTTTACATTTTACCAAAAAGTATAAAATCTTAACACTTATAAACTAGACTCAAGTCTTGAAAATCTTCTTCTCCTTCTTGACTTAGTCCAAACCTTGATCCATGAGCTAGACTCCTCTTGAGTACTTGATGCGATCTTGATGCGCGAGCTCTTAAATCAACACATTCTAACTATTGGCCTGAAGGCCCATCACTCTAGTTTTGATGATGATCAACTCATGTAGTTATAGTACTAATGATCTTGTGTTTAATTAGTGACAGATTTATGATCAAGATCTTAGTAGGTGCATAGCTTCAACAAAGGATTTGAAGTCAAGTTTTGGAGCTAGCACGGTTTGATCCAAGAGCCATTGGATCGTGTTTGGACCAAGTCAAGAAGATGAGAAGACATCAAGTGAAGACTTCAAGAAGATGAAGACTTGTGTCTAGGTTTGTTTTTTTAGAAGATTTTGTTTTTAGATAAATGTAAATGATAGAATAGTTGATGGATTGCTCAAGTATACATATACACACACACTCTTGATAGTTTTATTTTTACAAAAGATTTTCTATTTTAGAAAATACATGTTTTGATTTTTGGTATTCAAGTTTCATGTTTTAACCGAAAACCATGTTTAGTGCTTAATGTCAAAAACATAGATATTTCACCATGTTTGTGTAGTGGATCATATCCATACACTCTATGCTTTAAATGAGTTTAGAATATCTTATTTTTGTATTTGGAGAAGTTTTGGAAAAACAAGTTTTGAAAAACTAAGTTTGGAAAATACTGTTTTTCATTTTGAGCTAATATTTCCAACTTACAAAAATAGTCCAAATCATTTGTAACATGCCTTGATTTTGTGCAAGCATGTTTGTTTATCAAAGTATATTGGTAAAACTATTTTTGTAGATTTTTCAGTATTTTATGTGATTTTATGTGAACCAAAAAGACCAAGTTTTAAATCCCTAAGGTTTCTGATCTGACTTAAGCCGGTCGACCGGACGGTCGACCGACATGCACAGACGTGAACGCCAGTTCTGGCAGGATGGCCGACCGACCGACCCGGTCAACCGTCCAGAGAGCTTTGCTCTCTGGAAAGTCCCGGCCGACCGAGCGGCCGACCGGACAGAGAGTCTTGCTCTCTGTATCCTGTCTCGATCGACCGACCGGTCGACCGATGGCACAACGGTCTGAAATATGACCGTTGGCCGGTCGACCGGACGGTCGACTGACAGGCCTGACAGACCCCAACGGCCAGTTTTTCTAGCCCTATAAATTTGGGGGTTTGGGCATTGTTTTTCTCCAAGATTTTAAGTGGACTTTGAGCCAGTTTTTCCCACTTCTTTAAAAGAGTTTTCTCCACTAAATTGAGAGCTAATACTTCCAATCAAAAGGGGAGTTTTTATCAAGAGTGTTAAAAGAGATTTTCTTGAGTTTTCCTCCACCATCTCTTTCCTTGTTTTCTCACACATACACTTGAGCTATCCATTGCTATATCTTTCTATAGGGAGTGTTATTGTGAGAGAGTTTATTGGTGATCAAGTGTTTAGATCACCAAGAGATCTTTTCTTGTACTTTGAGGAGGCGGACGTGTGTGTCCGCGGTGTTTCGAGTTCGAGTGCGAACTTCTTTGTTTGAGGTGCGGCCTCGGCGAGCCGGTGGGCTTACGTGTGTACGGACTAGGGAGTCCCAGAGTTGTAGGTGTTGCGGCACCGAGTGATCCGGTGGGATCAATTATAGTGGAAATCCTTCGTGTGTCGAAGGCGGGGATGTAGAGCAAGTGTGCTCGAACCTCGAAACAAATCCCTTGTATTTGCGATTGCTCACTCTCTCTCTCTCTCTCTCTCTCTCTTTGTCTCTTGTTTATATCTTGCATGCTTCTATTGTGTCTATCTTTATATGCTTGATATATTGTGTGCTCATATTGTATATGTTTGGGTTTGTTTGCTAACACTTGTATTTAACCAGAGAGCCAACGCAGCACCTCAACCCTTATCTAGGGGAATCTAGAGGAGTTTGTCCAGAGCCCTTCACGGGGAATTCGGCAACACTCTTGTGTTATACGTGGTGTTTAGTGTAAGAGTTTAGTTTAGGTCATAATAGTTTGTATTTCCGCATTATTTAGCATTAAGTGACCATTAGATTAGCCATCACTTATTCACCCCCCTAGGTGATCCTACAATTGGTATCAGAGCCAAGTGCTCTGAATTTTGGTCTTACAGCCTAGAGTTAAAGATCCTCATTTTTAGGCTAATCACAATATTTGTACACACACCATGGATTTCATGTCACCACCCTTGTTTGACATTCTTAACATCCAAGTTTGGAAGGTTAAGATGTCCCTATACCTCAAAGCCCTAGGCATTCATGTTTATTTTGCCACCACTAAAAATGATTATTGTTTAAATGGAAAAAACATTGAGGCTAATCAAAAGCCCTACATGCTTTAAGATCTACCCTAAATGATGATTATTTATCTCGGGTTGCTAATCTTGATTTGGCTTTTGTAGTTTGGAACACCCTCTTCTCCCTTGGCGAAAATGATCAATACTATGCGGGGAGTGACTCGGATGTTGGAAGCAACACCTCCAACTTGTGCTACATGGTCCAAGGGGATAACCCCCTTGAGGTAAACACCGAGTCCGAGTTAGATGATGAGGACATGTCATATGATGAGCTCACTTCATTTTGTCAATTACTTCTTGAAAAATATGACATGATTAAAAAGGAAAATAAGAATTTGAAAAAGAAACTTGATTGCATGCATATAGAACATGATTCATTTAGAAGTAACATTGCATGCTTAGAAAAAGAAAATAAAGATTTGAAAAATGAGAATGTTTCCTTGCTCTCAAAATTGAATGATTTATGTGAAGGAAACACTAGTTTTGAAAATGAAATGATTTTGGTGGAAAAATAAAAGGAAATTGTTTTGCAAGAAAATAACTCTTTAAAAGAAAATTTGTTGAAAAGGAAAAAGGAAATGTTTTTCAAAAGAAAAAGAAAAATGAATCTCATTCTCATCATGCTTTACATGCTACTATTAATGAAAATGAGATTAAATTTTTGAAAAATAAAATTGATTGTTTGAGCTCTACCTTGAGCTCTTGTGCATTTAACCACAATAGATTGGAGTCTTTGTTTTCAAAGAAACAAACTCCACACATTCATGCACATCATCATCATGCATATGCTTATGTTGCACGTCATGATCACACTCACACACATAAGCATCCTAAGGTGTACAAATGTACACATTGTGGCCGCAAAGGCCATTTAGCAAAATTTTGTTTTGATAAGTTGCATGTTTTAAATTTTGCTAAAAATAAAAATGTTTTAAAGTTTGTAAGGAACCCAAACATTTTGCAAATAATAATGTTCCTTACATAGCTAACCCCCAAGGACCCAAAAGAAAATGGGTACCAAAACCCCCACCGTGTGTTTTTGATGTAGGTGAGGGCTCTCACACGACCTGAGAGGGATGGTGCCTTGATGGTGGATGCACATGGACTTGATGGACACATATAAAAATGCATCGCTATCAAGGAGTTTTGGTGGGACAACCACCATGTTTGGAGTTTTGGAACATAGTTCCTTAGTTGGTAATTATTTCTAAACTCTCATTTTATTTACATGCTTATTCATTTGTAATATCTTATAGCATGTTCATGTTTTAGGTTTTTATGCTTCATGTGGTAAATACTAGTTTAAATGTAGTTTTTTTTCAAAACTTGTATTTATACATGTACAAATAGTGAGAACAAATTGATTCATATATGTTTGCACTTCATGCTCATTTGTACTCACTATATGCACATATATAGGCTAGTTTTGATGATTCTTTCATTTATACTTGTTTTTGCCTATTTTCATGTTTTACTTCATGTATATGTATTTTTAAATTCAAATCTAATAAATATACATGTATACCCGTGAGTCTCTTGCCTTCATGCAAATACCTTTAATAGACTCTTTTATGTTTGGGATATGTATGCATATTGTTAGATTTAAATAAATCATACATATACCTAGAAGTTCTTGTTGTTCTAATGAAAAATGAATTTTCATGTTTGTTTTGAGCTTTATTGATTATTTTCATGAAAATGCTAATTACATGATTCTTGTTCACTCACTCCTTATTTGTTTGTCCTGACTTTGTTTCATGAACACATTTTTGGAGCTTTAATGATTTCGAGTGTCAATTCTTGTGTAATTGGTATGATTCATGAAATACATACGATTTGATTTCTTGTTTTTGAAGGATCTTTAACTAGTTTTTCAAAAATTAATTTAACTAGTTATTTATTCTTCAATGTTTTGTGAGATATACACATGATCCTATTATTGTTTCAATTGGTATCATTGAATCGTTTCAATTGGTATCAATTTGACTCTATTTTTGTATATACTCATATTTTGTTTTCTTATATATGTATGTATCAATTTCAATTGGTATACTCATTTTTCATACATATATATGAGTCATTTGTGCTAGAGTTAAAATTATTTTACATGTTTAAAGCACAAAGTGGTTTATGATAAGAAAATAAATTTTTTTAAAAAAATTCTCAAGATTTGTTTTATTGAGAAAATTCAAAATTTTGTTTTATAAGAAAAATTCAAAATTTTGATTTGTATTGCCTATATGCAAGGAGAGCTTAACATCTCTTCTACATATAGATTCATGTTGAGTGTATTGTATATTGAGGAGCTTGACAACTCTTCTTTATGTGGTACACGTGTATAGGGGGAGCTTCACATCTCCTCTTATGCATTACATAATGTGTTATGTGAATTGGGGCTTGTCATCCCTTCTTCATGTATGCATATGTTTAGGGAAGCTAACTTAACGTCTTCCTCTTCATGAATGTATATCGCATATAATCCTTATTGATTGATTTATGTTTACCCTTTCATTGGTTCCTTGTTTCGAAAAAAGAGGGAGAAAATTTTATTTGATTTTGTTTTTTACTTTAACCCCTTTGTTGATGATTGACAAAAAGGGGGAGAAAGATTTTGGATTTATATGCATGTTTTGTGTAAAAGTATTTGTTTATGCATATATGTTTTGTTTGCAAATAGGAGAAAAGAATTTGATTTGGTTTATGCTTGATTAGCATGTTTACTCCTACATTTGCATACATGTTTATGAGCATACATTGCATATTTATTTGTTTATTTGGTATGCATGAGTTAAGGAGGAGCTTCTTTGGAGCTTTACTTTAATCCATGCATATATAACTTCATGAGTTTTGTCATCATCAAAAAGGGGAGATTGTTGGCCCGAAGGCCCATCACTCTAGTTTTGATGATGATCAACTCATGTAGTTATAGTACTAATGATCTTGTGTTTAATTAGTGACAGATTTATGATCAAGATCTTAGTAGGTGCATAGCTTCAATAAAGGATTTGAAGTCAAGTTTTGGAGCTAGCACGGTTTGATCCAAGAGCCATTGGATCGTGTTTGGACCAAGTCAAGAAGATGAGAAGACTTCAAGAAGATGAAGACTTGTGTCCAGGTTTGTTTTTTAGAAGATTTTATTTTTAGATAAAATGTAAAGGATAGAATAGTTGGTGGATTGCTCAAGTATACATAAACACACACACTCTTGATAGTTTTGTTTTTACAAAAGATTTTCTATTTTAGAAAATACATGTTTTGATTTTTGGTGTTCAAGTTTCATGTTTTAACCGAAAACCATGTTTAGTGCATAATGTCAAAAACTTAGATATTTCACCATGTTTGTGTAGTGGATCATATCCATACACTCTATACTTTAAATGAGTTTAGAATATCTTATTTTTGTATTTGGAGAAGTTTTGGAAAAACAAGTTTTGAAAAACTAAGTTTGGAAATACTGTTTTTCATTTTGAGCCAATATTTCCAACTTGCAAAAATAGTCCAAATCATTTGTAACATGCCTTGATTTTGTGCAAGCATGTTTGTTTATCAAAGTATATTGGTAAAACTATTTTTATAGATTTTTCAGTATTTTATGGGATTTTATGTGAACCAAAAAGACCAAGTTTTAAATCCCTAAGGTTTCTGATCTGGCTTAAGCCGGTCGACCGGACGGTCGACCGACGTGCACAGACGTGCACGCCAGTTCTGGCAGGATGGCCGGCCGACCGACCCGGTCGACCGTCCAGAGAGCTCTGCTCTCTGGAAAGCCCCGGCCGACCGAGCGGCCGATCGGACAGAGAGTCTTGCTCTCTGTATCCTGTCTCGGTCGACCGACCAGTCGACCGATGGCACAACGGTCTGAAATATGACCGTTGGCCGGTCGACCGGACGGTCGACCGACAGGCCTGACAGACCCCAACTGCTAGTTTTTCTAGCCCTATAAATTTGGGGGTTTGGGCATTGTTTTTCTCCAAGATTTTAAGTGGACTTTGAGCCAGTTTTTCCCACTTCTTTAAAAGAGTTTTCTCCACTAAATTGAGAGCTAATACTTCCAATCAAAAGGGGAGTTTTTATCAAGAGTGTTAAAAGAGATTTTCTTGAGTTTTCCTCCACCATCTCTTTCCTTGTTTTCTCACACATACACTTGAGCTATCCATTGCTATATCTTTCTATAGGGAGTGTTATTGTGAGAGAGTTTATTGGTGATCAAGTGTTTAGATCACCAAGAGATCTTTTCTTGTACTTTGAGGAGGCGGACGTGTGTGTCCGCGGTGTTTCGAGTTCGGGTGCGAACTTCTTTGTTTGAGGTGCGGCCTCGGCGAGCCGGTGGGCTTACGTGTGTACGGACTAGGGAGTCCCAGAGTTGTAGGTGTTGCGGCACCGAGTGATCCAGTGGGATCAATTATAGTGGAAATCCTTCGTGTGTCGAAGGCGGGGATGTAGAGCAAGTGTGCTCGAACCTCGAAACAAATCCCTTGTGTTTGCGATTGCTCACTCTCTCTCTCTCTCTCTCTCTCTCTTTGTCTCTTGTTTATATCTTGCATGCTTCTATTGTGTCTATCTTTATATGCTTGATATATTGTGTGCTCATATTGTATATGTTTGGGTTTGTTTGCTAACACTTGTATTTAACCAAGAGAGCCAACGCGGCACCTCAACCCTTATCTAGGGGAATCTAGAGGAGTTTGTCCAGAGCCCTTCACGGGGAATTCGGCAACACTCTTGTGTTATACGTGGTGTTTAGTGTAAGAGTTTAGTTTAGGTCATAATAGTTTGTATTTCCGCATTATTTGGCATTAAGTGACCATTAGATTAGCCATCACTTATTCACCCCCCTAGGTGATCCTACAATTGGTATCAGAGCCAAGTGCTCTGAATTTTGGTCTTACAGCCTAGAGTTAAAGATCCTCTTTTTTAGGCTAATCACAATATTTGTACACACACCATGGATTTCATGTCACCACCCTTGTTTGACATTCTTAACATCCAAGTTTGGAAGGTTAAGATGTCCCTATACCTCAAAGCCCTAGGCATTCATGTTTATTTTGCCACCACTAAAAATGATTATTGTTTAAATGGAAAAAACATTGAGGCTAATCAAAAGCCCTACATGCTTTAAGATCTACCCTAAATGATGATTATTTATCTCGGGTTGCTAATCTTGATTTGGCTTTTATAGTTTGGAACACCCTCTTCTCCCTTGGCGAAAATGATCAATACTATGCGGGGAGTGACTCGGATGTTGGAAGCAACACCTCCAACTTGTGCTACATGGTCCAAGGGGATAACCCCCTTGAGGTAAACACCGAGTCCGAGTTAGATGATGAGGACATGTCATATGATGAGCTCACTTCATTTTGTCAATTACTTCTTGAAAAATATGACATGATTAAAAAGGAAAATAAGAATTTGAAAAAGAAACTTGATTGCATGCATATAGAACATGATTCATTTAGAAGTAACATTGCATGCTTAGAAAAAGAAAATAAAGATTTGAAAAATGAGAATGTTTCCTTGCTCTCAAAATTGAATGATTTATGTGAAGGAAACACTAGTTTGAAAAATGAAATGATTTTGGTGGAAAAATAAAAGGAAATTGTTTTGCAAGAAAATAACTCTTTAAAAAGAAAATTTGTTGAAAAGGAAAAAGGAAATGTTTTTCAAAAGAAAAAGAAAAATGAATCTCATTCTCATCATGCTTTACATGCTACTATTAATGAAAATGAGATTAAATTTTTGAAAAATAAATTGATTGTTTGAGCTCTACCTTGAGCTCTTGTGCATTTAACCACAATAGATTGGAGTCTTTGTTTTCAAAGAAACAAACTCCACACATTCATGCACATCATCATCATGCATATGCTTATGTTGCACGTCATGATCACACTCACACACATAAGCATCCTAAGGTGTACAAATGTACACATTGTGGCCGCAAAGGCCATTTAGCAAAATTTTGTTTTGATAAGTTGCATGTTTTAAATTTTGCTAAAAATAAAAATGTTTTAAAGTTTGTAAGGAACCCAAACATTTTGCAAATAATAATGTTCCTTACATAGCTAACCCCCAAGGACCCAAAAGAAAATGGGTACCAAAACCCCCACCGTGTGTTTTTGATGTAGGTGAGGGCTCTCACACGACCTGAGAGGGATGGTGCCTTGATGGTGGATGCACATGGACTTGATGGACACATATAAAAATGCATCGCTATCAAGGAGTTTTGGTGGGACAACCACCATGTTTGGAGTTTTGGAACATAGTTCCTTAGTTGGTAACTATTTCTAAACTCTCATTTTATTTACATGCTTATTCATTTGTAATATCTTATAGCATGTTCATGTTTTAGGTTTTTATGCTTCATGTGGTAAATACTAGTTTAAATGTAGTTTTTTTTTCAAAACTTGTATTTATACATGTACAAATAGTGAGAACAAATTGATTCATATATGTTTGCACATCATGCTCATTTGTACTCACTATATGCACATATATAGGCTAGTTTTGATGATTCTTTCATTTATACTTGTTTTTGCCTATTTTCATGTTTTACTTCATGTATATGTATTTTTAAATTCAAATCTAATAAATATACATGTATACCCGTGAGTTTCTTGCCTTCATGCAAATACCTTTAATAGACTCTTTTATGTTTGGGATATGTATGCATATTGTTAGATTTAAATAAATCATACATATACCTAGAAGTTCTTGTTGTTCTAATGAAAAATGAATTTTCATGTTTGTTTTGAGTTTTATTGATTATTTTCATGAAAATGCTAATTACATGATTCTTGTTCACTCACACCTTATTTGTTTGTCCTGACTTTGTTTCATGAACACCTTTTTGGAGCTTTAATGATTTCGAGTGTCAATTCTTGTGTAATTGGTATGATTCATGAAATACATACGATTTGATTTCTTGTTTTTGAAGGATCTTTAACTAGTTTTTCAAAAATTAATTTAACTAGTTATTTATTCTTCAATGTTTTGTGAGATATACACATGATCCTATTATTGTTTCAATTGGTATCATTGAATCGTTTCAATTGGTATCAATTTGACTCTATTTTTGTATATACTCATATTTTGTTTTCTTATATATGTATGTATCAATTTCAATTGGTATACTCATTTTTCATACATATATATGAGTCATTTGTGCTTGAGTTAAAATTGTTTTACATGTTTAAAGAACAAAGTGGTTTATGATAAGAAAATAAAAATTTTTAAAAAAAATTCTCAAGATTTATTTTATTGAGAAAATTCAAATTTTTGTTTTATAAGAAAAATTCAAAATTTTGATTTGTATTGCCTATATGCAAGGAGAGCTTAACATCTCTTCTACATATAGATTCATGTTGAGTATATTGTATATTGAGGAGCTTGACAACTCTTCTTTATGTGGTACACGTGTGTAGGGGGAGCTTCACATCTCCTCTTATGCATTACATAATATGTGTTATGTGAATTGGGGCTTGTCATCCCTTCTTCATGTAATGCATATGTTTAGGGAAGCTAATTTAACGTCTTCCTCTTCATGAATGTATATCGCATATAATCCTTATTGATTGATTTATGCTTACCCCTTCATTGGTTCCTTGTTTCGAACAAAGAGGGGGAGAAAATTTTATTTGATTTTGTTTTTACTTTAACCCCTTTGTTGATGATTGACAAAAAGGGGGAGAAAGATTTTGGATTTATATGCATGTCTTGTGTAAAAGTATTTGTTTATGCATATATGTTTTGTTTTGCAAATAGGAGAAAAGAATTTGATTTGGTTTATGCTTGATTAGCATGTTTACTCCTACATTTGCATACATGTTTATGAGCATACATTGCATATTTATTTGTTTATTTGGTATGCATGAGTTAAGGAGGAGCTTCTTTGGAGCTTTACTTTAATCCATGCATATATAACTTCATGAGTTTTGTCATCATCAAAAAGGGGAGATTGTTGGCCCGAAGGCCCATCACTCTAGTTTTGATGATGATCAAATCATGTAGTTTTAGTACTAATGATCTTGTATTTAATTAGTGACAGATTTATGATCAAGATCTTAGTAGGTGCATAGCTTCAACAAAGGATTTGAAGTCAAGTTTTGGAGCTAGCACGGTTTGATCCAAGAGCCATTGGATCGTGTTTGGACCAAGTCAAGATGATGAGAAGACTTCAAGAAGATGAAGACTTGTGTCCAGGTTTGTTTTTTAGAAGATTTTATTTTTAGATAAAATGTAAAGGATAGAATAGTTGGTGGATTGCTCAAGTATACATATACACACACACTCTTGATAGTTTTGTTTTTACAAAAGATTTTCTATTTTAGAAAATACATGTTTTGATTTTTGGTGTTCAAGTTTCATGTTTTAACCGAAAACCATGTTTAGTGCATAATGTCAAAAACATAGATATTTTACCATGTTTGTGTAGTGGATCATATCCATACACTCTATAATTTAAATGAGTTTAGAATATCTTATTTTTGTATTTGGAGAAGTTTTGAAAAACAAGTTTTGAAAAACTAAGTTTGGAAATACTGTTTTTCATTTTGAGCCAATATTTCCAACTTGCAAAAATAGTCCAAATCATTTGTAACATGCCTTGATTTTGTGCAAGCATGTTTGTTTATCAAAGTATATTGGTAAAACTATTTTTATAGATTTTTCAGTATTTTATGGGATTTTATGTGAACCAAAAAGACCAAGTTTTAAATCCCTAAGGTTTCTGATCTGGCTTAAGCCGGTCGACCGGACGGTCAACCGACGTGCACAGACGTGCACGCCAGTTCTGGCAGGATGGCCGGCCGACCGACCCGGTCGACCGTCCAGAGAGCTCTGCTCTCTGGAAAGCCCCGGCCGACCGAGCGGCCGACCGAACAGAGAGTCTTGCTCTCTGTATCCTGTCTCGGTCGACCGACCGGTCGACCGATGGCACAACGGTCTGAAATATGACCGTTGGCCGGTCGACCGGACGGTCGACCGACAGGCCTGACAGACCCCAACGGCTAGTTTTTCTAGCCCTATAAATTTGGGGGTTTGGGCATTGTTTTTCTCCAAGATTTTAAGTGGACTTTGAGCCAGTTTTTCCCACTTCTTTAAAAGAGTTTTCTCCACTAAATTGAGAGCTAATACTTCCAATCAAAAGGGGAGTTTTTATCAAGAGTGTTAAAAGAGATTTTCTTGAGTTTTCCTCCACCATCTCTTTCCTTGTTTTCTCACACATACACTTGAGCTATCCATTGCTATATCTTTCTATAGGGAGTGTTATTGTGAGAGTGTTTATTGGTGATCAAGTGTTTAGATCACCAAGAGATCTTTTCTTGTACTTTAAGGAGGCGGACGTGTGTGTCCGCGGTGTTTCGAGTTCGGGTGCGAACTTCTTTGTTTGAGGTGCGGCCTCGGCGAGCCGGTGGGCTTGCGTGTGTACGGACTAGGGAGTCCGAGAGTTGTAGGTGTTGCGGCACCGAGTGATCCGGTGGGATCAATTATAGTGGAAATCCTTCGTGTGTCAAAGGCGGGGATGTAGAGCAAGTGTGCTCGAACCTCGAAACAAATCCCTTGTGTTTGCGATTGCTCACTCTCTCTCTCTCTTTGTCTCTTGTTTATATCTTGCATGCTTCTATTGTGTCTATCTTTATATGCTTGATATATTGTGTGCTCATATTGTATATGCTTGGGTTTGTTTGCTAACACTTGTATTTAACCAAGAGAGCCAACACGGCACCTCAACCCTTATCTAGGGGAATCTAAAGGAGTTTGTCCAGAGCCCTTCACGGGGAATTCGGCAACACTCTTGTGTTATACGTGGTGTTTAGTGTAAGAGTTTAGTTTAGGTCATAATAGTTTGTACTTCCGCATTATTTGGCATTAAGTGACCATTAGATTAGCCATCACCTATTCACCCCCCCAGGTGATCCTACACTAACTTCAAAACTTAACTTTGAATCTTTCGTTAAAGCTAAACACAGCATAAAGATGTATATTTGAAGCATAAAACCAAAATGGAAACTAAAACTTTTTCTTATGAAAACGGTATGTAAATTTTTTGTGTGTATATGAGCTTGAGCAATCCACAACTAATCTATCACTTACATTTTATCTAAAAACACAAAATCTTAACACTTACAAACTAAACTCAAGTCTTGAAAATCTTCTCTTGAAAATCTTCTTCTCCTTCTAGACTTAGTCCAAACCTTGATCCATGAGCTAGACTCCTCTTGAGTACTTGATGCGATCTTGATGCGCGAGCTCTTGAATCAACACATTCTAGCTTCAAAACTTGACTTTGAATCTTTCGTTGAAGCTAAACACCGACTAAGATCTTGATCAATTATCTAAAACTATATAAACTCAAGATCATTAGTACTATAACTGTAATCACCTAGAGAGGGGGTGAATAGGTGAAGAGCTAATCTAAAGGTCAATAAAATGCGGAATTAAAACTTATTTAATGCAAACTAAAACTTCTTAAACTAAACACCAAGTATAACACAAGAGTGTAGCCGGATTCCCCGTGAAGGGCTCTGGACTGACTCCTCAAGATTCCTCTAAATAAGAGTTGAGGTGCCGCGTTGGCTCTCTTGGTTGAATACAAGTGTTAGCAAACAATCCCCAAGCATGTAACAATATGAGCACAAATATATATCAAGTATATAAAGATGAAAGCAATATAAGCATGTAAGATATAAACAAGTAAGAGATAGAGAGAGCAATCACAAACACGGGAGATTTGTTTCGAGGTTCGAGCACACTTGCTTTACGTCCCCGCTTTCAACACTTGAAGGATTTTCACTATAAACCGATCCCACCGGATCACTCGGTGCCACAACACCTACAAGGCGAGTTCAAACTTGAACTAGCTGGACTCTCTAGTCCCTTCACTCGTTCCCGGAAGAACACACCGCAAGCTCACTAGCTCGCCGAGGTCGCACCTCAAACACCGAGTTCACACTAGAACCCGAATCAATGCGAACACACACGTCCGCCTCCTCAGAGCATAAGAAAAAGTCTTTGGTGATCACAACACTTTAATCACTAAAAAATAATCTCACAATAACACTCCTATAGGATGAATATATCAATGGATAGCTCAAGTGTTTGTGAGAAAAATAAGGATGGAATTTGTGGGGGAAACACAAGAAAATTACTTTTGCAAAACTCTTGATAAACTCTCCTTTTAAATGGAAGTATTTGGCTCTTAAACAAGAGAAGAAACCTCTTAAAAGAGTAGGAAAAACTAGCTCCAAAAACCACTTGAAAACATGTTGAAAACAGTCCCCCAAAGCCCCCTTTTTATAGGCTAGAAAAACTAGCCGTTGGGGCAATTTTTTCAGCACAGACGGCTGTCGGTCGACCGGCCCGGTCGACCACCAACGATCAGATTTCTGACCGTTGGAGTCTCGGTCGACTGGTCCGGTCGACCGCGGCCTGGAACAGAGAGCAGAGCTCTCTGCCGGTCGACCAGCCCGGTCAACCGGGGCTTTCCAGAGAGCAGAAGCTCTCTGGTCGACCGGGTCGGTCGACCGGCCCTCCAGCCAAAACTGGCGTGCACGTCGGTCGACCGACTCGGTCTACAGACTTCTAGCTCCGTCGACCGGTCCGGTCGACCGGCAAAAGCCAGGACAGGTTATTTAAGGGATTAAAAGGTTGACTTTTTATCTAAAATAAAATCCTATAAATTCACAAAAAATCTACAAAAATAGGTTCAATATTATATTTTGATAATCAAACATGTTTGAATAAAATCAAGACATGTTACAAACAATTTTAACTATTTTTGTAACTTATAAATTTTGGCTAAAAACAAAAACTGTATTTTTCCAAAAAAGATTTTTCTAAAACTTCTCTATATACAAAAACAAGATATTTTAAAAACTTTTAAAGCATAGAGTGTATGGATATGATCCACTACACATACATGTGAAATATCTATGTTTTTGACAATAAACACTAAAATGGTTATGGTTAAAACACATGAATATATGAAGTCCAAAAATCAAACCGGTAATTTTCAAAAATGAAAAGTCTTTTCCAAAATGAAAATTCTTTTATGAAAACTCATCTAAATCAAGAGTGTGTGTGTGTGTGTATGGTATACTTGAGCAATCTACCAACTATTCTATCATTTACATTTTATCTAAAAATAAAATCTTAATAAAACAAACCTAGACTCAAGTCTTGATCTTGAAGGTCTTCAGTTGAAGTCTTCACATCTTCTTGACTTGGTCCAAAACTTGATCCAAAGAGCTTGACTCCTATTGAGTACTTGATGTGGTCTTGATGCATAAGCTCTTGAATCAAACCGTGCTAGCTCCAAAACTTGACTTTAAGTCTTTTGTTGAAGCTACACACCTACTAAGATCTTGATCACAAATCTGATACTAAATAAAGACAAGATCATTAGTACTATAATTACATGAGTTGATCATCATCAAAACTAGAGTGATGGGCCTTTGGGCCAACAATCTCCCCCTTTCTGATGATGACTAAACTCATGGAATTATATATGCATGGATTAAAGTAAAGCTTCGAAGAAGCTCCCCTTTAACTCATGCATCACAATAAACAAATAGATATGACAATAAAGCACATGAATCTAAACAAACATGTATGCAAATATAAGGAGATAAACATGCTAATCAAGCATAAAACTCATCAAATTCTTTTCTCCTTTTTGCAAAACAAAACAATATGCATAAACAAGAAATCTTTCTCCCCCTTTATGTATAAAGCAAGGAAAACATGCATATATACTAAAATACATCTCCCCCTTTTTGTCAATCTTCAACAAAGGGGTTTAAATAATACAAAACAATGTTCTCCTCCTTTTTGTTAGAAACAAACAAAAAAAAAATCAACAAAAGGGTGAACTCAAATCAATCAATAAAAGATATATGTGATATACATTCATGAAGAGGAAGACGCTAAGTTAACTTCCCTACATATACGCATTACATGAAGAAGGGATGACAAGCCCTAATTCATATAACACATAATATGCAATGCATAAGAGGAGATGTGAAGCTCCCCCTATACACGTGTATCGCATAAAGAAGAGTTGTCAAGCTCCTCAATATAAGATACACTCAACATGAATCTATATGTAGAAGAGATGTTAAGCTCCCCTTGCATATAGGCAATACATAACAAAACATTTTTAATATTTCTTATTAAAATAACATTTTGAATTTTCTCAATAAAACAAATTTTGAGATATCTACCAATTGTAAATAAACATTATAAATTTTGAATTTTAATTGTAATTGAAACATTTTACCAATTGAAATTTTGATACCAATGAAAGAAAGTATTTTATATTTTGATACCAATTTCAATTTTCATGGATACCAATTGAAATAAATAATTCAATAGATACCAATTGAAATATATTGTACATTTTGATATCAATACCAATTGTAAAAAAATACCAATTGAAGATAATGCATAAGCTTATATAAAAAGTACCAATTGAGAAATCAATTGAAAATTAAGATTTAAATTAAGCTTAGCATAAACATACTTTGTGCTTTAAACATGTAAATATCTTGAAAGTCAAGCACAAACAAATCATATATATATGTATGAAAAGAGAATACAAATAGAATTGATATTATTTGAAATGAAGCATACATATATAGAAAACAAAATATGAGTATATACAACATAAATATCAATTGAGATACCAATTGAAAATAACAATGTAAATCAAGTATATAACTCATAATTACCACCCTTTTTATGCACAAAATAAAAGATTTTCAATAAAGCTTACAAGGCATACTCGCCTATTCGTCCTCCTTTAAAGGGTAAGTAGGGGTTTTCGAAATAATTTGGAAAATAGTTTAGCATTGAAAATCACTACCAAATGAAGAACAATAACTAGTTAAAAGTAATTTTTAAAAAACTAGTTAAAGATCCTTCAAAAAACATGAAACCAAATCATATGTATTATATGAAACATACTAAATACATAAAATTCGACACTCAAGGTCCATAAAACTCAAAATGATCACGAAACATAGTCATGAATAAACAAATAAAGTGTGAGTGCATAAGAATCATGTAATTAGTATTTTTTTTCATGAAAATAGTCAATTATGCTCAAAACAAACATGAATCTCATTTTATCAAATAAAAATTCATTTACAAAAAAAAAAATAAACTTCTAGGTATATATATGTTTTTATCCAAAACTAACAATATGCATATATATCCCAAACATGAAAAGAGTCTATGATATAGTTTGCATGAAGGCAAGAGACTCAAGGGCCATACATGTATATTTATTAGTTTTGACTAAAATACCATATACATGAAGAAAAACATGAAAATAAGCAAAACAAGTGTAAATGAGAGAATCATCAAAACTAGGCTATACATGTGCATATAGTGAGTAGAAATGAGCAATGAAGTGCAAACATATATGAATCAAATGTGGCTCACTACATGTACAAGTATATTTCTAAGTTTTAATAAAAGACTACATTTAAACAAGTGTTTACCACAAGAAGCACAATCATAAAAACATGAACATGCTAAAAATATCATATATGAAAAGTATGTAAATAAACTAGGAGTTTAGAGATAGTTACCAAACCAAAGAACTATGCTCTAAGTCTCCAAAACATGATGGTTGCCCACCAAACCTCCTTGATAGCGGTGCATCAAATGTGTGTCCATCAAGTCCATGTGCATCCACCACCAAGGCACCAACTCTCTCACGTTTTGTGAGAGCCCGCACCTGTATCAAATACAAAAGGTGGGGATTTTGGTACCCATTTTCTTTTGGGTCCACGGGGGTTAGCATCTAATGGAACCCAAACATTTTTCTTAGCAAAATTAACATGATGTATCTTATCAAAACAAAACTTTACTAAATGGCCTTTGCGACCACAATGTGTGCATTTGTACACTCTAGGATGCATATGTGTATGAGTGTGATCGTAGCGTGCAAAATGTGCATATGCATGATGAGGGTGATGTGCATGAACATGTGGAGCTTGTTTCTTTGAAAATAAAGACTCCAATGTAGAATGGTTAAAAGCATATTTGCTCAAAGTTGAGCTTAAACAATCTATTTTATTTTTCAAAATTTTAATCTCATTTTGATTAATAGTGGCATGTAAAGCATGGTGAGAATGAGAATCATTTTTATTATTCTTTTAGAAACATTTACTTTTTCTTTTTCAACAATTTTTCTTTTTAAAGAGTTATTTTCATTCAAAGCAACATCTTTTTATTTTTTCACCAAAACAATTTTATTTTTCAAAGAAGTATTTCCTTCACAAAGATCATTTAATTTAGAAAGCAAGGAAATATTCTCATTATTCAAACTTTCATTTTCTTTTGAAAAACTTTTCAATTTATCTTGTAAAGAATCTTTTTTTTTAACATGCAATCAAATTTGTTTTTCATTTTCTTATTATCCTTTTTAAGCATGTCATATTTTTCTAGAAGTTGTTGACAAAATGAGGCAAGTTCATCATATGACATATCAACATCTTCCTCTACCTCGGATTCGGTATTTACCTCAAGGGGGTTATCCCCTTGGACCATGTAGCACACGTTGGAAGCGTCACTTCCAACATCCGAGTCGCTCCCCGCATAATATTATTCATTTTCGCCAAGGGAGATGATGGTGTTCCAAACTACAAAAGCCGAGTCAATGTTAGCAACCCTATATAAATAATCATTGTTTAGGGTACTCTTCAAAGCATGGATGGCTTTTGCATTAGCCTCAATATTTTTGCCATTTAAACAATAAGAATCTTTAATAGTGGCAAAATAAACATGAATCCCTAAGGCTTTGAGATATAAGGACATCTTAACCTTCCAAGTTTGGATGTTAAGAATGTCAAAGGTAGGAGGTGACATGAAATCCATGGTGTGTGTACAAATATTGTGATTAGCTATAAAATGAGGATCTTTAACTCAAACTCTAGGTTGTAAGACCCAAATCAAGAGCACTTGGCTCTGATACCAATTGTAATCACCTAAAGGGGGGTGAATAGGTGAAGAGCTATTCTAAAGGTCAATAAAATGCGAAATTTAAACTTATTTAATGCAAACTAAAACTTCTTAAACTAAACACCAAGTATAACACAAGAGTATAGCCGGATTCCCCGTGAAGGGCTCTAGACTAACTCCTCAAGATTCTTCTAAATAAGAGTTGAGGTGCCACGTTGGCTCTCTTGGTTGAATACAAGTGTTAGCAAACAATCCCCAAGCATATAACAATATGAGCACAAATATATATCAAGTATATAAAGATGAAAGCAATATAAGCGTGCAAGATATAAATAAGTAAGAAAGAGAGCAATCACAAACATGGGAGATTTGTTTCGAGGTTCGAGCACACTCGCTTTACGTCCCCGCCTTTAACACTTGAAGGATTTTCACTATAAATCGATCCCACCGGATCACTCGGTGCCGCAACACCTACAAGGCGAGTTCACACTTGAACTCCTTGGACTCTCTAGTCCCTTCACTCGTTCCCGCAAGAACACACCGCAAGCTCACTAGCTCACCGAGGTCGCACCTCAAACACCGAGTTCACACTAGAACCCAAAACAATGCGAACACACACGTCCGCCTCCTCAAAGCATAAGAAGAAGTCTTTGGTGATCACAACACTTTGATTACCTAAAAACAATCTCACAATAACACTCCTATAGGATGAATATATCAATGGATAGCTCAAGTGTTTGTGAGAAAAACAAGGATGGAATTTGTGGAGGAAAATACAAGAAAATTACTTTTGAAAAACTCTTGATAAACTCTCCTTTTAAATGGAAGTATTTGGCTCTTAAACAAGTGGAGAAACCTCTTAAAAGAGTAGGAAAAACTAGCTCCAAAAACCGCTTGAAAACATGTTGAAAACAGTCCCCCAAAGCCCTCTTTTTATAGGCTAGAAAAACTAGCCGTTGGGGCAATTTCTTCAGCACAGACGGCTGTCGGTCGACCGGCCCGATCGACCGCCAACGGTCAGATTTTTGACCGTTGGAGCCTTGGTCGACCGGCCCGGTCGACCGCGGCCTGGAACAGAGAGCAGAGCTCTCTGCCGGTCGACCGGCCCGGTCGACCGGGGCTTTCCAGAGAGCAGAAGCTCTCTGGCGGTCGACCGGGTCGGTCGACCGGCCCTCCAGCCAAAACTGGCGTGCACGGTTGCGCACGTCGGTCGACCGACTTCTAACTCGGTCGACCGGTCCGATCGACCGGCAGAAGCCAGGACAGGTTATTTAATGCATTAAAAGGTTGACTTTTTATCTAAAATAAAATCTCATAAATTCACAAAAAATCTACAAAAATAGGTTCAATATTATACTTTGATAATCAAACATGTTTGAGTAAAATCAAGACATGTTACAAACAATTTTAACTATTTTTGTAACTTATAAATTTTGGCTAAAAACAAAATCTGTATTTTTCCAAAAAAAGATTTTTCCAAAACTTCTCTAAATACAAAAACAAGATATTTTAAACACTTTTAAAGCATAGAGTGTATGGATATGATCCACTACACATACATGTGAAAAATCTATGTTTTTGACAATAAACACCAAAATTGTTATGGTTAAAACACATGAATATATGAAGTCCAAAAATCAAACCGGTATTTTTCAAAAATGAAAAGTCTTTTCCAAAATGAAAATTCTTTTATGAAACTCATCTAAATCAAGAGTGTGTGTGTATGGTGTACTTGAGCAATCCACCAACTATTCTATCCTTTACATTTTATCTAAAAATAAAATCTTAATAAAACAAACGTAGAGTCAAGTCTTGATCTTGAAGGTCTTCTCTTGAAGTCTTCACATCTTCTCGACTTGGTCCAAAACTTGAAAAAAACCCTAGAGGGGGGGTGAATAGGTGTTAGTACTAATCTAAAAACTTAATGCAAAACTAAGTGCGCTAAATGCGGAAGCTAATGCAAATTATGCACAAACTAATACAATACAACAAGTGTAGCCGAATTCCCTTGCGAGGCTCTGGACTAACTCCTCTTGATTCCCCTTTAAATGGCTTGAGGTGCTATGTGAAGCTCTTGTTGGATGAGTATAAGTTAGGCACACACACACAAGCAATCCAAGCAATGTGAAATACACACAATCAAGCCAAGCATATAAGAGTGGATAGCAATATGAATAAATGCAAGGCAATATGAAATATGCACAACACAAGTAATATATGATATGAATGAATCAATGCTCAACACAAGCAAGTATGATATGATGATAAGTATGATGCTTTGCACAATAATAAGAGAGAGAGTTAGAGAGACAATGGATCACAACGCAAACACCAAGATTTGTTTCGAGGTTCGAGCACCTTGCTCTACATCCCCGCCTACACCACCGTGTAGGATTTCCCAATCCACTATAAGGAGTACCTAACTCCTCTCTCAACTTACAAAGCCACCGAGGCTACAACAACCACAATCCACAACACCTCTACCGAAGAGGCTCACAACCAACACTATCACCTCACACTTGAGGAATACAACTCAATCACCCGATCACCTCTACCGAAGAGGGATTCACAACTAAAAGGGTGTTTACAACAAAGAGGTTTACAACAACCAACCTCAAACTCTTCTCTTTCTTTTTCTCTTTTCTTTTTCCACAAAAACAAGATCCTAATAGTTTAGGATAGAAGATAGCTCAAGTGTGAAAAACTAGGTGTTTGGAAAACTAGCAACAAAGAAAATCACTTGGGAAAATCCTTCCAAAAGATATAGAATGAAAACCAAGACAAATCTCCCAAAATATTCTTTTCTTTGATTTTTCCAAAAACCTAAAACAATAAAGATTGAAGAATTAAAGCCCCAAACACTTTTGAAAACTTGTTTTTAAAACCTGTAGAAACCAGAAATTTTTCTCCTTGAAAACTTGGCCAAAATCCCCAAAGAGATGGAGTTTATATAGGCCAAACAGAAAACTAGCCGTTAGAGCTGAGCTGGTAGCTCTGACAGGCGTCGGTCGACTGGCCCGGTCGACCGCCAACGGTCAGAAATATGACCGTTGGGCACTAGCGGTCGACCGGCCCGGTCGACCGAAACATCCTGAGAGTTGAACTCTCAACTCGGTCGACCGGTCCGGTCGACCGACTACAATGTGTAGCCAGCGTGCACGTCTGTGCACATCGGTCGACCGATCCGGTCGACCGGCCACTTGGTGCGGTCGACTGGTCCGGTCGACCGAACTGGCCTGGCAGGCACAGTGCAGATCTGCACAAATACTCGATTTGAAAGTAGGTCTTTTCACTCAATAAAAATCCCATAAATTCACAGTAAATCTAAAAAATAGTTTTAATCACAATAAAAACTGTTTTTCTAAAAATATGTTTTTCTAAAACTTGTTTTATCATTTTACTTTGATAACCAAACTTGTGATAAAAATTTCAAGACATATATCAATCATATCAATTCATTTTTGAGTCTTGCAAATTTTATCAAAAAACAAAACTTGTATTTTATCAAACTAGAATTTTCCAAAACATGAATAGGATAGTCAAAATAAGTTTGTTTACCAAGTTAAAGCATGTATGTATAAATAGAATACATCTACTATACATATAACATATGTAAACTTGTTTTGATCAACTATTCATAAAAACCAAATATCAAATCATAAAACGTGTGTGTTTTGTGTTCACTTGAGCATATCAACTAAACTAAGCTTTACAAATGGATCTAAAAACTCTATCTAAACTAGGATACCTAAGTCTTCTTGACGATCATCATCTTCAAGTAGACTTGCTCCAAAACTCCATCCATGGGCTAGACAAAGTGTGAACTTGAAGTTTTGGCCCTGGAATCACCATGAATAGCTTCTAAACTCCTTGTTGAAGCTAATCACCAACTAATATCCTGTTAATGATCTGAAACTTAGAAACACAAGAATATTAGTAAACATAACTACATGAGTTGATCATCATCAAAACTAGAGTGGAAGGCCATTGGGCCAACAATCTCCCCCTTTTTGATGATGACAAAACTCATGGAGTTATATATGCATGGATTAAAGATAAGCTTCAAGGAAGCTCCCCCTTAACTCATGCATAGGGATAAACAATAAATATATGCAATGAATATTAAACATGAAACATGCATATGCATAAACAATAAATGGTTCTAGATATCAAATGGAATATTCAAAACAAAATAAGCTCCAGATACCAAGTACAAAGCAAACTCTATAAATCAATTAAACTTAATATTCTTGAGATTAAAACATAACATATGCATAAACATAAGCATGCATATAAAACACAAATACTTCTCCCCCTTTTTGTCAATCATCAACAAAGGGGTAAACAATCAAAACCATAGATAAAATGAGGGGTAAAAATCTTTCTCCCCTTTTTAAGTCAATCAAAACAATAAAACAATGTTCTCCCCCTTTTTGTCTAAAACAAAAAAAAATCAATAAGGGGTGACTACAAACATGATATCAATTAGAAAATATGTCAATGAAGTATCTTGATACCAATAAACAAGGATCAATATATGTTATATGCTATATACATTCATGAAGAGGAAGACGCTAAGTAGCTTCCCTACACATATGCATTACATGAAGAAGGGATGACAAGCCCAATTCACATAACACATATTATGTAATGCATAAGAGGAGATGTGAAGCTCCCCCTGCACACGTATATCATATAAAGAAGAGTTGTCAAGCTCCTCAATTTATAATATACTCAACATGAATCTATATGTAAGAGAGATGTTAAGCTCTCCTTGCATATAGGAAATACAAATCAAGGCTTTGAATATTTTCTTTAAACAAAATTTTGTAAATACCAATTGTAATTAAACATAACAAATTTTGAATGTTTAAACACAAATTTTGATACCAATTGTAAGAATATATTTCATTTTGAAAATATATAAACAAATTTGATGTTGATATCATATGTTCAAAATAACAACTTTTAATCATAAAGAGTGGGAGTACAAATACCAATTGAAATACAAAATCAAATTTTCTCCCCCTTTATGAAAAACAAACTAAAGACATGCATAGTCTTGATAACAATTTAAAAGTAATCAATTTAAACAAAATTGAAACTCAAGCACTAGCATAAACACAAACATATATATGTATGAAAAATAGATACCAATAGAAATTGATATACTTGGAATTTAAAGCATACATACATACAAAACATATATGAGTATACAAGAAGATCAAAATGATACCAATTGAAAGAGTTCAATGATACCAATTGACATAACAATAAGTTCAAGTGTATACGTCATATTATCTACCACCCAATCATAATTCAAGTTTCAAAGATTTTCAATTTAGGGCATACATGAACATGATCTCCCATCCTACCGCCCTTGGATGGTAGGGGTTTTCAAAAATAGATTTGAAAATATAGCTTAGTTTGAAAATCACTACCAAATTGAAGAACATCGCAACTAGTTAAATGGAAAGCTTGTTAACTAGTACGAAATCCTTCAAGCAAGGAATAAAACAAAATTGTTTTTCATAAACATGAAATTCACATCATATCAAACACTCAAGTTCAATTAGGCATAAATAAGACTCATGAAAACAAAACATGAGCAAGCAATAGATGTGAGTGTACAAATAAAATATGAAGATCATAAATATGAAAATTAGGCAATAAGCTCAATTATTCTTTAAAACACGAAAATCATCAAAACTATCTAATCTTCAAGGCATATGTATGTCTAATACAAGTTAAAATATACATACATATCCAAAACTCAACGAGTCCACTAAATGTATATTCATGAAGGCACGTGGCTCAAAAAGATGTATATGTATAAGATTAGTTTGAACTAGATAGACATATACATGAAGTTAAACATAAATACATGAAACATGAAAAACTAAATTTTCATCACAACAAATTTCATTTCAAGGTATATGTATGAATTGTCAAACATGAAGTATACATACATATCCCTAAACACAATTGAGTCCAAATATAGATTTGCATGAAAGGCAAATGACTCAAGGGGTATACATGTATATCTTAAGGTTTGGCAATACAAACATATACATGAAGTGAAACACACAATCATAAAACAAATCCAAAAATGGAATACAAGTTTGAAATGTATGAATCATCAAAACTAGACTATACTAGCACATCTAATGGGTTCAAATAAGCAATCAAGCTCAACATATATAGATTTATTTGTAGCCCACTCTATGTACAAGTATATGACTAGTCTTAATGAAAACAAACATCTAAACATATATTCAAAAACATGAAGCATCAAAACAAATATAAAAGTCATCATGATAAAACTACAACATGATTACTATGTAAATTCACATGCATTAGATTCATGATGTACATTATAGCTCAAACAAAAGTGAGAACACTAATTATGGGTTCATATAAGCATGTGTGTCTCAAATACTATATATGTATGTCAAGGATCTAATAAACATGGAATGAACATACTAATCCATAGACATCAAAAACATGCTATAAACAATGAATATTAAAAGCATGTAAACAATAAATGGGAGTAAAGGATTGTTACCAAAATCGAAGAAGCAACTCTCCTTGTCTCCAAAGCATGGTGGTCCTCTCCACCAAACCTTCCCTTGAAAGTGATGCATCCAATTTGATTTTCATGAAGTCCGGAACGCATCCACTCCAAGGTGTCATCACTCTCACGTCATGTGAGAGCCCACACCTACATCAAAAATTGGAGGGGTGGTCTTTGGTACCCATACTCTTTTGGGTCCATGGGGGTTAGTCTCATTTCTAACCCAAACAAATTTCTTTGCTAAATTCTCAACATGTAAACGATCATAGCAAAATTTAGCAAGATGGCCTTTTCGGCCGCAATGTGTACATGTGTACACATGAGCATACGTGTGATGGTGTCTGTGAAGAGCATGTGTATGCCGTGGAGGGTGTGCATGCATAGAAGTTGGAACTTGTTTCTTTCGAACCAAGGTTTCCAATCGTGAGTGGTTCATGGCACATTGGCTCATAGTGGAGCCCAAACAATCTACCTTCTTCTTTAACATGCAAATGTCATCATTAATCTTAGAAGAAGAGGTACATGCATTAGGTAGACTAGATGAAGAGGCTACACTAGCATGGCAAACATGTGCATCAATTTTATTTTGCAAAACAATGTTTTTCTTTAAACACACATCTAAATCATTTGAAATAGAAATGATTTTGTTTTTCAAAGCAACATTCTCTTTTAAAACAAAATCAACTTTAGAAGACAAAATTTCATTTTTCTTCAAAAGAGTTTCACAATCATTTTTAGACTTTAAAAATTTATTTTCTTTTAAAGCAAGTTCCAATTGAGATCTCAATGAATCCCTTTCATTATAGACCTCAACCTTTTCTTGCAAAACACAATCAAGTCTAGAATGCAGACACTTATTTTCTTTTTCAATTTCTAGACTTTTCTTTTTCAAAATCTTATACTTTTCAATTAATTTTTCACATACAATAGATAGTTCTTCATTCAAAGCATGGGGATCAACAATATCATTTGAAGAACTAGCACAATCATTACTATCTAGTTGAGTTTCTGATTGTACCTCAAGGGAGTCATTCCCTTGGACCATATAGCATTGTTGTGGCTCGGATTCTCCACTAGATTCCTCTTCTTGAATTTGAACTTGAAGCTCCGAGGTGGTGGTGGTTGTCAATTTGTTCCACACTACAAAAGCGGAATCAAGGTTAGAAACACATAAAAGATAATCTTTAGATAAAGTGCTTCTAATGGCCTCTAGGGCTTGTGCATTGGCCCCTATATGATTGCAATAACCAAGATAACATCTCTTGGTGGCCGCAAGGAAAACATGCAAACCTAGGGTCTTTAGGTACATGGACATCCTATACTTCCAAATATCAATGTTGGAAGGATCATAGCTAGGTGGGGTCATGAAGTCCATGGTATAAACTAAATGTGTGCAAACAAACAAATGCAAATGAGATTAGCAAGCAAATGGATCACTCCTAGGATGTTAAGCCTACGTATCAGGAGCACTAGCTCTGATACCAATTGAAAAAACACCTAGAGGGGGGGTGAATAGGTGTTAGTGCTAATCTAAAAACTTAATGCAAAACTAAGTGCGCTAAATGCGGAAGCTAATGCAAATTATGCACAAACTAATACAATACAACAAGTGTAGCCGAATTCCCCTTGCGAGGCTCTGGACTAACTCCTCTTGATTCCCCTTTAAATGGGTTGAGGTGCTATGTGAAGCTCTTGTTGGATGAGTATAAGTTAGGCACACACACACAAGCAATCCAAGCAATGTGAAATACACACAATCAAGCCAAGCATATAAGAGTGGATAGCAATATGAATAAATGCAAGGCAATATGAAATATGCACAACACAAGCAATATATGATATGAATGAATCAATGCTCAACACAAGCAAGTATGATATGATGATAAGTATGATGCTTTGCACAATAATAAGAGAGAGAGTTAGAGAGACAATGGATCACAACGCAAACACCAAGATTTGTTTCGAGGTTCGAGCACCTTGCTCTACATCCCCGCCTACACCACCGTGTAGGATTTCCCAATCCACTATAAGGAGTACCTAACTCCTCTCTCAACTTACAAAGCCACCGAGGCTGCAACAACCACAATCCACAACACCTCTACCGAAGAGGCTCACAACCAACACTATCACCTCACACTTGAGGAATACAACTCAATCACCCGATCACCTCTACCGAAGAGGGATTCACAAATAAAAGGGTGTTTACAACAAAGAGGTTTACAACAAACAACCTCAAACTCTTCTCTTTCTTTTTCTCTTTTCTTTTTCCACAAAAACAAGATCCTAATAGTTTAGGATAGAAGATAGCTCAAGTGTGGAAAACTAGGTGTTTGGAAAACTAGCAACAAAGAAAATCACTTGGGAAAATCCTTCCAAAAGATATAGAATGAAAACCAAGACAAATCTCTCAAAATATTCTTTTCTTTGATTTTTCCAAAAACCTAAAACAATAAAGATTGAAGAATTAAAGCCCCAAACACTTTTGAAAACTTGTTTTTAAAACCTCTAGAAACCAGAAATTTTTCCCCTTGAAAACTTGGCCAAAATCCCCAAAGAGATGGAGTTTATATAGGCCAAACAGAAAACTAGCCGTTAGAGCTGAGCTGGCAGCTCTGACAGGCGTCGGTCGACCGGCCCGGTCGACCGCCAACGGTCAGAAATATGACCGTTGGGCACTAGCGGTCGACCGGCCCGGTCGACCGAAACATCCTGAGAGTTGAACTCTCAACTCGGTCGACCGGTCCGGTCGACCGATTACAATGTGTAGCCAGCGTGCACGTCTGTGCACATCGGTCGACCGATCCGGTCGACCGGCCACTTGGTGCGGTCGACCGGTCCGGTCGACCGAACTGGCCTGGCAGGCACAGTGCAGATCTGCACAAATACGGGATTTGAAAGTAGGTCTTTTCACTCAATAAAAATCCCATAAATTCACAGTAAATCTAAAAAATAGTTTTAATCACAATAAAAACTGTTTTTCTAAAAATATGTTTTTCTAAAACTTGTTTTATCATTGTACTTTGATAACCAAACTTGTGATAAAAATTTCAAGACATATATCAATCATATCAATTCATTTTTGAGTCTTGCAAATTTTATCAAAAAACAAAACTTGTATTTTATCAAACTAGAATTTTCCAAAACATGAATAGGATAGTCAAAATAAGTTTGTTTACCAAGTTAAAGCATGTATGTATAAATAGAATACATCTACTATACATATAACATATGTAAACTTGTTTTGATCAACTATTCATAAAAACCAAATATCAAATCATAAAACGTGTGTGTTTTGTGTTCACTTGAGCATATCAACTAAACTAAGCTTTACAAATGGATCTAAAAACTCTATCTAAACTAGGATACCTAAGTCTTCTTGACGATCATCATCTTCAAGTAGACTTGCTCCAAAACTCCATCCATGGGCTAGACAAAGTGTGAACTTGAAGCTTTGGCCCTGGAATCACCATGAATAGCTTCTAAACTCCTTGTTGAAGCTAATCACCAACTAATATCCTGTTAATGATCTGAAACTTAGAAACACAAGAATATTAGTAAACATAACTACATGAGTTGATCATCATCAAAACTAGAGTGGAAGGCCATTGGGCCAACAAAACTTGATCCAAAGAGCTAGACTCCTCTTGAGTACTTGATGTGATCTTGATGCATAGGCTCTTAAATCAAACCGTGCTAGCTCCAAAACTTGACTTTAAGTCCTTTATTGAAGCTACACACCTACTAAGATCTTAATCACAAATCTGAGATTAAATAAACACAAGATCATTAATCTTATAATTACATGAGTTGATCATCATCAAAACTAGAGTGATGGGCCTTTGGGCCAACAATAACTACATGAGTTAATCATCATCAAAACTAGAGTGATGGGCCTTTGGGCCAACAATCTCCCCCTTTTTGATGATGACAAAAGTCATGGAGTTATATATGCATGGATTAAAGTTAAGCCTCATAGAAGCTCACCTTTAACTCATGCGTAGCAATAAACAATAAAGATATTCAATAAAGTATATAAACTAAACAAAAACGTATATTCATAAACATTGTATATATAAACTCTCTAAATTCTTCTCCCCCTTTTTGTCAACTTATCAACAAAGGGGTGAAGACAAACAAAGAAGAAAGACGTATATGTGATATAAACTGATGAAGAGGAGAGACGTTAAGTTATCTCCCCCTGCATAAATGCATTACATAGAGAAGGGATGACTAGACCCTAACCCATATAAAGCATAATATGCAATGTATAAACGGAGATGTTAAGCTCCCCCTACACATATATATCACATAAAGAAGAGAGGTCAAGCTCCTAAATATGTGAGATACACTCAACATTAATCTATATATAGAGGAGATGTTAAGCTTCTCTTGCATATAAGAAATATATTTTAAACAAATTTTGAAAATTTTTTTAAAACAAATTTTGATATCAATTTAAAACAGATTTTTCAACAAAACAAATTTTGAAATACCACTAGAAGGTGGCAAAGCAAATATTAATAAATCACTTGTAGGTAAATATAAACATTATGTATAGGTAAACATCAACATAAATACCACTTGTAGGAAAACATAAATATTGAAGATAAACATCAGCATGAAATCATTTTAAGTTTTTAAAGAACTTTTTCTCCCTTTTTGAAATAGTGCTTAAGCTAGTATATGATACCAATTGAAAAACAATTGACATTAAGGACTAAATCAAGCTAAGCAATAAATAATTTGTGCTATAAAGAATTAATATTTTTAATTTGGTACAAGAAAACATATATATGTATGTATAAATATATCACTTGAAATTTGATGCATACATATATAGAAAACACATATGAGTATACAAAAATGAATTTTCATTAAAATCATGTATATCTCATAACTATCTCCCTTTCATGACAAGTTTGAAGGATATTCCATTTAAGAGCATAAAATGTATGGTCGCCTATCCAACCACCCTTAGGTTGGTAGGGGTTTTCAAAATACAAGAGTTTGAAAATAGTTTAACATATTTGAAAACTCTATCAATTGAAGAATCAAGAAAGTAGTTAAAATAATTTTTAAAAAACTAGTTAAAGATCCTTCAAAACATGAAATCAAATGATATATCCCATGAAGCATGCTAAATACACAAAAATTGTCACTCAAAATCTTTAAGGCACAAAAATGTGCTCATGAAACAAAGTCATGAGTAAATAAAAAGTAATGTGAGTGCACAAGAATCATGTGAGTAGCATATTCATGAAACAAATCAATAAGGCTCAAAACAAACATGAAATTCTTATCAAAAACATGAAAATCATCAAAACTAAAATTTTCATAAAAACTAAATAAGCTTTTAGGTATATGTATGTTTTGTCAAAAGTAAAAATATGCATACATATCCCAAACAAAAATGAGTCCATAATATAATTTTACTTGAAAGCAAGTGACTCAAGGATACACATATATATCTATTAGTTTTAGATAAAATTGACATATACATGAAGCTAAACATGTTCAAAAATAGGGGAAAATAAGTATAAATGCAAGAATCATCAAAACTAGGTTATACAAGTACATGTATTGAGTACAAATGAGAAATTAAGCATAAACACCTAATAATCAAGTGTAGCTCATTATTATGTAAGTACAAATACAAATTTTAATGAAAACTACATCTAAACACGTAATCACCAAATGAAGTATAAAACAAACATGATCATTAGGCTAAATGCACGTATTTTAGAACTACTATACATAGTAGTTAAACAATAGTGTGAACATAAAATATGAATTCATATAAGTAAGAGTACATCTCAAAGGCTATCTATGTATATCACATGTCTAATAATATTGTATTTAACATAATGAGTATTAAGGACAAAACATGCTAATAATCATCAATAAAAGCATGTAAAAAATGAGAGTTAGAGATAGTTACCAAACCATATGAACTGTTGTCTAAGTCTCTAAATCATGGTGGTCCTCCCACCAAACTTTCTTGATAGCAATGCATCAATTGGGTATGTCCATCTAGCTCCATATACATCTACCACCAAGGCACCAACCCTCTCACGTTTTGTGAGAGCCCACACCTACATCAAACATAAGAGGTGGATATTTTGGTACCCATATATTTTTTTTGGGTCCATGGGGGTTAGCATTATAAGGAACCTAAATATTTTTATGTACAAAATTTAATGAATTTAATTTATCAAAGCAAAATTTTGCAAGAAGGCCTTTGCGGCCGCAATGTGTACATTTGTACACTTTAGCATATATATGTGAGTGGGTGTGATCATGGTGTGCACGTGTATGCCATGGGGTATGTGCATGCATGTGTGGAACTTGTTTCTTGCAAAACATAGATTCTAACTTATTATGATTAAATGCACATTGGCTCAAAGTGGAGCCCAAACAATCAATGTTCTTCTTCAAAAAATATATATCATTTTCAATTTTAGAAGAAGAGACAAGTGCATGAGAAACAAATTTTTTTTCATTTTAGAAATGAAAATCTTTTCTTTTTCAATTAAAATAATTTTCTTTTTCAAAGACTTATTTTCATTTAAAATAATTTCAAATTATTTTTAAAAGAATCTTTTTCCTTTAAACTGAATCATTTTCATTTTTCAATCTTTTGTTTTTCATTTTTAACAATTCATACTTTTTAAGAAGTTGTTGACAAAATAAAGCAAGCTCATCATATGGCATGTCAATATCTTCATCAAACTCGGATTCGGAGGTTACCTCATGGGGGTCATCCCCTTAGACCATGTAGCACATGTTAGAAGCATCATTTTCATCATCCGAGATACTCTCTTTTCATTTAGCGTTTGTTCCCCAAGAGAGCAAACAATGTTCTATACTATAAAAGCCGAAATGGTAGAAATTCTAGACAAATAATCATCATTTAGGGTTAGGTTAAGAGCGTGAATGACTTTTGCATTAGCCTCTAGATGTTTGCCATTTATAAAATAAGAATTTTTAATAGTGGCAAAATAAACATGAATACTTAGGGTTTTAAGGTACATGGACAACTTAATTTTCCAAATTTGGATGTTAAGAATGTCAAACAATGGGAGATGTCATAAAATTCATGAGTGTGTGTTTTAAATATAGTGATTAGCTAAAATGAGTATCTTTAACTCAAGATTGTTAGACCCAAATCATGAGCACCAACCTCTGATACCAATTATAAGTCACCTAGAGGGGGGTGAATAGGTGACAAGCTAATATAATGCAACACTAATGCAGAATTAAAACTAATTATACAAACTAAAAATTATTATACAAACACACAATGTATAACACAAGAGTATAGCCGAATTTCTGGTGAAGGGCTCTGGACTATCTCCTCAAGACTCCTCTAAATTAATAGTTGAGGTGCCACTATGACTCTCTTGATTGAATACAAGTATGAGCAAACAAACTCAAGCATACATATATATATGGGGTTACTGTATCTCAGCCGACAGCTAAGAGAGTTTCTCAGCCGGTGGTGACGTGGCCGAATATATGCCACATATCGGTTGCAAAGTGTGGGCACTAAAAAATCAAAAACATTCCGCCTAAAGAATCGTCAATCAAATTGACCAAAATACCCTCTTTTTGCTTCTAAACTAGCAAAAACTCATTCACAACAAAATTTTAACTAAAATATTTTTAATTTACAAAGAATTTTCTGTTTAATATATCTATAGTTATAAAATTTCTAATTCTACTACATCGAAAATATAAAGGAAAAAAATTGGATCAAGATAATAAGAAAAATACAGCAGCAGTAAAAAGTAAAAAACATGCGTGAAACATATATAATTTTTTTATTACTTAATTTCGTGTCATTTTCAATTCATATACATTTAATAAAAGAAACTGAAATAAATAGAAAAATAAAATTTAATGTGGGGCAGCCGTATATTGTTTTTTGTATTACATATGTACAGTGTAAAAAAATAATGAAATACAATGATTAATTATTTTGCAGATATTTTATAAATCAAATATTCTCGTAACTGCCACAATATTTGCAGATTGGTTGGATAATATTTCATGCAATTTTTAATGAACTGTGACTATGGTCGGTCTTGGTACTAAAAAAATGCTTTATTCTCAATGTATATTATAAATTGGATCCAGGTCGCAATACACATACATTCAAAACTATAATCAAAAAAATATATAACTTTCAATTTTATATCACGACTGCGACATTAGTTGCATTCCTTATTCGCTTAGAAATAACAGATGAAACATGCTATCGTTCAGCACTGTGACCATAGTCGCTGTTTTTTTTCACATGCTTTATGTAACAGAATTTTGATCGTTTTACAAAGTCTGGGATCATAGTCGCAGTCATAGTATAACAAAACTTTTGATCACTGCGACCATGGTCGCAGACTTAATATAATATAACTTTTAATTTTATATCACGACTGCGACACTAGTCGCATTCCTTATTCGCATAGAAATAACAGACGAAACATGCTATCGTTCAGCACTGCAACCACAGTCGCTGTCTTTTTTCACATGCTTTATATAACAGAATTTTGATCGTTTTACAAAATTTGCGATCATAGTCGCAGTCATAGTATAACAAAACTTTCGATCACTGCGACCATGGTCGCAGACTTAATATAATATAACTTTCAATTTTATATCACGACTGCGACCCTGGTCGTATTCCTTATTCGCACAGTAATAACAGACGAAACATGCTATCGTTCAGCACCACGATTACAGTCGTTGTCCTTATTCGCATGCCTTATGTAACAGAATTTTGATCATTTTAAAAAGTAGATTTAGCCCTGCGACCGTCAGATCAGTCCGCGTATATCACATCTTATAAAATACTATATTAATTACTCTGAACTAATTGAAGTAATTAATATTCTATCTACCGTGATACAGCAACAGTCTCAAAAAAAGATGCAATAATATTAATCTAGATAAAGGAAAGATGTGCACCATACGTAATCTAAATATATAGGAAAAACATTATATAAAAAGTTAATTTATAGTTCACATAATAAACCTCTGGAAAAAATAAACTCTTTGGATTCTCCCGTCATAACTGCTTCAATTAAATATTTAATTTCTTTTTATTATTTCTTCGAATACTCAACTGTTACCTATAACAATTATTATTATTATTCATGGTGTTTCACATTATTGACCTTTTTATAGTGCTTGTAACTAATATATTATCTCATATCTAAAAACGATATTTGTGCTCTTTGTTTTCAATTTAATTTCAAAACTTTCAGAAAATAATTCATTCTTGAATTATGTCTTGCCCATCTTCTTCTTCTGAGCACTCAGATTTCAACTTCAATCATTCTCCCCCGGTCCTTTTTCTTCAGGGTATTCTAGTGAATCTGATAGCAGTATGGACTTCACTCCTTTTGACTATTTCACTACATTAAATAATATTTTATCTGATCCTCCTCTTCATGAGGATGATGAAGTTTTCATGGGGCTTAGTGAAGAGGAACTTATTTCTCTGCCACTTCACATAGACATGCTTGATGAAATCATGTCCTCTGATGCTGGGGGCTTGCTTTCTTTGAGCATATCTTTTACATGTTCTTCTCGACACGGGTCAGAAGAAGAGCTTGATACAGACGATCCATTGTGGGAGTTATCGATGAACCAAAGCACTCACGAAAGGAGGAAGAAACTGAAGAGAACAGCAAGCCGGACGATAAGGGAGAAGATGAGGAAATAAGTGATGAACAGGAAGACGAAGAGAATGAACACGACGAATCTACTTATGATGGTGATGATGACGAGGATTAGGATTTCTTGATTTTCTGATATTCAACGTTATTTTATCTTCTTTAAGAGCTTTTAATGCTCTTTTTTTTTGTAAGGTCTCTTTCTGACCATATTATATTATAAATAAAATTTACTTCTATCTCTAAACTGATCTTTCATATTTTTAAAATACATATAAAGTATATTGTATAGTTATTATTTCTATATCTTATTTGCGATAATGGTCACAGTACTCAGATAATAATTACTCTAAATAAATAGAACTATGATGATGGCCGAAGTCCATGATTAACTATATTTATATATGAAACTGCGACCGCGATCGCTGTCCTGTCATAAATAGTTTGATCATTTTGCATTCAATAAAGTTAAAATAGCGACCATAGTCACAGTCCAAAATTAAACTATATAAACAGATGATACTGAGAACATGATCGCAATCCTCTCAAATCAGCATATTTCACTGTATATCACAAATTAGAAAACTGCGACGCTGCAGTTAAGCACTGCGACCATAGTTGTAGTCCTTGATCGCATACAATATGTAAAAAAAATTCATAGTTTATAAGCGGCTAAGACAACAGTCACAGTGAAGAACAAATATATAAAATAATACGTAAACTGCGACTATAGTATCAGTCCTTAGTCACCGTTATTATATTTAACGTAGCAAAAAAAATTATCTATAACATGCCGTCGTTAAGCACTGCGGCCATAATCGCAGTCCTTGTTCACTTACAATATGTAAAAAAAAAATTCATAGTTTATAGGCGGCTGAGACAACAGTCATAGTGAAGAACAAATATATAAATCATACGTAAACTGCGACTATTTCGCAGTCCTTAGTCACCGTTATTATATTTAACCTAGCAAAAAAATAATCCACGACATGCTGTCATTAAGCACTGCGACTATTGTCGCGGTCCTTATTCGCATGGAATATGTAAAAAAAAATAATAATAATTTATACGTTACATGCGAACAAGTAAACTGCGACTATGTTCGCAATCAGTAAAATTCTTACAGATCATATCATAAAAATCTACAAATTAAATAATTGTAGACTACGACAAAGGACGCTTTTAAAACTATTGAGAAATTATTTTATTGACCACTACGAGCTTAGGCGCATTCCTAAAATTTATAATATCTGCGTAAAAAAAATTTAATAAAGAAGAATTCAAATTTGTTTCGTGATTTGATGAAGTTGCACTTGAAGAGACATGATTCATATTTAGTTGGTCGCAGTTTAGTCGCAATTATAAAAGATAATGGTGACAATATTGACTAACGATAGAAATATAAAAAATAATAAACTATACAGATCCACTATCTTTTACCGCAGGGACATTTAGTAATTTTAACTATTTTAATAAGCGGGCCGTCCTTTCTAGTGTGGCTAATAACGTGTTACGTCACCGCAGACTGAGTGGGACTCTCAGCTGTCAGCTGATATACATATTTCTGTATATATACATATATATAAATATATATATATATAAAAGTGAAGTACAAGGGAATATCAGGCATGTTAAAGATATAAACAATAATAGCATGCAAGATATAAAACACAAGTGAGAGAGAAAGATAAGCAATTGCAAACACAGGAGATTTATTTCGAAGTTCGAGTGCACTTGCTCTACGTCCCCGCCTTCAACACTATGAAGGATTTCCACTAGAATTGATCTTGCAAGATCACCTGGTGTTGCAACACCTACAACGAGCTCCCTCAAGAACTCTTGGACCTGCAAGTCTCTCACTTGTTCCCGCAAGAACAACACACGCAAGCACACTAGCTTCCCAAGGCCGCACCTCTACAAATTCCCAATACAAGGGGGAGGAATACTTGTGATCACTTCTTTTGATCACAAAAACAACTCTCACAACAAGCATCATATAGGATGAATATAGCAATTGAAATCTCAAACTTGTGTGAGAAAACAAGATAGATTTGAAGGTGAAAATCTCAAGAAAATACTTTTGAAAACACAAGAGATTAACTCTTGAAAACTCTCTTTTGGATATGGAAATGAAGCTCTAAAAACTTGCTTAGAAACTCTGTAGAAGAGCTCTAAAAAATAGCCTAAAATCTTACCCAAAAATCTGGCCAAAACACCCTTTTTATAAGGCAGCAGAAAACTAGCTGCTGGGGGGTAGATGGCCTGTCGGTTGACCGGCCGGTCAACGGTTAGATTTCTGACCGTTGGGGTTACCGGTCGATCGCCCGGCTGACCGCACCTAGGTTTTGACCTGTCAGTCGACTGAGGCCAGAACCAAAGAGCAATGCTCTCTTGGTCGGTCGATCGGGACCAGATCCAGAGAGCAAGCTCTCTGGATCGGTCGACCACCTGATCGACCGGCCGTCAAGCCAGGCTATGTGCACATTTTGTGCACATCGGTCGACCGTCAGAAGCCTAGGCCTGAGTTATTAGGGATTAAACTTGATCTTTTAAAAACCCTAAAATTTTATTTAAAATCCATAAAAATTCACAAAAATAAGTTCATTAAAACACTTTTAATTTCAAATATGTGTGATAAAAAATCAACACATATTATAAACATATTGAACTATTTTTGCGATATCGAAATTAAGCTTTAAACTGAAAATCATATTTTTCAAAATCAATCTTCAATTGAAAAATAATTTTTTCAAAACTTATTCAAATACAAAAACAAGATATTTTAAACACTTTTAAAGCTTGGTGTGTATGGATATGATCCAATACACATATAAGAAAATATCTATGTTTTTGACAATTAAGCTCTAAATAAAGTTTTAATTTAAACAAAACTTAAACACATGATATAGAAATATCAAATAAGTTGTTCTAAATATTTGAACCATCAATGTGTATAGATAAATTTCAAAACACATATAAAGCATGTAACTTGTTTTGATGAATTCTATTCATGAAATATAAAGATGTATATTTTGAAGCACAAAATCAAAACGGAAACTAAAACTTTTTCTTATGAAAACGGTATGTAAATTTGTTGTGTGTGTGTGTGTGTGTATGAGCTTGAGCAATCCATAACTAATCTATCCTTTACATTTTATCTGAAAACACAAAATCTTAATACTTACTAACCAGACTCAAGTCATGAAAATTTTCTCTTGAAAATTTTCTTCTCTTTCTTGACTTGGTCTAAACTTTGATCCATGAGCTAGACTCCTCTTGAGTACTTGATGTGATCTTGATGCGCGAGCTCTTGAATCAACACATTCTAGCTTTAAAACTTGATTAATCTTTCGTTGAAGCCAAATACCGACTAAGATCTTGATCAATTATCTGAAACTATATAAACACAAGACATTAGTACTATAACTATATGACTTAATCATCATCAAAACTAGAGTGATGAGCCTTCGGGCCAACAAAAATTCGAGAATTAATCAGCAACAATGTTCGATATTGATTTTGAAGATTTTTACAATTTAATTCAGAAAAATTTTAAAAAATCATCAATAATCTAAAATATTAAAAAATAATATTTGAAACTGAAACCGATCAAATCTGACTAGTAGAAAGATCAAATCAAGCAATATACTGGGATCAAATCTCTGGTGTAGATTAGGGTTGACTCTGATTCAAAAATCCGGATCTTATACTAAATAATAATATAAATAATCACAAAATAAAAATAAGTATGAGAGAAAATAAAAAAATACGATCAAAAAATCAGAACACGTATCTGAGTACGTATTCCGAGAACGGTGTATTACAGCAGCCAGAACTGAAGCGGGGAGGGGGGAAGAGGGGGAGGGGAAGGGGGAGGGGAGGAGGAGGGAGGTGTTTGGCTGGCATAAGAGTGGGGAGGAGAGGGGAGGAGTTCTCGTCATCGGCAGTCAGATCTGAAAGAAGGGAGGGGGGAGGAGAGGGAAGGAGGAGAGAAGGGAGGAGCTCTCATCATTGGTGGCCAGACTCCACTAACTTAACTAAGATTGACCCACTAACTTTTATTTGTTTTACAGGATTTTGTGATGATTCTCAAAACTTTCTAAGATCTCTCACGATGAATTAGATCTTCATCAGCTCGGAAAAAGGGACAGAAATAAAGGGTTGAGGATCAGACGATAAATTTTACTAAGCCCTCTCTAAAGAATAGTGTGGTGCAAGAGTTGAAGAAAATTTTTGGGATCTTGGAAGAGACTTTCTTTTGGGAGCAATACTTGAATTTGTCCCCTTCAGATCACTCCTTGATCTGGTATTTTGCTTGAAATATATGACAGAGGGATTTACCTCTTTGGGGAGTTAAGAGGAAGTATCGACCTAATAAAGTCTTAATACAACTAGATGAAGCAATTAAGTACATAATCACAAAGTAGTGTATCAACGTTTTTTATTATTTTCCTAAATACATGATTACATTATTAAGTAATGAAGATATAAATAAATGTCCTGCGGGTGCGGGTGTGTATGGGTGGGGGCTCTTAGTCAATGGACGCCATCCTCATAGTATGAATTCTTTTTATTTTTAGAATAAATTGGAGATTACTTTTAAGTCTACAGACACTGATTACAAATATCCACTCAAAGAGATTCGAACTGAAGACTTTTACGAGCAAATTAGGGCCTAAACGTGGGGTCATACTGTGAATTTTTTATCAATATATTTCACAAATTATTTCATAATAGATATTGTTTTGTGACATAATTATTACAAGCTGTCTATCCACTAGATTCCTGGGGGCCATACACCAAAATAGTAATAATTTATTATTACTATTATTTTGGTTGGAAAGGGGTGAGGGGCATGGGCCCCATTCTCATCTCATTCAATCAAGCCATAACCCAACTCCATTAGAAAAAGTTTTAGAGCACGTGCATGATTGGAATAAACAAGTGTAAAAGCAATCAACGCTGGCAGCTGACGCACCGCAGCCCCTCCTCGTCGCGCTGCGGCCACAGAAGAGGACGAAACCAGGTGACACCACTGCAGCCCCTGGTCAACCGCTCGCCATTTCCCGCACGAGCTATAATTGCTCGAACTTACCCCAGTTTCCCTCAATTTCCTGTTCTGTTCTCTTACAAAAGGAGTCAGTTAGTGAATTGAAACTCTTATTGTATGTGTGTGTGGCTCACACAATTATAAAAATTTCAATTCATGTATCAACGCGTGGTTGATTTTCTTATTGTACGTGTGTGACTCACACACATGAACCAAACCCTCTCATAAGTAGTCACGAGAGCCATCCTTTCATGACGGTTCGGTTTATGTATATGAGCAACACATGTTTATTATAAGATAATAAATTTCATATTAACGTGTACATAAAGTATGAAGTTCAGATAAATAAAGCTTTAAAGTTTTTTAAACTTTTTATAATATTATAAAAAAACAATCTCACGTGAAAATATGAAATTTACCACACGTGAACCGAACCCTTCGTTGACAGGCTCCAACATTAAAAGGGGACGGGAGGAGTGAAGGAGAAGAGAAGAGAACCCAAGTGAGAATTGGTTTCTTTCTTCTCTTCTGCATCTTCATCTCCATTCTTCCTCCTCTTGCTTTACTTTCATTATATAATAATATCTTGTGTTCTCCTCATTTCATTCATTGGAGACTAGTAGCAGGATGGATTTTGTATTGATATTATTACTGATATTTTCATCATCTCTGTGCTTCATAAATTGCTCCTCCTCCTCCTCCGATGCCACCATCCTCGGGAGCATCTTGAAAGATCCCTCGTCATCCTCTTCACCATCATCCTCTTCTCTGCTGCTGAGGCTTAACTGCAGCAGCAGCAGCAGCAGCTCATGTGCATCTCTTGTTGGAGATGATGCGGACGGGGAGTTCGATTGGAGGGGGGAGATTCTTGGGCTGGCGAGGAGGCCGGAGGCGGTGGAGTGGGTGAAGGGGGTGAGGCGGCGGATCCACGAGCACCCGGAGCTGGCCTACGAGGAGGTAGAGACCAGCAGGCTCATCAGAGACCAGCTGGATGATATGGGCATCCCCTACGACTTCCCCTACGCCCTCACCGGCATCGTCGCCTCCCTCGGCACCGGCGGCCCTCCCTTCGTCGCCCTCAGAGCCGACATGGATGCTCTCCCCATTCAGGTTGGTTATTATTACTTGTTTAATTCATTTATCCATTTATGACATCGATAAATAAATAGATATGAGAGTCAATTAACTGCAATGTGATAATATTGATTGGATTTGACCAAACAAGTGGGATTTGCTATGTAGTTTCCCCCTTGTGTTGGAAAGTTTTGATTGATGATTGCTGTGACAAATTAGGCTACTTCCTTCCATCACTGTCAGTTGATTTTGAGAGAGATTATTGGAGATGAGAGACTGACTAACCACAATGAGGAAAACATCTGTGTTTGGTCTTTAAATGTGAGATTTTCTTACTAAATTTCCATCAGTTTTTCTCTGGATTTAATTGTGATTACCATAATATAAAGAGATGTCTATGTCAGGCATCAGATACGAAACACTGAAACATTTCTCTCTCTCTCTCTGCTGCAGCTGATCAGTTTTGTTCCTTGATTCTTTGATTCTTAAATGACTAATCCCTTTGTGAAACTGAGAAAACAAAAAAGGAACATGTTCTGATTATCTAAATCTTGCCAAAGTATGTGCCAAACAAGCACTGAGTGGGTGGTGGTGTTTTTTCAGGAAGCTGTCGAGTGGAAGCACAAAAGCAAGGTTCCTGGCAAAATGCATGCTTGTGGCCACGATGCACATGTCGCGATGCTCATTGGTGCTGCCAGGATACTCAAGGCCAGAGCACATCTTCTAAAGGTTTTGCCCCCGTACTCTTTGTAATATGTCGAATTGGGATTTATCCATCCAAGCTTAAAACTTCTTTATCCTAGTTTATAAGCCAGTAGATTAGCCCATTGGTAGCACCCCTCCCTCTCAAAGGAGGTCACAAGTTCAATTCCCGCAGTTGTTGAATGGAGAATTTAACTTGGATAATTAGTGATGGGTGTGTGTAAGGCTAGAGGGTGACCCCTCCGTCCTCTTTCTCAAAAGGAAAAATTTTAGAGTTGGTCTACTTTTGTAGAATATCTTGTTAAATTTTTCCTTAAAAAACAAATCAGAGGCATTGGATTTCAGAGATAATCATAGGAAGAAGAAGCACCCTGATATGCCAAATTGCTCTCTCTCTCTCTCTCTCTCTCTCTCTCTCACATATCCTCCTTAAACATGTATAAATTATAATGTCTTGAAGATAAAAAAATGGATAATCATGCCTTACAATATGATATTTGAGACAGAGCATTAGTTTTTATGGAGCTTATGCTCCAAGGAAAAAGAATCTCTAATACTTTATGAAGCTTATGCTACAAGGAGAAAGAATCTCTAATACTTTACCTATTAAATTTCTATGATCTTTTGTGTATGGCTCATTTTTTTCCCCCTTTCTTATACATTTGTTTGTCTGTAGCATGGTTGCATATCTTGGTATCTTGTCGGTATCGGCCAATAGTTTTTAATATAAATATCGTCAATATTGGTAGTTAATATCGGCAATGTCAGACCCAATTTCAGCCAATAATAAGTTGTTAATATCGTATCGAGTACCCTAACACCCGATATAATATTGCCAATATAGACATTACATTAGAATTGGCTGATATTTAAAACCATGGTCTATAGAACCTATTGTTTCATGTGTATTGAAGACTTCCCCTTTGTGCCCAAACCATGTTAATAGCTTTGCTTACCTCTCCTGTTTGCATATAGTATTCATTGATTGATGACTTTCTTGAGCTGGAATTGACTCCAACCAATCGCATGGTGTATGTTTCTTAATTATTGGACTTTAAATTATGTGTTTTATCTTTACTATACATTCAATTATTAGACACTAAAATATTAATTATTGAACATGGGAGAAATTTTGTCTCAGTGGAGGCGTATACTGGCAATAATTCTTCTCTTTTTCCTATGTTGTCAGATTATTTGAAAGGGGCTAAAAGCCCGATATTATTTCTACAAATGCCAGGATTTGATTATCTTTAACTAATGGTTATTACTAACTCTAATGATGACTATGTAATTATTCATTAGTAGTTTGCTAAGTCATGGTGTATAGAATATAGATCAATACATATAAAAAAATGTAAATATTTTTATGCATTTATATTATGCATGTTATCAGTTCATTTAATAGTTCTCCAAAATTTAATGTGTGTACTATACAAGATCGAAAAACTCAGCTACAGTTTGGAATTCAAACCTGATCGCTTTCTTGTCCAGATTGGTATGAATCATGTTCGTGGTTCTTCTTTCATACATCGCTAAATATGGAAGTTTCCAACTCCAAGAGGTACCCTATCACTTATCAGGGTTCTGAAGGATTCCTCAAACTTCCTATAGACTTAACAAAGAACTGACAAAGATATGACACAAAGAAATAACAGAACATCCGTGGATATGCTACATCATGAGAAATTAGAATACAGATACACAAACCAATGTTCATTATGTATATCCAATCCAATCCAATCCACGATGAAAAATTCTTTCTCATGTCCCAACCATGTGTATCCACCTCCGCATTCCATGTCGACAATGGTGTTGTCTGTTTTCGGCCAACTTGGAGTCCTACATTGCCATGTTGGAGCTAGGACATGGTCCCATCCTATCAACCTGTATCCAAGTGTCTTAGGAAAATATCGTGTCCGACATGCCTGCAAAAGATGTGCTGGTGAATCACAGTTGTCCACCTTGTCTCCACTTTCATGGTTCATCATATTTGGCAAAGTACATTTGACACGAATAAAAATTTAAAGAGATGGTGAATGTCCATTTGTGCAGGAACTCAATTACTATCCAGAAAGCAATGCAAAAGTATTGTTAAGGTCTTTAATATACTGCCTTCTCATTAAGCTTGGTGTGCGTACTCTCTTAGACGAGAAGGCTTATATGTCAATTCTAGTGTCAGGGAGTTTGAATGCATTGTGTTAGAATATAAAATATTACCCTAAAGCCTTGCCACAACTTTAGACTCTTGTGCAGTGGCAGAAACTTTAATTTGAGAGATGGATGTTTATATTGTAATAAGAACTAAGATCGTACAATACTTTCCTTTATTTTGCCCTGTTTATTTGCTCTTATCTTGACTATCTTGAAAAAGACTAGGGTATATTTAGAATGGAAAAATAAGATAATGATCTTTGTTTTTGATCTCTCCTTTGACTTTCTTAAAAAAATATATTCTTGAATGTCAGCTCACTGGAAGCTTTGTTGTCTTTGTTATTTGTTCAATTCTGACTTTGGTTGTATTGCTGATTGCATGTATGAGCATGTATGACACGTTCATGCCTTGTAATCAAACAGGTTGATGACAAATGGAAAGTGATCTATTAAGATGATACTCCAATGATTTAATTTACTTGATTGATTATGTGTTAACATTTAACTGACAATATCTAATCTGCTTAAACTACCAAATTTTCTCCTATAACATTTACCTTATTTTTGTATCATCCAAAATAATCTTTTTCTGTTAGCAGTGTAACCACCAATTCAGGAATAGATTTACTGACATAATGATCCATTCATTGATTGTTATTATGCTTAAATAAATTTTGATATCCCGATAGTTTCCATGAAATTCTGAGTTTTGTATAAAGCCCCACCTAACCTATTATATGGGCTTAAGATAGTTAGAAAGATGAAATTTGCATATTCAAGATAATGGAGAAAGAATTCACTTTTTTAACGTGTCAATCCTAGAAATGCTTGTTTTTGGATCTCCCTATAAACATTTCTTCAAATATCAAATATCGATTAGTACGACAAGGAGACTAAATTAGAGGAGTAGATAAACATGGGGTTTACTGGTTTTTATTTTTATACCACAGGGTACTGTAAAGCTTCTCTTTCAGCCTGCGGAGGAAGCTGGAATAGGTGCCAAAAGAATGATTGAAGATGGTGCCCTGAGGGATGTGGAGGCTATATTTGCTGTTCATGTATCACATGAGCATCCCACTTCTGTTATTGGGTCCAGGGCCGGTCCTTTGCTTGCCGGATGTGGTTTCTTCAAAGCTGTGATAAGAGGCCGAGAGGGGTTTGCTGGAAATCCGCACCATTCAGTTGACCCCATTTTAGCTGCCTCTGCTTCAGTAATCAGTTTACAGAACATCGTCTCTCGTGAAGCAAATCCTCTAGATTCACAGGTGATGTTTCCTCGACTCTGTAGCTGGCTGACTTTCTTATAGCTCGCGATGATTGAACGGAAATGAATGCCTTTGGTGTTTATTTGATTGTTCATGTCGTGATTTATTTTATGAAAATTGAATTATCACAGATATAGAGGTTAACTTACTGTTTTGATGGACTTTTTTAACCAAAGATTTAAAATTCTTATCCCAAGTGAACTATCAACTAACATCAATATGCACTACAAGAGTCCAGTTATGCCTTTTAGATAGCATACTTGCTGCTCTAATCAATCAAATTCTTAATATCCTCTCATTTCTATTTAAGGTTGTATCAGTGGCATCCTTCAATGGAGGCAGTAACCTTGACATGATCCCTGAATCAGTCACCCTTGGTGGGACTTTCAGGGCATTTTCAAACACGAGTTTTTATCAGCTCCGTCAGAGGATAGAGGAGGTCAGAGCTTGTACCATGATTCTTATCAAGAGTCATTCTGTCAAGTTGCTTCAATTAGAATGAAACACCGACTTTATGGTGATGCAGGTGATTGTGGAGCAGTCTAGTGTCTACAGATGCGCGGCTTCAGTGGACTTTTTCGAGAAGGAAAGGTTCTATCCTCCAACGGTTAACGATGAGACTATGTACGAGCATGTAAAGAAGGTTGCAGTGGACCTATTGGGTCCGAAGAACTACAAGGTGGTTCCACCGATGATGGGCGCGGAAGATTTCTCCTTCTACTCAGAAGTGATACCCGCGGCCTTCTATTATATTGGTGTTAGGAATGAGACATTGGGGTCAGTCCACACAGGCCACTCCCCCTATTTCATGATAGACGAAGATGTCCTCTCGACTGGTGCTGCTGTTCATGCTGCAATAGCCGAGAGGTACCTGATCGAGCATGGCTAGTTAAGCTGCTGCGTGGTCCTTCTTTAGACGAGGGTCATTGTCAGCAGTGAGGCAGGCGATGGGTGGAGTGAAACGGAAGAATGGACGATGGTAGAGAGGGAAGTGAGGTGTCCCTCCACCGATTCTTTGGCTCCTGCTCGGAGATAGGCCTAGATGGCAAAGAATGGCGAACTCAGCAGATTACATGCTGTTCACCGTTGGATCAAACCGTATGAGCATGCAAGCCTCAATAGGTTGTCTCACCTCAATATTTCTGATACTCAACAACATGAACGGACAGGAAAAGCTACAACAGGCGGAGCAGGGGACCAAGAGAATTCTTCTTTTTATGTCCGTTCGATCAAAGTTACTGGCATGTGTGGCACCTTCGTTATGCCTGTCATTCGAGTCCTCTCGCTGTTCTTGGCTCTGTATCATCTTTGTACTAGGCTAAACTGCAAAATACCCTTTGGTCTCTCTTCATTGTACTCGATTTCGCGTATGATCCATCTTCCACCACTTGTTCTGCAGATAATCTTCTCTGCTTTCCGTAGTTTGCTCACCAGATAACCCTCCTGTCCTATTGATTATGGTTGTAATTATATTTGCATCTTGTAATTCTCTTCGCAGCATGGGGTTTCACAAGTTGTGTATTTGGTTTTGTTATTTTCTGTATTTAAATGCAACTCAACTATTTTGTTTGCTACTTGTTACAACTCATGTAAGTTGTATGCTTTTGCGGCAAGTGGTATCTCCCATTTATAACTTGCAAGATAAGAGACTTTGCAATGTTAACAGTTAAGAGGAAATTGAATTGTGTATATGATTGACAAGGGCAATACCTGAATATATAGGTGTTACATGTGATACAATCACATGATAAGGAAATTTCTGCTTCTAATATAATTAATATTATATAATTCTAATCCTAATATACTATGTAACACCCTCTCACAAATTCACGATAAAAGAAAATTTGTGAGTTTAACTAAAATGGGGGGAAAAAGCAAATAAAAAAATCTGAAAAGTATTTGCTGATAATTTTTGTCACCCCCGCTTTCTAAAATACGTGAAAACGGAGTCGCGACGAGAGTCGACGACGTATATACACGAGGAAAATATCTCACGCATATACGCTAAGCATAAAGTAACATGAACAAGTTATATAATCACTATGATAAATCAACATCACTGCAATGTCACATATAAACATTCACACATGATAACAGATAAATAAAGGAATAGAACAAGTATGAGTCCAATGTATAAAATCATGAAATCAATGGAATAAAAAAGAGGCAGAAAATACCGAGAAAAGATGATTGAGTAAGAGAGAACTCCGGCTCCTCAAGATGCCTGTGATCTTCTCCCAATACCTGATCTATAATATGAAACATTCAGTATCTGGACGTACGAATCTAGGGTCGTCAGGAAGCGACCTAATGAGTGCGTAAGAAAAAGAGGAAGTGCTCGTACATATAAACATTTGTGTACATAAGGATAAACAGTACTAGAAAAAAACAGATATAACATATAAAACATGAACAGAGAGCAATAAAGTCAGTCAATACAGAAATCAAATGTCAAGTCGGGTCAGGTGTCTATTGCAGTCTACATATATAAATCATGTGGGAAGAATAAGTCATGCTAGGGTCTAGTGTACAATCTTAGGTATCTATTATAACATGTATATATCTATGTTCAGTCTGTAATATCAATATAATATTTCAGTTTTGTTATCAATCATGTCAGCGAATGCCAATTGCCACCTGTAATAAACGCATCCCATAATACGCCTACTACACTTATCAATCAGGGTCCTAAGTTATTGAAACTGACCGGTTGGAGACATTGTCCATACTTTAGGTGGGTTCCGTACATATCCGGAACCACGACCCAATCACCTGGCGCTGAACTAGGTCCTACCGCTAGGTAGTCAATAACAATAACAATATGAACAATGCGGTATGTAAGTCATCTCCCGGAACCCTGCAGTGGAACCGTATCTCGGCTACGCAACATATATCCTACGTCCACCCAAAATACATATGTTGTCTCCTCCATCAATTTCCCCAATTCCGTGTAAGTTGTCTATTATATTATTAGTTAGAACAATCTATATCCATATTATTTCGATGACTGGGATGATACGGTGACAGTAACAATATCAATGATGTAACAAATAACAATATGGACAATATTACCGTGTAAACGGTAGAACAATGGAACAATACATGTGTTATGGTCTGACAATATTTTTTCAGTAACTTTCAATAATATGAATACAATAACAAGTCCGGATACTGCTCAATATATAGTCTCATCTAGAACTGATCAATATCCCATCCATCTGCACTAAGATACAATAATAACTGATTCATCAACCAATAGTCCCAATACAACCATCATGAACATCAAGTATCAATCCATGTTAAAGTATCTGATATGGTAAACCATCACCTCAATAAATTAATAACTAACTATCTCATTCCTGTCAGTTTACTCTAATCATTTATATTATCAGTATATCCATCTTCTAGTCATCAGTATATCGGAGTCTCGCATAAACAGTCAGCTATGTCTAGTCATATCCTCACCATCAAATAACAGTAAGATTATTGATCAAGATCATCACACGTTCTCACTTCTATTCAAGGTCAATCACAATGTCCAACATAAAAAATATACATCTCAGGTAAACTCTAAATCTAACTAAGTCCATACATAGTTCCAAGCATCAAGATAGATTCAGTCTTCTAGTAAAATAGAATCATATTCTATTTGTCCTTAATATTTAAAAAGATAACTATCTAAATAATCACCAAACAATTACCTCATAATATTTTACATGAAATGTACCACTCATCCACAAACATGAACTAGGCTAATCACTGGGTCCAGTCAAGTCACAGTCTACTGTATACCACAAACAGTCCTAAATCAATAGGGGTGACCAACTACCTCATAAAATGATACAGATAAACGCTCATATCAATTGTGTAAATATGGCGAACAATCATTGATGTCTCATGAAGTGATACAAGTAATCAAACTGGTAACATATAATAGAAAGTCACATGAAATGTTAAGAGTAACATATAAATGCATACCGACATCAGTACATAAAGAAATACACAAGAACAAACACTCAAATGAAATGACGCGGTTTCGAAACCGAATCGCCGTCTGGTCTCCACTACACGAACTGCTACAATCTCTGGATTATCCCATCGGTCGATTTTTGAATCGCCAGCATATCGGGTCCATAACGAACATAAATCCAGATAGGTCGGGGTCTTCTGTTACCAGATTTGGAGCACACGAACAGGTCTGCATCGATGTGACATATAACCAAACACATATAGCCACGCACATTAACAGGTCTACATCGATGTAACATATAACCAAACACATATAGCCACACGTACACATAAATGTACATGTACACACCCCTATACATATATATACGAGTATATACATACATACACATAATCATGCATACACCAAGGCATACACAATACTCACACACTTATAATCATGCATACATTTATACATACATACACACTCTTACATAAACATATATAACAAACATGCACACCTCCATGCACACGTAATACATATCAACAAATATACAATCACATAATAATTTATGCACACCCAACCACAAATGACACATACATAAATACATCCATAATAACATAGAAATAGAGGGAGGGCACGCTCACAGTGTTGGAGGAGACATGGCCGGGAGAAGGCTGCGTCAGAGCTCGCTAGAGGAGGCAGAAGCCACGGGGGGGGGGGGGAGGACCTCACGACTGGCCATGGAGAGTTCGATGACAGAGGAGGGGGAGGCTACGAGGATGTCGGGGTGTCGCGAACTGCCGGCGGAGTCTCGCTAGAGAAGAAAGAGGAGGTCATATGGTGGGTTGGGGCTGCCAGCAAAGGAAGGAGGAGAAGATTAGGTTAGGGTTTTATTTTGAAATATAATTAGTTAAGATTGTGATTTTGAAAATAGGATGTAGATTTAGGTAAGTTAGAATTAAATATGATTTTTATTAGAATTTGGATTTGAGATAAGATTAAAATTAGATATTGGGTAATAAGTTTTGGTTTGATTTTGGCTCAAATAAAAGAAAAATATAAGGAATGGAAATGAGCTCATGGCTTGGGTCAAGAAAAAATAAAAGAAAGATATGAAATGGATATGGGCTAATGGTAAAAGATAAAGCATATGAAAATGGGTACTTGGATTTAGATAGGGCTTAAGATAAAGAATAAGAAAATGAAAGAAAAGGAAAAAGTAAATTAGGGGCAAGAAGTGAGCTTGTCTAAGAATAATACACAAAATAAATATCAATAATATTAATAATAATAATAATAACAATAATACACAAAGATACTTAATAATAACGATAATAATAATTGCCAACAGTAATAACCATAATAATAATACATAACAACAATAATAATTAACACAAAATACATGCAATAAAAAAATACTATTATTCATTATTAAATCTTGTATTTCAAAAATAGAGGTATTACATTCTACCCGCCTTATAAAAAATTTCGTCCTCAAATTTCAGTAAAGCAAGGAATAATAAAAGAAATCAAAGTTAAGGGAGAAAATAAACAAGCTTCCACGTCGCCTCTCTGGGACACCACGATTCCGCTGCGCGCTCTGATCTCTACTACCGACTTCAACATGGAGTGATCAAACTCAGAAGACAAAATCGAAGAAATAGAATCAGAAAGAAGAATAAAAAATCAAGATGGAATCTAGATCACTCTAAAAGAAGGGTTGAAATCAGGTATATAAAGAATTCAACAGATGGATTTCAAAAGGGAGGACAATCAATTTTTCAAGTAGAGTCAATATCATTGTGTGAATAATATATGTATTGAAGTGTAACTATAAAATGTTTCAGGTCACTGGTAAGAACTAGGCCCTCTTTTTATGTTGAACCTAGCTCTGATACCAAAAAACCCTGTCACGCCCCACTTCCTAAAATATGTGGAAACGGAGTCGCGACGAGAGTCAGCGACGTATATACACGAGAAAAATACCCCACGCATATATGCTAAGCCTAAAGTAACATGAACAAGCTATATAATCATTATGGTAAATCAACATCACTGCAATATCACATATAAACATCCACACATGATAACAAAAGGAATAGAACAAGCATAAGTCCAATGCATAGAATCATGAAAGCAATGGAATAAAGAAAAGGCAGAAAATACCGAGAAAAGATGATCGACTAAAAGAGAACTCCGGCTCCTCAAGATGCCTGTGATCCTCTCCCAATACCTGATCAATAACATGAAACATCCAGTATCTGAACGTACGAATCCAGGTTCGTCAGAAAGTGACCTAATGAGTGTGTAAGAAAAAGAGGAAATACTCGTGCATATAAACAGTGTGTACATAATGATAAATAGTACTGAAAAAACAGATATAACATATAAAATATGAACAGAGAGTAATAAAGTCAGTCAATACAGAAATCAAATGTCAAGTCAGGTCAGATGCCTATCACAGTCTATATATATATATATATATATATATATATATATATATATATATATATATATATATATATATATATATATATATCATGTGGGAAGAATAAGTCATGTTAGGGTCCAGTGTACAATCAGATGTCTATTATAACATGTATATATCTATGTTCAGTCTAAATATCAATATAATATTTCAGTTTTGTTATCAATTAGGTTAGCAAATACCAATTGCCACCTGTAATAGACGCATCCCATACTACGCCTACTACACGCGTCAATCAGGGTCTTAAGTTATTAAAACTGACCGGTTGGAGACATTGTCCATGGGTTCCGTACATACCCGGAACCACAACCCAACCACCTTGTGTTGAACCAGGTCCTACCGCTAGATAGTCAATAACATTAACAATATGAACAATACGGAATGTCGGTCATCCCCCGGAATCCTGCAGTGGAACCGTATCTCGGCTGCGCAACCTATATCTTATGTCCACCCAAAATACAACCGTTGTCTCCTCCATCAATTTTCCCAATCCCGGTGTAAGTTGTCTATTATATTATTATTTAGAACAATCAATATCCATATTATTTCAATTACTGGGATGATACGGTAACAGTAACAATATCAATGATGTAACAAATAACAATGTGAACAATATTACCGTGTAAACGGTAGAACAATGGAACAATACATGTGTTATGGTCTGACAATATTTTTCTAATAACTTTCAATAACATGAATACAATAACAAGCTCAGATACTGCTCAATAGATAGTCTCATATAAAACTGATCAATATCTCATCCATCTACACTAAGATACAATAGTAATTGATCCATCAACCAATAGTCCAAATACAATCATCATGAACATCTAGTATCAATCCATGTCAAAGTATTTGATATTGTAAACAATCACCTCAATAAATCAAAAATTAGCTATCTCATTCCTGTCAGTTTACTCTAATCCTTTATATTAAATATCCATCTTCTAGTCACTAGTATATCAGAGTTTCGCATAAACAGTCAGCTATACCTAGTCTTATCCTCACAATCGAAAAATAGTAAGATCATCGATCAAGATCATCACACATTCTCACTTCTATTGAAGGTCAATCACAACATCCAACATAAAGAATATACATCTCAGGTCAACTCCAAATCTAACTTAGTCTATACATAGTTCTAAGTATCAAGGTAGATTCAGTCTTCTAGTAAAATAACATCATATTCTATCAGTTCTCAATATTTAAAAGATTCCTAAATAATCATCAAACAATTGCCTCATAATACTTTACATGAAATATACCACTCATCGACAAACATGAACTAGGCTAATCACTAGGTCCAGTCAAGTCACAGTCTACTGTGTACCACAAACAGTCCTGAATCAATGGGGATGACTAACTATAACATAAAATGATACAGATAAACACTCATATCAATTGCGCAAATAAGGTGAACAATCATTGATGTTTCATGAAGTGTTACAAGTAATCAAACTGGTAACATATTACAGAAAGTCACATGAAATGATAAGAGTAACATGTAAACGCATACCGGCAACAATACATAAAGAAATACACAAGAACAAACACTCACATGAAATGACGTAGTTTCGGAACTGAATCACCGTCTGGTCTCCACTGCACGAACTGATACGAATCTCTGGATCATCTTATTGGTCGGTTTTCGAATCGTCAGCGTATCGGGTTCATAACGAACATAAATTCAGAAAGGGTCTGGATCTTCTGTTACCGGGTTCGGAGCTCACGAACAGGTCTACATCGATGTAACATATAACCAAACACATATAGCCACACATACACATAAATACACATGTACACACCCCTATACATATATATACGAATATATACATACATACACATAATCATACACGCGCCCAGGCATATACAATACTCACACACTTATAATCAAGCATACATTTATACATACATACACACCCTTACATAAACATATATAACAAATATGCATACCTTCATGTGCACGTAACACATATCCACAAATGTACCATCACATAATAATTTATGCACACCCAATCACAAATGACACATACATAAATACATCCATAATAATATAGAAATAGAGAGAAAGATGGCACACTCACGGTGCAGGAGGAGACATGGCTGGGAGAAGGCCGCGGTGGAGCTCGCTGGAGGAGGCGGAAGCCACGGAGGGGGAGGAACTCACGGTTGGTCATGGAGAGTTCGACAACAGAGGAGGCGGAAGCTGCGAGGATGTCGGGGTGTTGCGAGCTGCCGACGGGGTGTCGCTAGAGAAGAAAGAGGAGGTCATATGCTGGGTTGGGCTACCAGCAAAGGAAAGAGGAGAAGATTAGGTTAGGATTTTATTTTGAAATATAATTAGTTGAGATTGTGATTTTGAAAATAGGATGTAGATTTGGGTAAGTTAGAATTCAATATGATTTTTGTTAGGATTTAGATTTTGAGATAAGATTAAAATTAGATATTGGGTAATGTTAGGTTTTGGTTTGGCTCAAATAAAAGAAAAATAGAAGGAATGGAAATGGGCTCATGGCTTGGGTCATGAAAAAATAAAAGAAAGACATGAAATGGATATGGGTTAATGGTAAAGGTAAAGCATATGGAAATGGGTGGGTTTAGATTGGGCTTAGGTTAAAGAATAAGAAAATGAAAGAAAAAGAAAGAAAAAATTAGGGGGGCAAGAAGTAAGATTGTCTAAGAATAATACATAAAATAAATATCAATAATATTAAAAATAAGAATAATAACAATAATATACAAAGATACTTAACACTAACAATAATAATAATTACCAATAGTAATAACGATAATAATACATAACAACAATAATAATTAACACAAAATACATGCAATAAAAAATACTATTATTCATTATTAAATCTTGTATTTCAAAAATAGAGGTATTACATTTTTGAAAATTGAAATCGATCCACAAGATACTCTTTGAAGAATGATGAACATAACTTATAAAATTTTGAATGCTCCTTCATAAACTCATGATGGATGAAATATCAAGAGTCTGGAGAAAGAGAAGAAGATGCGAGGTGATTGAGAGCATCTTCTGATGAAGTACAGGTGGATTCCAATGATATGGAGCAGTTTTTTAAGGTTAACCTTAAGTCTCTTTCGCATGTTGTAAGACAGATTTTGAGACTATATAATACATTGTCTCTTAGAATACATAGAGCGATCTCCAGAAACCTATGATAGTCAGACTTCCATTGATCAATCTTTCGTTAATCAGTCTTCACAAGGCAACCTTTCTTCTTTTTTGACCACAACTTTCTTCTCTGATCACCATCTCAAAATGAGGGGTGTCTAAACAACGGTGGTTGAGCGAACATGAGACCTAAGCGCTTGAGAAGATACCAATGTGATAAAGGCTTTGATGAACAAGGAAGGAAAAAATCAAGATAATGCACAAAAGAAAGGTTGCCTGGTGCTAGGTACATGCTACATAGGCGTAATCCAGTGCAGGTTCGAGAGTCACTGATCGCTAAAAAGCATGCACAAAGAATAAGTAAGAGAGTGATGGTCGACGTTATAGCTTTAGAGATTCTACCATAATAGCAAAGTGGCTATACGGGTCGTATCCATGAGAAGAGGAGGCGATAGAAGTGTGATGTGCGGTTCTTCTATTCGTTTGAAAGTTTTCTTCGCTTAAAGAATGAATTGAAAGAAAAATAAGGAGGATTGTAGAAATGGTTTGAAATGTTTGATTGTTAAAAGAGTGTTTTTGTAATTTAGAGATGGAAAAGATGCATGGCTAACCTTCTACTAAGTGCTCCCACTAACCTCAAGCTTCTTGAAGACATAGCCTCAGAATGGATCATAAACAATCACAAACCTTGAGTGCAAAAACTTTTCACATGGTAGATCGAATGAAAGTTCCTCCTATCACCTTACTTCACACGGTAAAACTTAAGCATTCCTCCATCAAAATCCAATTGAAGGTGAGCAGGGAGGAGGAAACAAGTGCACTATTATCGGCAAGGATGAATGGGAGTTTCACTAACTGACAAAAACAAATAGACTCAACAAATTCTATAAATCATCAAAAACTTGTGAGTTAGCATGAAGTATGAAAGTGAGTCTACTTGTTAGTAAGTTAGAGTTAGAACCCTTATCGTAAGATATCATAGCTCTTGTTTGTACAAAACTTATTTGATACTTATTGATTTATTTGGGTTGCTCAAGCAAGTTACTAGAGATTAGTGGGTTAGTAGTTAATTAGCCATACTATAAAGAAGTTAGCTAGACATGGTAAATGAAAACAAAAGAGAAGATAAAGCGAGAGTAAACATACTAAGCTAGTGTAAGTAAAAGCAAGGAAAATACACAAGGAAAAAGGTGGTAAAGGAAAAACTTCACGCGTATTTGATTGTCACCTTCAAGATACAAGTTTCACTCTCTCTCTCTCTCTCTCTCTCTCTCTCTCTCTCTCTCTCTCTCTCACTCTAATGGCTAACCTAATACAAGGAATAAAGAGAGAATACAAAAAATAAAAAAAAAGCATTAACTCTCCTATTCTCTGGATCTCTCTCTCTCTCTCTCTGTGTAAATCCTGTTGGCCCAAAGGCTTTTCATCCTAGTTTTGATGATGATTAACTCATGTAGTTATGTTTACTAATAATCTTATGTTGTTTAAGTTTCAGATCTTTAACCAAGATGTTAGTTGGTGATTAGCTTCAACAAGGAGTTTAGAAGCTTTTCATGATGATTCCGGTGCCAAAGCTTAAAGATCATTCCTTTGCACTTCATGGATGGAGTTTTGGAGCAAGTCAACTTGAAGATGAAGATCATCAAGAAGACTTATGTATCCATAGTTTAGATAGTGTGTTTTAGATCCATTTGTAAAGTTTAGTATAGTTGATATGCTCAAGTGCACAACACACAAAAGATTTATGTTTGGATTTTGGTTTTCATGAATAATAGATCAAAACAAGTTTACATGGTTTTTATGTATATTAGATGTGTTCAATATACATACATGCTTCATATGTTAAACAAACTTATTTTGATATGTCTATTCATGAGTTTTTAGGAAAATCAGATTTCCTATTGGAAAAATCAAGTTTGATAAAAATGCAAGTTTTGTTTTTGATAAAATTTGCAAGACTCAAAAATGAATTGATATGATTGATATATGTCTTGAAATTTTTATCACAAGTTTGTGTTTCAATACAAAATGTTAAAACAAGTTTTGTGGATTTTTAGAAGACTTAAAAGAATTTTCAAAATATTTTTAAACTGGTTTTCTGACCCAGATTTCTGTTCCAGGCTTCAACCAGTCAACTAAGTCAACTGACCAAGTTGACTAGGCTGAAGTCGGTCGACCGGGACGGTCGACCGACGTGCACAAATCTGTGCACGTTTGGCAGCTTTGGGACGATCGACCGGGACGGTCGACCGGTCTGAGAGCAGTGCTCTCTGTTTGTTTGGGTCGACGGGCCGGTCGACCGTGATTGCCCAACGGTCACATTTCTGACCGTTGGCGGTCGACCGGGCCGGTCGACCGTTAGCCTGTCAGGCTGCCACATCAGCCTAACGGCTAGTTTCTGGTTTGGCTTATATAAACCCCATCTCTTTGGGTTTTTGGCTAAGATTTCAAGGAGAAAAATTTCTGGTTTCTAAAGTGTTTAAAACAAGTTTTCAAAAGTGTTTTGGGCTTTAAACTTCCAATTTGATTGTGTTTTGGGGTTTTGGAAAATCAAAGAAAACTAGGTTTGGGATTTTGATTTGATCTTTCATTTTCTATCTTTCACAAGAGACTTCCCAATTAGTTTTTCTTTGTTGCTTGTTTCCAAAAACACCTTGTTTCCACACTTGAGCTATCATACTATCCTAATCTATTAGGATCATTTGTTTTGTGGAAAAAGAGAAAAGAAAAGAGAGATTGTTTGTGGTTGAAAGAAACCACTAGTTGTACACCCTTATTCTTTGTGTATCCCTCTTTGGTAGAGGTGATCGGGTGATTGGTTTGCTCCCTCTAGTGAGAGGTGGAGTTTAGTTTGTAAACCCTCTTCGGTAGAGGTGTTAGTTGTTGGTTGTATTGGCTACGAGCCTACCCCTCGGTTGTGAGGTGGTTGTTTGAGAGAGGAGTTCGATACTCCATTGTTGTAAAAATCCTTCTCGGTGAAGGTTCCCTCGGTGGGAGTCCTCGGTGGACGTTATAGTGGATTAGAAATCCTACACGGTGGTGTAGGCGGGATGTAAAGCAAGGTGCTCGAACCTCGAAACATATCTTGGCCTTTGCGTTTGATCCACTTGTCTCTCAACTCTCTCTCTTTTTACATTTGTGCAAAGCATCATACTTATTGCCATATCATTCATATCATACTTGCTTGCATTTGTGTTGTGCCTTGCATTGATTCATATTGATATATCATCTTATATGCTTGGTTGTTTGTGTGTGCCTCACTTGTACTTAATCAACAAGAGCTTCACATAGAACCTCAACCCATTCAAGGGGAATCAAGAGGAGTTAGTCCAAAGCCCTTCACGGGGAATTCGGCTACACTTATTGATTGTATTAAGTGTGTTGTAAAATTTGCATTAGTTTCCGTATTTAGCGCATTTAGTTCCTAGATTAGCACTTATACCTATTCAACCCCCCTCTAGGTGTTTTTTCAATTGGTATCAGATCTAGTGCTCCTGATACTTAGGCTTAACATCCTAGGAGTGAGATCCATTTGTTTGCTAATCTATTGTTTGCATTTGCTTGTTTGCACACTCACATAGTTTACCATGGCTTTCATGACCCCACCTATGTTTGACCCTTCTAACATTCATGTTTGGAAGATTAGGATGACCGTTTATTTACAAACCCTAGGTCATAAAGTTTACCTTGCCATTACCAAGGAATCCTTCCTTAGTGATAGCAATCATATAGGGGCCAATGCACAAGCCCTTGAGGCCATTAGAAGCACGCTTTCAAAAGATTATCTTATGCTTGTTTCTAATCTTGATTCCGCTTTTGTAGTATGGAACAAGTTGACGACAACCACCACCTCCAAGCTTCAAGAACAAATTCTACCGGAGGAGTCTAGTGGAGATGAATTCGAGCCGCAACAATGCTATACGGTCCAAGGGAATGACTCCCTTGAGGTACACTCGGAAACCCACTTAGATGATAATGAGTATGCTAGTTCTTCATGTGATGATTATGATGCTCATGCCTTAAATGAAGAACTATCAATTGTTTGTGAAAAATTGATTGAAAAATATAAGATTTTGAAAAAGAAAAGTCTAGGCTTTGAAAAGATAATAAAGATTTGTTTTCTAGACTTAATATGGTTTTGCAAGAGAAGATGGAGATTTCTAATGATAGGGATTCATTGAGATCTCAATTAGAACTTGCACTTAAAGAAAATAAATTTTTAAAGTCTAAAAATGATTGTGAAACTCTTTTGAAGAAAAATGAAAATTTGTCTTCAAAAGTTGATTTTGTTTTAAAAGAGAATGTTGCTTTGAAAAATAAAATAATTTCCATTTCAAATGATTTAGATGTTTGTTTAAAGAAAAATGAAGTTTTAAAAAATAAGATTGATGAACATGTTTGCCATGCTAGGGTAGTTTCACCTAGATCACCCCTTGCATGCTCCATTTCTTCTATGATTAAAAATGATATAAACATGTTGAAGAAGAAAATGGATTGTTTGGGCTCCACTATGAGCCAATGTGCTAAGAACCATACACGCTTGGAATCCTTGGTTCGAAAGAAACAAGTTCCATCTTTATGCATGCACACCCTCCACGGCATACACATGCTCCACACGGACACCTTCAACACATGTATGCTCATGTGTACACATGTACACATTGTGGCCGAAAAGGCCATCTTGCTAAATTTTGCTATGATCGTTTACATGTTGAGAATTTAGCAAAGAAGTTTGTTTGGGTTAGAGAAGATACTAACCCCCATGGACCCAATAAGATATGGGTACCAAAGACCACCCCTAAGATTTTTGATGTAGGTGTGGGCTCTCACATGACGTGAGAGTGATGACACCTTGGAGTGGATGCGTTCCGTGCTTAAAGAGAATCAATTGGATGCATCACTTTCAAGGGAAGTTTTGGTGGAGAGGACCACCATGTTTTGGAGACAAGGAGAGTTGCTTCTTCAGTTTTGGTAACAATTCTTTACTCCCATTTATTGTTTACATGCTTTCCATTTCATTGTTTATAGCATATTTTTGATGTCTATGGATTAGTATGTAAATACCATGATTATTAGATCCTTGACATACATGTATAGTATTTGAGACACACATGCTTATATGAACCCATTCTTAGTGTTCTCACTTTTGTTTAAGCTATAATGTACATCATGAATCTAATACATGTGAATTTACATAGTAATCATGTCTTAGTTTTATCATGTTGATTTTTATTGTGTTTTGATACTTCATGTGTTGATTACATGTTTAGATGTTAGTTTTCATTAAGACTAGATATATATTCGTGCATATAGTGGGCCACAAATAAATCTATATATGTTTGAGTTGAATGCTTATTTGTTCCCATTAAATGTGCTAGTATAGTCTAGTTTTGATGATCTATACATTTTAAACTTGTATTCCTATTTTTGGATTTGTTTTGTGTGTTTCACTTCATGCATATGTTTGTATTGCCAAACTTTAAGATATACATGTATACCCCTTGAGTCATTTGCCTCTCATGCAAATCTATATATGGACTCAATTGTGTTTAGGGATATGTATGTATACTTATTATGTTGACAAATTCATACATATACCTTGAAATGAAATTTGTTTTGGTGAAGATTTAGATTTTCTTGATTTTGTGTTTAATTGTTTGACTTCATGTATATGTCTATTTTAATCCAAATTATTGCTATACATATACATCCTTTTTGAGCCACGTGCCTTCATGCATATATATTTGTGGACTCTTTGTGTTTGGATATGTATGTATACTTTAGTTTGTATAAGACATACATATATCTTGAAGATTAAATAAGTTTTGATGGATTTCATATTTTCGTGTTTTAAGGAATATTGAGCTTAATTGCCAATCTTTCATGATTATGATCTTCACATTGTATTTGTACACTCACATTTATTGTTTACTCATGTGTTTGTTTTCATGAGTCATATTTATGCCTAATTGAATTAGAGTGTTGATTATCATGTGGATTTCATGTTTTATGAAAATTATTTTTAGTTTATTCCTTGCTTGAAGGATTTCGCACTAGTTAACAAGTTTTTCATTTTGACTAGTTTGTATTCTTCAATTTGGTAGTGATTTTCAAACAAAACTACATTTTCAAATCTATTTTGAAAATTCCTACCATCTATGGGAGGTTGGATGGGAGTCCATGCCTTATATGTTTATATTGAAAATCATTTTAAACTTGTGCATGAGATGGGAGGATTAGTTATATGAGATATACACTTGATTATTATTGATGATTCAATTGGTATCATTGAACTCTTTCAATTGGTATCAATTTTGACATTTTTGGTATACTCATATATTTGTTTATGTATGTATGCTTCAATTTCAATGGTATCAATTTCTATTGGTATCTAATTTTCATACATATATTTTTTATTTGTGTTCAAAAATATCACAAATTTTAGTTTTTGTTTACTCAAGCTCTAGCATAACCCAACACCTTGAACTTCAACTTCATTTCAATTGATTTAGTTTTCAATTGGTATCTTATTACAAGCCTACGCATAATTTTTGTTGGTATTTCATAAAGGGGGAGAAATTCGTTTTTCATATTTCAATTGGTATTTAGTTTTTCCACTCCCTTACTTTATGATAAAAAAAATAGTCATTTCAATTGTTTATATGACTTAAAGAAAAATACTATCTTTTGATATCAAGATGTTTTGTGTTTTAAATTGGTATCTCAAAATTTGTTTAAAAAAATAAATAAATAAATACAAAAGTTTTGATTTATATTGACTATATGCAAGGAGAGCTTAACATCTCTTCTACATATAGATTCATGATGAGTGTATCTTGTATTGAAGAGCTTAACATCTCTTCTTTATATGGTACACGTGTGTAGGGGGAGCTTCACATCTCCTCTTATGCATTACATAATGTGTGTTATGTGAATTGGGGCTTAACATTCCTCTTTCATGTAATGCATATGTGTAGGAAAGCTAACTTAGCGTCTTCCTCTTTATGAATGTATATAGCATATAACATTTATTGATCTTTGTTTATTTTCAATTGATATCAAGATGCTTCATTGACATATTTTTCTATTTGATATCATGTTTTTTATAGTCACCCTTTATTGACTTTGTTTTTGTTTTAGACAAAAAGGGGGAGAACATTGTTTTATTGTTTTGATTGACAAATAGGGGAGAAAGATTTTTACCCCTCATTTATTGTTTTAATTGTTTACCCTTTTGTTGATGAATGACAAAAAGGGGGAGAATAATCTGAGTTTATATATGCATACTTATGTTTTTTGCATATATTAAGGTTTATTGGTATCTAGAGCATCTAGTGTTTTGTTAATATTTTATTAATTTAATTGGTAACTAGAGCTTCTAGAATATTGTTTATGCATGTTGATGCATACATGTTTATATGCATACTTGTGTTTAGTTTTCTCATGCTTAACAAATAAACAATAGATATGCATATATGTTTTGTTTTGCAAATAGGAGAAAAAGGATTTGAAGAATTTGATATGTTTTATCTCCATACATTTGCATATATATTTATGAGCTTCATTGTCATATATTTTTTATTTGTTTATGCATGAGTTAAGGGGGAGCTTCTTTGAAGCTTAACTTTAATCCATGCATATATAACTCCATGAGTTTTGTCATCATCAAAAAGGGGGAGATTGTTGGCCCAAAGGCTTTCCATCCTAGTTTTGGTGATGATTAACTCATGTAGTTATGTTTACTAATAATCTTGTGTTGTTTAAGTTTCAGATCTTTAATCAAGATGTTAGTTGGTGATTAGCTTCAACAAGGAGTTTAGAAGCTTTTCATGATGATTCCGGTGCCAAAGCTTAAAGAGCATTCCTTTACACTTCATGGATGGAGTTTTGGAGCAAGTCAACTTGAAGATGAAGATCATCAAGAAGACTTAGGTATCCATAGTCTAGATAGTGTGTTTTAGATCCATTTGTAAAGTTTAGTATAGTTGATATGCTCAAGTGCACAACACACAAAAGATTTATGTTTTGGATTTTGGTTTTCATGAATAATAGATCAAAACAAGTTTACATGGTTTTTATGTATATTAGATGTGTTCAATATACATACATGCTTCATATCTTAAACAAACTTATTTTGATATGTCTATTCATGAGTTTTTAGAAAAATCAGATTTCCTATTGGAAAAATCAAGTTTGATAAAAATACAAGTTTTGTTTTTGATAAAATTTGCAAGACTCAAAAATGAATTGATATGATTGATATATGTCTTGAAATTTTTATCACAAGTTTGTGTTTCAATACAAAATGTTAAAACAAGTTTTGTGAATTTTTAGAAGACTTAAAAGAATTTTCAAAATATTTTTAAACTGGTTTTCTGACCCAGATTTCTGTTCCAGGTGTAACGCCCCGATCCCAAAGATACGGGAACGTTACTGCAACGCATATACGTAGGTCAGATGGTGCCCCCACGTATATACGCTAAGCATTAAGTACAACAAGTATCAGAGTACAACACACAGCGTGGTATATTCATATGCCAACTTACAAAAGATAAATACAAAGCTATACAAGTTATGATAAGCAAAATCACTTTACAAGTGTCCTTTATCACAACCCAAGTCCAAAATGAATCCTATGTAACTAAAAATACAAAAATGCTCACGAAATGGATGGAGATCCCGTGAACCAAAAGGAAGAGTCTGGCACGAGGACCGGAGCTAATCTGCCTGCTCACTAAAGAAAGCCTGATCTTCGGTGGATGGCTCCACTTCGACCCAGGCCTCGGAATCTGAATATGCAAATCCAAAGGGTCAAGACATATAATAACAAATAAAAGATAGTCAAGTGACATAAGGATCATGAATAAAGGTAATGAAGTTACAATAAATAGCAACGAATAACAAGCGATGTAAACTCAATAAGGTAAGATCATATGCAACAAATCTACAATTAACGTCTTATTATTATTACTTGTCTTACTGTGATATCTAGCTATGTGACCCAGCGTCCCAGAGCACATAGATCCATATCCTAGTGAAACAAGGTTGTTATTGGAAACAGCGGTTGTATCGACGAACTATGTTTACAGTGGGTCCCGTGCATGCCCGGGACCACGGCCCAGTATTGTTCCGTTGCTTGAAGACGGAACCTGCCGCTAGGCTAACAGGAGGGTCTTATGTATGCCCTTGTCATGACAGTAAACAGGAAAGGGAGGAAGCACTCCCCTCGGTCCCCTGGAGTACCGCAGGTAAGACCGGAAAATATAGTGCACAACCTAATACCACTGTAAACACGAACACATATCGATATTCCGCATATTTCCCCCGACCCATGTGTAAGTTGGTGCTTTTTATGTAAAAGTCAAGTGTATCATGCTTAGTTTTAAGGGATGGCATGATAAGTGGTGATATTATTGTTTAACATGTCATGGAACGAGTATATGCAATAATAAGTCATGAGGTAACAAGAGATACATCCATCCAGTAATAGGTCATGTAGAGCCAGTATTGAAGCATGAACAAGCAAGATATAATACATATGTAACAAGTATAAAAACCAAATTCAGAACAGAAATTAACTATGACACACAGTCAGGATTAGTCGACTAGGGGTAAGGGTTAGTCGACTAATACTGGGATACAGAGAGTTAGAATTCTGTTTCAGGGAAAGTTAGTCGACTAGGGTAGGAAGGTTAGTCGACTAATAGGGAGTTCTAGTCGACTAATGGACACTTAAGTCGACTAAGTCTGCTGATACAGAAAGTTGGGTTTCTGGTCCAGGAAGGATTAGTCGACTAGGTAAATTCAGGAGTCGACTAATATGGATTTCCAGAGAGTTTGTTAGTCGACTAATATTTGGGGCAAGTCGACTAATACTGGGTTTTTCCAGAAAACTAAGTTTCAGCTAAGTGTTCTAGTCGACTAGTTCCTATGATGAGTCGACTAATACTGTGAAGAACAGTGAGCAGATCAAAATTTCTGGAAGTGTGTTTGATGGTTCAATTCGTGGTTTTTGGTGACCTAGGTGTACAAGAAGTGTAGATACAAGTATTCTAGGGCTAATACAAGTCTTGGTGAGTGAAATACTCACTTGGGATAGGCTCAATTGTGACTTGATCCAAGGATGAGGATGATGGTTGAAGTTGAGGTCCTTGAGGAAGCCCTAGATGAAGCCCTTGAGGAAGTCCTTGAAGCCTTGAGGTGGAGATGAAGAGATTGGGTTCATGGAGCTAGGGTTTTGCTAGAGGGAGAAGGAGATTGTGGAGCTTCTCTTCTCTTGTGAAGAAATGAGGAGGAAAAAGAGTGATTTGCAAATGAATAGGAATTTATAGTTTGGGATTTTTGTAAAGGGGTTGGAAATTGGATAGAAGTGAGGGGTTTTCTTGCAAAAGGAGGGGTGAGGTGAGTGTCCTCTCCTTGGCCACTTGGCCGGCTGTGGGTGAGAGAGAGAGTGAGTGGTGTTAGGTGAAGTGTGAGTGGGATTTGAGGTGGCACATGAGGTGGAAAATGGAATTTTGCAATTTTTGAAAAAATGTCCGAAATTCAAGTATCTCGGATTGGTCTGAAAATTTTATCAAAAATCAAGAATAATATTTGAAGACTCATGGTGAAATTCGTTTGAAGAAATACTATATAGATTTTTAATTAAAAATCCCGGAATCAGTTATTTACCGACTCCGAAAGAATTTTCATAAATTCATAAAATTCTCAGAAAAAGTGTATAAGTAAGAAATATGATTCTAAGCAATAAAGTCTAAAGGACTTTCTAAAAATTCCTAACAGTTTGGAAGATAAAAATTCGGAAATCGGCCAGCGGTACTGGCCGACACCGGTTTCGGAGAAATTCATTTTAATTCCAGAAAATTCCAGAAAATCACATAAAATCTAAAATATTGGAAAATGATATTTGGAATTGAAATTGGTCAAATACGGATGGTAAATCAGAAAATACGATCGAAAGACTGAATACGTAACTAAGTACGTATTCCGGGAGAGGGGTATTACAATCTACCCACCTTACAAAAATTTCGTCCTCGAAATTTCATAAGGTGAAAGATAACGGGAAAAGCAACAGATAGATATGGATACAAAGAAAGATAACGGTAAAGAAGAGTAGAAGAAAAGAGTCTTACCCAATCAAGATGTGAAAAGTTGAGGATAACGCTCCCGGATAACGTCCTCACGCTCCCAAGTGGCCTCTCCTGGCGCATGCCTGTTCCATGACACCAATACCAATGGAATAGCTCTGTTCTTCAGTGTCTTGACACTCCTATCCAGAATGGCCAACGGCTGTTCTTGGTATGATAAATCCGGTTGTAGCTCCAGCTCGGAATGATCCAGAATATGGCTGTCATCCCTGACATACTTCCTCAACTGAGACACGTGGAAGACATTATGCACCCCGTCCAAAGATGGCGGTAATGCCAATCTATAGGACACATCTCCCACACGATCCAGGATCTCGAATGGGCCAATATACCTTGGACTAAGCTTCCCACGAGCACCGAACCGGATCACTCCCTTGGTAGGTGATATCCTCAAGAATACATGATCTCCAACCTGGAACTCCAATGGCCTTCTCCGAGTGTCTGCCCAACTCTTCTGCCTACTCTGAGCAGCCCTGAGATGATTTCTGATAACCCTGACTTTCTCTGTAGTCTGCATCAGAATCTCTGGTCCCAAAAGACTCCTCTCACCGACTTCATCCCAACAAATCGGTGATCGGCACTTCCTACCATACAATGCCTCAAAGGGTGCCATCTTAATACTTGCCTGGTAGCTGTTGTTATATGAAAACTCGGCCAAGTGAAGATGGTCTTCCCAAGATCCTCCAAAGTCAATCATGCAAGCCCTCAACATATCTTCAAGGATCTGGATAGTCCTCTCAGATTGTCCGTCTGTCTGAGGATGATAAGAAGTACTGAATTTCAGACGAGTTCCCAGACTTTCTTGGAGACTCTCCCAGAAATGAGATCTGAATCTGGTGTCTCTATCTGAACAATACTAACTGGAACTCCATGCAGACGAACCACCTCCTTCATATACTTATCTGCCAGAACCTCTGTCGACTGGCCTACCCTGAATGGTATGAAGTGAGCTGACTTGGTGAGGCGATCAACTATAACCCACACAGCATTATTACCCCTGGGACTCCGAGGTAATGCCGTCACAAAATCCATGGTGATATGCTCCCACTTCCATTCGGGTATCGGCAAAGGTTGAAGAAGTCCAGTTGGTCTCTGATGCTCGATCTTTATCTGCTGGCAAACCAAGCACTTGGCAACAAACTGGGCTATCTCCCTCTTCATAGCATTCCACCAAAAGTGCTTCTTCAGGTCCTGGTACATCTTGTTTCCCCCAGGGTGTATAGAATAAGCTGAACTGTGTGCTTCCTCCAAAATCTTCTGTCTGACTTCTCCTCGGGGAACACAAAGTCTACCTCCAAAATACAATGCACCATCTGGGTGAATGCAGATATCCGACCTCAATCCAGCCTCCACCTGAGCTCTGAATGTCTGCAATCTGGGGTCCTCCTTCTGAGCCCCCTTGATCTCCTCTATCAATGATGACTGGATCTGTAAAGCCATGAACTGCCCGGCCTTATCACCTCCTTGCACTAACATCAAATCCAATCTGATGAATTCCTGAATCAACTCCCTCTGCTGCGTGAGGTGGACTAGCACTCTGTTCTCTGGCATCCTGCTCAGTGCATCAGGAACGGTATTGACTTTGCCTGGATGATACTGCAAGTCAATATCATAGTCCGCCATAAGCTCCAACCACCTCCTCTGCCTCATATTCAACTCCTTCTGTGAGAAAATATACTTGAGCCTCTTGTGATCTGTGTATATCAACACTTTGTCTCCCAGAAGGTAGTGTCTCCAGATCTTCAAAGCAAATATCACAGCTGCCAACTCCAAGTCATGAGTTGGGTAATTCCTCTCATGAGGCTTCAACTGCCTAGATGCATATGCTATAACATGATCATGTTGCATAAGCACACACCCCAGGCCTTTACCTGATGCATCACAGAAAATGACCATCCCTCCTCTTCCTGAAGGAGTCTTCAAGATTGGAGCGGTGATAAGCCTCTGCTTCAACTGCTCAAATGCTGCATCACAATCTTCTGTCCATATGTATCTTTCCCCTTTTCTGGTGAGCCTGGTCAACGGAGCTGCAAGTCTAGAGAAATCCTGGACAAAGCGCCTGTAATATCCGGCTAGTCCAAGAAAACTCTTTATCTCAGTCACCGTCTTCGGAACTGGCCAATTCTGCACTGCCTGGACTTTACTAGGATCAACTGAAATTCCTTCTGCTGAAACTATGTGTCCAAGGAAAGCTATGCTATCCAACCAGAATTCACACTTGCTCCTCTTGGCATGAAGCTGCTCTTGCTGAAGGGTCTGCAACACGATCCTCAAGTGCTCTGCATGCTCCTTCTCATTCCTTGAATAGATCAGGATGTCATCAATGAAAACAACAACGAACTGATCCAAGTAGGGCGAGAACACTCGGTTCATCAAATCCATGAAAACCGCAGGGGCATTGGTGACTCCGAAAGGCATAACTAGAAATTCATAGTGGCCATAACGGGTCCTGAATGCCGTCTTCGGAACATCCTCCTTCTTCACCCTCAGCTGATGGTAACCCGACTGCAAATCTAACTTAGAAAATACACGGGCTCCATGGAGCTGATCAAACAAATCATCAATCCGGGGCAAGGGATACTTGTTCTTGATGGTGACCTTGTTCAACTCTCTATAATCAATACAAAGCCTCTTACCACCATCCTTCTTATTCGCCAAGAGCACTGGAGCTCCCCATGGTGAAGTGCTTGGCCGAATCAATCCCTTGTCCGAATACTCCTGCAGTTGCTTCTTCAAGATCTCCAACTCTGTCGGTGCCATCCTGTACGGAGCCTTGGATATAGGAGCTGCTCCTGGAATTGTATCAATGGAGAACTCAATTATCCTCTCCGGTGGAAACCCTGAGACCTCAGCAAAGACTTCTGGAAACTCATCCCACACTGGCACTCCCTTCAGAACCTCCGAAGTGGTCATCTGAATCTCCTTCTTAGCAGGCTTCACCTCTCCACTGAACTGGAACTCCGGCTGATGCGGGATTCTGAAATTGATCTTCCTCCCTCTACAGTCGATCACCGCATAGTACTGACTGAGCCAGGTCATGCCTAAGATTACGTCGTACCCTTTGGTGTCTAGTACGTGCATATCTATGGCCAAGGTCTTCCCACAAAGTTCCACTGGACAGTCAGCACAAACTCTAGAAGATACAACTACCCCATTCCCTGTACTTATCTCCCACATGTGGTCTAAAGCCTTAACAGGTATGGAATGAACAGTCACAAAATGGTCGGAGATATAACAGTGGGATGCACCCGAATCGAAGAGAGCGAGAACAGGTATAGAATGAACTCTGATGTTACCTGTAATCACCTCCTCTGAAGCCTCAGCCTCCTCTGCTGTCAGGTTGTAGGCCTGACCTCTGCCACGCCCTGCTGCTGTCCGGGCTCCTCTCTGCACTGGGCGAGCAACATGCGGTGGAGGAAGGGGAAGAGCTCTCCTCATCACTGGTCCCTGGTGCCTCTGCCCAACTGGCCCTGGTAGTGCCCTCTGTCCATTCTGCCCTTGAGGTGCTGGCAAGGTTTGATTAGCAAACCCCATTCTCCTGTGAGGACAGGTCTCTACGGCATGGTCTCGTGCTCCACACACCAAACACAATCCATTTGCCCTCCGGCAATCCTGCTGAGAGTGTCCTGGTTTCTGGCAAAAGTTGCAGATAAGACCTGGTCGAGCCATCTGGTAAGGAACTGCTCTGAATGGCTGCCTGGCCTGAACCTTCGCTGCCCTGGACGGTCCTCCTCTACCCACCGGTACAAACAGCCTCTTCATGGTCTGGTCCTTCCTCTGATCTCCTTGCTTCTTCTCAAACCCACGCTCCACCTCTCGAGCGCTGGTGAGAACTTCTGCATAGGTCTTCAGATGATGGGGCATTAGGAACATCTGAATGTCCATTTGCAGACCTTGCTGGAACCGGCTTGCCCTCTTCTCCTCATCTGCTATCATGTACGGGGCGAAGCGACTCAACCTGAGAAATTCTGCAGCATACTCATCTACGGATCTATCCCCCTGTTGAAGCTTGATGAACTGCTCCTCCATGTCCTTCTGAGCAGTGGCGGGAAAGAACCTGCTATAAAAGCTCTTGGAGAACGTATCCCAAGAGATAGGCTTCTTCAAGCGAGCCTCCTCTGCAAGCCACCAGGTCCTGGCTATGTCCTTCAGCTGGATCTTTGCAACCTCCACTTGGTTCTCCTTAGGCACCCTGGCGGCGTCCAGCAGATCGGTGGTGTCTGTTAACCACTGTTCAGCCTCCAATGGCCTCTCGACTCCCGTGAATACGGCCGGCTGTAGCCGTCAGAAGTCTGAGATGTTCCCCGGCTTCTGCTCCTTCGGGGCTGCCAACTCCTGCCTGAGGAGCTCAGTCTGCTGATGCTGATTCTCCATCTGCTGTTGCTGGTTTCCCAGCATAGTCTGAATGATCCTCAGGATATCAGCACCCTCTCCTCCTACGGGTCCATTCGGTACTTGCCCGACATTGTTGCGACCCGAACGTCTCTCCATACCGAAAGGGATAAGATCTGGAATTGGAAACAAAGGGAAGGAGTTTAAGATACGAGGATCGAATCAAGGACGAAGTCAAGAAGGACTATATAACTTTGTACATTGTAGTTGGCATTAGCAAATCACTAGAATTTGCCACTTGGTTGTACTTTTAGGTTTGAGAGCCTAGGCTCTGATACCAACCTGTAACGCCCCGATCCCAAAGATATGGGAACGTTACTGCAACGCATATACGTAGGTCAGATGGTGCCCCCACGTATATACGCTAAGCATTAAGTACAACAAGTATCAGAGTACAACACACAGCGTGGTATATTCATATGCCAACTTACAAAAGATAAATACAAAGCTATACAAGTTATGATAAGCAAAATCACTTTACAAGTGTCCTTTATCACAACCCAAGTCCAAAATGAATCCTATGTAACCAAAAATACAAAAATGCTCACGAAATGGATGGAGATCCCGTGAACCAAAAGGAAGAGTCTGGCACGAGGACCGGAGCTAATCTGCCTGCTCACTAAAGAAAGCCTGATCTTCGGTGGATGGCTCCACTTCGACCCAGGCCTCGGAATCTGAATATGCAAATCCAAAGGGTCAAGACATATAATAACAAATAAAAGATAGTCAAGTGACATAAGGATCATGAATAAAGGTAATGAAGTTACAATAAATAGCAACGAATAACAAGCGATGTAAACTCAATAAGGTAAGATCATATGCAACAAATCTACAATTAACGTCTTATTATTATTACTTGTCTTACTGTGATATCTAGCTATGTGACCCAGCGTCCCAGAGCACATAGATCCATATCCTAGTGAAACAAGGTTGTTATTGGAAACAGCGGTTGTATCGACGAACTATGTTTACAGTGGGTCCCGTGCATGCCCGGGACCACGGCCCAGTATTGTTCCGTTGCTTGAAGACGGAACCTGCCGCTAGGCTAACAGGAGGGTCTTATGTATGCCCTTGTCATGACAGTAAACAGGAAAGGGAGGAAGCACTCCCCTCGGTCCCTGGAGTACCGCAGGTAAGACCGGAAAATATAGTGCACAACCTAATACCACTGTAAACACGAACACATATCGATATTCCGCATATTTCCCCCGACCCATGTGTAAGTTGGTGCTTTTTATGTAAAAGTCAAGTGTATCATGCTTAGTTTTAAGGGATGGCATGATAAGTGGTGATATTATTGTTTAACATGTCATGGAACGAGTATATGCAATAATAAGTCATGAGGTAACAAGAGATACATCCATCCAGTAATAGGTCATGTAGAGCCAGTATTGAAGCATGAACAAGCAAGATATAATACATATGTAACAAGTATAAAAACCAAATTCAGAACAGAAATTAACTATGACACACAGTCAGGATTAGTCGACTAGGGGTAAGGGTTAGTCGACTAATACTGGGATACAGAGAGTTAGAATTCTGTTTCAGGGAAAGTTAGTCGACTAGGGTAGGAAGGTTAGTCGACTAATAGGGAGTTCTAGTCGACTAATGGACACTTAAGTCGACTAAGTCTGCTGATACAGAAAGTTGGGTTTCTGGTCCAGGAAGGATTAGTCGACTAGGTAAATTCAGGAGTCGACTAATATGGATTTCCAGAGAGTTTGTTAGTCGACTAATATTTGGGGCAAGTCGACTAATACTGGGTTTTTCCAGAAAACTAAGTTTCAGCTAAGTGTTCTAGTCGACTAGTTCCTATGATGAGTCGACTAATACTGTGAAGAACAGTGAGCAGATCAAAATTTCTGGAAGTGTGTTTGATGGTTCAATTCGTGGTTTTTGGTGACCTAGGTGTACAAGAAGTGTAGATACAAGTATTCTAGGGCTAATACAAGTCTTGGTGAGTGAAATACTCACTTGGGATAGGCTCAATTGTGACTTGATCCAAGGATGAGGATGATGGTTGAAGTTGAGGTCCTTGAGGAAGCCCTAGATGAAGCCCTTGAGGAAGTCCTTGAAGCCTTGAGGTGGAGATGAAGAGATTGGGTTCATGGAGCTAGGGTTTTTGCTAGAGGGAGAAGGAGATTGTGGAGCTTCTCTTCTCTTGTGAAGAAATGAGGAGGAAAAAGAGTGATTTGCAAATGAATAGGAATTTATAGTTTGGGATTTTTGTAAAGGGGTTGGAAATTGGATAGAAGTGAGGGGTTTTCTTGCAAAAGGAGGGGTGAGGTGAGTGTCCTCTCCTTGGCCACTTGGCCGGCTGTGGGTGAGAGAGAGAGTGAGTGGTGTTAGGTGAAGTGTGAGTGGGATTTGAGGTGGCACATGAGGTGGAAAATGGAATTTTGCAATTTTTGAAAAAATGTCCGAAATTCAAGTATCTCGGATTGGTCTGAAAATTTTACCAAAAATCAAGAATAATATTTGAAGACTCATGGTGAAATTCGTTTGAAGAAATACTGTATAGATTTTTAATTAAAAATCCCGGAATCAGTTATTTACCGACTCCGAAAGAATTTTCATAAATTCATAAAATTCTCAGAAAAAGTGTATAAGTAAGAAATATGATTCTAAGCAATAAAGTCTAAAGGACTTTCTAAAAATTCCTAACAGTTTGGAAGATAAAAATTCGGAAATCGGCCAGCGGTACTGGCCGACACCGGTTTCGGAGAAATTCATTTTAATTCCAGAAAATTCCAGAAAATCACATAAAATCTAAAATATTGGAAAATGATATTTGGAATTGAAATTGGTCAAATACGGATGGTAAATCAGAAAATACGATCGAAAGACTGAATACGTAACTAAGTACGTATTCCGGGAGAGGGGTATTACACCAGGCTTCAACCAGTCGACTAAGTCAACTGACCAAGTCGACTAGGCTGAAGTCGGTCGATCGGGACGGTCGATCGACGTGTACAAATCTGTGCACGTTTGGTAGCTTTGGGACGGTCGACCGGGACGGTCGACCGGTCTGAAAGCAGTGCTCTCTGTTTGTTTGGGTCGACCGGGCCGGTCGACTGTGGTTGCCCAACGGTCAATTTCTGACCGTTGGCGGTCGACTGGGCCGGTCGACCGTCAGCCTGTCAGGCTGCCACATCAGCCTAATGGCTAGTTTCTGGTTTGGCCTATATAAACCCCATCTCTTTGGGTTTTTGGCTAAGATTTTCAAGGAGAAAAATTTCTGGTTTCTAAAGTGTTTAAAACAAGTTTTCAAAAGTGTTTTGGGCTTTAAACTTCCAATTTGATTTGTGTTTTGGGTTTTTGGAAAATCAAAGAAAACTAGGTTTTGGGATTTTGATTTGATCTTTCATTTTCTATCTTTCACAAGAGACTTCCCAATTAGTTTTCTTTGTTGCTTGTTTCCAAAAACACCTTGTTTCCATACTTGAGCTATCATACTATCCTAATCTATTAGGATCATTTGTTTTGTGGAAAAAGAGAAAAAAAAAGAAGAGATTGTTTGTGGTTGAAAGAAACCACTATTTGTACACCCTTATTCTTTGTGTATCCCTCTTTGGTAGAGGTGATCGGGTGATTGGTTTGCTCCCTCTAGTGAACAAACCCTCTTCGGTAGAGGTGTTGGTTGTTGGTTGTATTGGCTACGGGCCTACCCCTCGGTTGTGAGGTGGTTGTTTGAGAGAGGAGTTCGGTACTCCATTGTTGTAAAAATCCTTCTCGGTGAAGGTTCCCTCGATGGGAGTCCTCGGTGGACGTTATAGTGGATCGGAAATCCTACACGGTGATGTAGGCGGGGATGTAGAGCAAGGTGCTCGAACCTCGAAACATATCTTGGCCTTTGCGTTTGATCCACTTGTCTCTCAACTCTCTCTCTTTTTACATTTGTGCAAAGCATCATACTTATTGCCATATCATTCATATCATACTTGCTTGCATTTGTGTTGTGCCTTGCATTGATTCATATTGATATATCATCTTATATGCTTGGTTGTTGTGTGTGCCTCACTTATACTTAATCAACAAGAGCTTCACATAGCACCTCAACCCATTCAAGGGGAATCAAGAGGAGTTAGTCCAGAGCTCTTCACGGGGAATTCGGCTACACTTGTTGATTGTATTAAGTGTGTTGTAAAATTTGCATTAGTTTTCGCATTTAGCGCATTTAGTTCCTAGATTAGCACTTACACCTATTCACCCCCCCTCTAGGTATTTTTTCAAATCCAGGGAAGTGTTTAATGGCACCAGAGCATGGGGGGACGGAGTGGGGGACATGGCCTTTGGCGCTGGCAGAGCGGCGCCAGGATGGCCGCTGAAACGCGGCCTGGCCGCGTTTCCGCGACCATTCTGGTGCCAGTCTGCCAGCGCCGAAGCGTGCAGACTGGTTATACCCTGATGGGCCTGTAGGTGCATTAAATATTTTGACTTTTGCTAGATTGGGCTTCTTCTTGGTTTAAAAAAATCCTCAAATATATTAGAGTTTTGGCTCTCTTCTTTTCTTTAAGCCATGGACCTAGAAACAAGGAGAAGAACCCACTAATAAATAGCAATTTTTAAGATAAATGTGAAAATGTGATGAAAAATATGCAAATAATACACTTATCGTTTGCTCGTCCCTGAGCAAAATAGAAGAAATTAGAAAATTAAACTAAGAAAGTTTATTATACCACTTTCGCAGGTGACGCGATTGCACTGAGCATGTACAGCAAGCCTTTTTAGACCCCTAGGCGTCCCCTAGAGGAGGAGTTTTGTCTCCTGAGGGTTTTTAGTGGATTGCACCCATAAAATCCAAGAAAAAAATAAAAGTGTTAGTTGTTTTTGAAAAGTTCTTCTAAAAGTAGAAAAAGGGTTTTAATTTCTTTAGTAAAAATAACTAAATTATAAACATTAAGTCTAACCCTTATTAGTCCTTCTTATACTTTGGTCTTCATGCAAGATATGATTTTTATTTAAGTTTCAGAGAAATTTTGTACTTCAAACTCATTCTTTTATTTTTGCCTTAAATAATATGCATTGTGTGAGGTGATGATTTACTTGAAAATTTTCGACTCAAACTCTAATGCCACAAAATTTATGAGTGTTTATTTATGTACCTTTTTTATTCCTAATTTTCTTAGGCTTTTTAATTTACTTATGTAACGAGTTTTTAACCAATGACTCCTAAACCAGGCGGTCTTAGGGTATCAGGTAAGAAACACCCCTTAGGTTGAGTACTCAAGTAAACTAGGCCACGAAACTAAGATTTATTTCCTTTAGGCATGAATAATCATACTTCTTGAGGCACAATTATGCAGCTTAATCGGATTTATAACATATATATATATATACACACATTTTTTCCTTTCTTGGTGTGGCACTTGGTGTCTTTGTCTATAAATTTTAAGAGTGTGTGTATAGCCAATGCATATTTACTAAGACAAAAGTGAAGAAATGATTCATTTTTCTAATTCCTCCTAAACTATCAATCCAACCAATATTCTTTTATTCAGGATAAAGTAAAAAAATTTTAACTTGGGTTTCCTTAATTCTTATAACTATTTTATATTTTTTCAAAAAGACTATCAAAAAATTTCTACTACTTTAAGATTTTTTTTTGGTAAAAGGAAGAAAAAATAAATACTAAAAATGAAAAAGAATAAAAAAATCCTATGTTAGTACCCCTCCCACACACTTATCTAATGAATTGTTCCCAATGGATGAAATGTGAATGCAAATGCAATAAACATGTGTAAGGAAAGATATACAAAGAATTATGATAATTTACAAAGAACTTATAATTTTAATTTATTTACACAATTTTTTCTTTTTTTCTTTTGTGGTTTGTGGTGGGATATAGTCACTTGTAAGATGGGTCTAAAATACCCATGACATGTTCAGCTTGTGACTCAGCTTCAGTGGTTAGAAATGCTTCAGTTTTTGTCCATTTATCTTAAATTTCTCACCACTCTTCGGATCGAAAATTACCACAATACCGTGTGTATACAAAAAAAATTTGATGGGGTGAAAATTTTAAAAAATAATTATACATACATTTTCGTGGGTTATACAAAAAAAATTTTTGGTGGGTTCCTCCATGAAGTATTAGGTTATCTTGATTGGGTAGCAACGCTTGGCCCAATTAGACCACCACCGGAACCACCACCTTAAGGTAACTTCTGCCTTCCCTTGTTCTTTTTCATGCATATATGCATTCATTCATACATTGAGGACAATGCATGAGATAAGTGTGGGGGTAGGCTTTATTAACATACTAACATAGTTAGAAACTAACAAAAATCTGCTAATAAAAAAAAATCTGAAAAAAAAACTTATAAAAAGGATAGTATTTTGACTTATCTTTTGAAAGAAATCTAAGTTAGTCTTAAGAATTAGGAAAATCATGATTAGGATTTCTAAAAACTTGGTCAAAATAAATAAATTGTTGAATTTTTAGGTATAGGAGGAGAAATTGAATAAGTAGTTAGTCTTAATTTTTACCTTAATGAAATGTGCTTACCTAATGCATATCTAGGATTCTAAGACAAAGACCTTTGTGCCTCATATATATATATATATAAAAGAAAATCACTAATTAAGCTGGATACATGTGCCTCAAGAAGCATAAGTATTCACGCCTAAAGGTGAGTTTACAAATAAAGTCCTTAGTTTTGTGGCCTAGTTCACTCGAATTTGAGTCCGCGGGGTGTTTTCTCACCTGGTGCCCTAAAGCCGACCGGTTTGGGAGCCACCGACTTTAAGTTCGCTACATGGGTGGATTAGAAAGCCTAAGAAGACTAAGAAATACAATATATGTAGTAACACATCTAATAATCAATTAGTTAGGTATGAGGGCCTCAAGAAGCCTTGATACTTACACGAAAGAAAATTAGATGAGTTATAAAAAAAAAATAATAATAATAAAGAGGCATGAGAGTCCAAGTTAAGGAATTCCTAGTAAAAATTCATAAGGATGCATATGACTTAGGGTAACGAAAAAGACTATACAAAAATTCAGTTTTGATCCTTACCTAAAATGAATAACAATTGACTTTAATAAGACTAAGTTTAAGAATGAATAAAAATGATAATCCTAAAAACTTATAGATTACTTAGTCTTTTGAAAAGTATTTCAAATATTTCCTTTTTATGGATTTTGTGGGTGTAATCCGCTGAAAACCCTCACGAGACAACACTCGTCCTCTATGATAACCTAGAGGTTTAACGGCTTGTTGCACATGCTAAGTGCAACCGTGATTCCTACGAAAGTGAGTTAGGTTAGATTAATTTTTCTTTTCTTTTTCTTTTTCTTTGTTTTTACTCGAGGACGAGCAAAAAGATAAGTGTGGGGGTGTGATTGGTAGTGAAAAATGCATTTTTATCATAACATTTACCATCACATTTTCATATTTATTCATTTAATTCTGCACATTTATTAATATTTTGTAATTTATTGTGTGCAGGCCTCGAAATAATAAAAAGAAAGAATTAAAGCCTAAAAAGAGCCCAAAAGCCCATGTTTGAAGCCCAAGTGCAAAAGTGCAAATACCAAATGTCAAAATTGCAAATACACAAGGGCCAAAGTTGCAAATATCAAAGAAGAGGGAAGGATAGACTTCTATTCAACCCTAAACACTTGCAGATGAGGATAAAAGCCAAAGAAGGTTTAAGATCACAAATTCGTGGATAAAAGATTTGGGATCTAGGTAACTTGATTCCTAAGTTATATCCAAATCCAAAGATGAAGAGCCTAGATTAAATTTCCAGAAGGATAAACCCAGATGGACGGACCAGAGGATGCCACGCGAGAAAGCGCGTGGCATTTGGCTACAAAAGTGCCGCGTTTCCGCGGCAAAATTCCCGTTTCCGCGGCAATCTTGAGACGGCTGGCGATGCGTTGTCGTTGAGGAGTTGTACTGGGACTCTACTTTCTATATCTCCTATAAATACCCCTGCAGAGCAACAGAGAAGGGGCGTCTAGAGGCAGAGCCAAGGGCCAAAAGCTAGGGTTTTTAGGTTTTTCTCTTTCTTCTAGTTTAGGTTTTCTTTTCGTTTTTCTTTAGTAAATTCTGTAACTGAGAGTGGAGGAAGCTTTCATGGAGGAAGGAGTCCATGCTTGTACTGAGGTGACAGCGGTGTAAGCCTACTATTTCTTCCATTGTTAATGAAATCCATTTAAGGTTCGTTTTGTTCTTTTATTATTTTATGTTCTTCAACTCTTGTTTATTCTTGTTTTCTTCATTTGTTTTTCTCTAATGCCTTGTGAACAATGAGACCCAATTGCATTGAGACTGCCTAGCCAAAGAAGAACCCTTGATGGCTTATGGCGATGAACATCCTATACGCCATACTTGCAAGTCTTCCAAGAAAAGGTAAATCATCGCACGGATCAAAGGTAAGCAGGCTGAAGAGGTTTGTACGTGTTATAAGTTTTTCTTTCTTTTCTTTCTTTAGTTTAGATCCACATCTTCCTAAATTCTTTTCTTCCACTTCATTGTAAATACCACTTCTTCTTCTCTATCTCCTTTCTTCCTAACTTAACATTAAAATAATAAAAATTTTAGAGATAACTTTCTTTCTTTCTAACTTAACTGTAAATAATAAAAATAAAATAATTTTTAGAGATAACTTTCAAACGCTTCCATCGCTAGTCCCTCCCTGAGGATCACGACCCACATAGCCACTGCTACCGCGGATTAGAATTAAGAACCTTGCACAATTACTTCTAAATCTAACATCTTTATTTTTGTGTGCAGGTAAAATCTCGATTAATAGTCCCTATTAGTCGACTAATACACTTGGTAGTCGACTAACCCAAGCCCCCTAGTCGACTAGTCATGTGTCCAAAAGAAACCCAACTCTCTGTTTGTCCATTAGTCGACTTAACAGACAAACCCAGTCGACTAATAGACCTTGTAGTCGACTAACCCTATTTTCCTAGTCGACTAATCCCTGATCCAGTCGACTTGATTCAGTTATCCAGAAACCTGTCAGTTGAACTATTCATGACCTAGTCGACTTATACCAAAATGTAGTCGACTAACCTTTGGAAAATTGCCTGGTATAGTTGACTAACTCAAAAGGCAAGTCGACTATAGGCAGTTTCTGACTGTTGGACGGTTTCTGTTATCTGGTCTTTTGTGCAATGTTTTCCAACGTTTCAATCATTTGAATTGCACCTGTAACTACCCTAACTTACTCTAGTGTGCATCTGTATAAAGGGTAGTTAAACCAAAGGCCAAATATCACTCCTAATCTTCAGTTTTCTAAGATCAAAATTCTGCCAAACCTGAAAACTGATTTCCAACTTCTGTTCTTCACCAAAATTCAATTCCTTTGTGAAGTTCTCTGAAGTTTGTCTCCTATAATAGACCTTGTCCATGTTCATACACAATACCAAGGCTTATAGGAAAGTGTTGTAATACTCAAAGCAATCATTGTACACGGGTGTCTTCTTGATGTAGAAGCAGTTGTACAAGGTGAAGTGTGTTCTCTTGGTGGAAGAGAAGGTGTACACATTTGGCGAAAGGGATTTGTCAAGTAGTGTGCATGGTTGTGATTTTGGGTGTACAAAATTAAGGATAAAGGAAAATCTCAAGCGGGTGGCTTGGGGACTGGATGTAGGTCACGAGGACCGAACCAGGATAAATCTCTCGTGTTTGCGTTTGTCTAAACTTTTTTGAGATTTGATTTCCTTTACTGCAAGTTTATTTATTTGTTTAACTTAATCCTTCTTTGTTTAGTATTTGTGTTGACTTCGTGTTTTAGATCCATAAGTGCCAACAGAGAAAGTTCCGCATTTGACATCATCTCGGGACCAACAATTGGTATCAGAGCGGGTCTCACATTTGGTCAACAACAAGGATGGCAACGGAGTTTTCATCATCCCAATTCAAAGAAGGACATTCTACACAACGTCTACCGCTATTTGACGGATCCAACTACAACTATTGGAAGTGTAGAATGAAGATCTACTTGCAATTGCTCAACTACGAACTTTGGAACATCATTGAAGCATCGTACACCAAACCAACAACCAACTACAGCGCTTGGAGTGATGACCAATAGAAGAATGCGAACCTTGACGCCAAAGCGATGAATGCCTTGTTCTGTGCATTAACCAAAGAAGAGTTCACCAGAGTGTCAACAGCCACTTCTACACATCAAATATGGCATACTCTTCAGGTAACACACGAAGGCACAAGTAAAGTTAAAGAGTCTAAAATATCTGTTCTTATTCACAGGTTTGAATTATTCAAAATGGAGGAGAATGAATCCATATCCGAAATGGTAACAAGATTCACCGACATTACCAATTCATTAGCATCCCTTGGAAAGGACTACACCCAAGTCGAAAGAGTTCGTAAGATCCTTCGTGCACTCACACCAGAATGGGAGAAGAAGACAACCGCTATTGAAGAAGCGAATGATCTCTCAACTTTGTCGTTAGAAAACCTAATTGGTAATCTAATGGCATATGAAGTGCAATTAGAAGAAAGAAAGAAGGAGGAACGACAACACCACTCAAAGAAGAAAGAACTTGCTTTCCATGCATCCTCCAACACGGACGATTCAAATGACGATGAAGAGGAGATGGCATTGCTTTCTAAGAAATTCAGGAGATTTCTAAAGTAAGGTAAATTCAAATGCTTTAATTGCAATAAACCAGGTCATATGAAGATGGATTGCCCTTTACTCAAAAAGAAAGATAAATACAAGAGCAAAAAGTTCAAAAAGAAGAAAAACTATGAAGCCTCATGGGAGAACAGTGATTCTTCATCTTCTGACGAAGAAGAATCCACTGAACGTGTCAACCTGTGTTACATGGCCATAGAAGATGATGAGGTATCATTTACTGAACTTTCTGATGCATTTCATGAATTGTTTAATGATTTAAAGCATGAAAAACTGAAAAATAAAGTTTTATCAAAAGAAAATGAAAAACTTTTGAATGAAAATTCATGTTATGCTTTACAAGTATCTTCTATAAATTCTCAACAAGATGAGTTTGAAAAAGTCATATCATCTTTGAAAAATGATAATGAGAAGTTTATAAAAGAGAACATTTTCTTAAAAAGGAAACTGAGTCTTTGAATAAAAGGATTTCTATTTTAGATAAAGATATTTCAGTTTTCAAAAAGAAATATGAAGATGTTTTGCAAAATGTGACTAAGTTCAATCAAGGAAAAGAAAAGTTGAATGATTTATTATCTTTTCAGAAGTTGTCACATAATAGTTATGGTCTTGGATTTATTGAAAAATCTTCATATTATTGTAATCCATATAGTTCTTTTGTAAAAAGAAAGTCTAAGAAAAATAAGTTTATATGGATTCTTAAGAATTTAAGTATTCATGATAAAAATACATATATTGCATCATACATTCATGATATATGTAATTCTTGCAATTATGTGTATACTAACAGGTGGAAACCAAATTCTAAATGGATTTGGACTCCTAAAGGTTAAATATGTTCTTTTTGTTTGGTATCATCTAACGTTTATCTTGCAGGTACCATATAAAAATTAATAAGAACATATATATATATATATATATATATTTAATGATATATTTGTTTCAGGGGGAGAACAAAGTATTTCTATATTTGTTATAACCCAATTTCTGCAGGGAGAGAAAAATATAACCTATTTTCTGCAGGGGGAGCATATGTGCACGCAAAGCGTCATCATCAAAAAGGGGGAGAATGTTGAAACATATTTCGATGAAGACATTTGTGAAGCATTTCATTTGGAGCTCTAACACACGACGAATCAAGAGTTCTTCATGATCAAGATGTCCCAAAGAGAGTTGATATGATGTGGTTTGTAATAATGAAATAGCATGTCAAAAGCCTTGATACACACACACATATCATTGACCATTAGTCGACTTATAGTCCCTATTAGTCGACTAATACACTTGGTAGTCGACTAACCCAAACCCCTAGTAGACTAGTCATGTGTCCAAAAGAAACCCAACTCTCTGTTTGTCCATTAGTCGACTTAACAGACAAACCCAGTCGACTAATAGACCTTGTAGTCGACTAACCCTATTTCCCTAGTCGACTAATCCCTGATCCAGTCGACTTATAGGAAGTTGCAATCGACTCGATTCACTTATCCAGAAACCTGTGACTTGAACTATTCATAACCTAGTCAACTTATACCAAAATGTAGTCGACTAACCTTTGAAAAATTGCCTTGTATAGTCGACTAACTCAAAAGGCAAGTCGACTATAGGCAGTTTCTGACTGTTGGACGGTTTCTGTTATCTGGTCTTTTGTGTAACGTTTTCAACGTTTCAATCATTTGAATTGCTCCTTTAACTACCCTAACTTACTCTAGTGTGCATCTATATAAAGGGTAGTTAAACCAAAGGCCAAATATCAATCCTAATCTTCAGTTTTCTAAGATCAAAATTCTGCCAAACCTAAAAACTGATTTCCAACTTCTGTTCTTCACCAAAATTCAATTCCTTTGTGAAGTTCTCTAAAGTTTATCTCCTATACTAGACCCTGTCCACGTTCATACACAATACCAAGGCTTATAGGAAAGTGTTGTAATACTCAAAGCAATCATTGTACACGGGTGTCTTCTTGGTGTAGAAGCAGTTGTACAAGGTGAAGTGTGTTCTCTTGGTGGAAGAGAAGGTGTACACATTTGGCAAAGGGGATTTGTCAAGTGGTGTGCATTGTTGTGATTTTGGGTGTACAAAATCAAGGATAAAGGAAAATCTCAAGCAGATGGCTTGGGGACTGGATGTAGGTCACGAGGACCGAACCAGGATAAATCTCTCGTGTTTGCGTTTGTCTAAACTTTTCTGAGATTTGATTTCCTTTACTGCAAGTTTATTTATTTGTTTAACTTAATCCTTCTTTGTTTAGTATTTGTGTTGACTTCGTGTTTTAGATCCATAAGTGCCAACAGAGAAAGTTCCGCATTTGGCATCATCTCGGGACCAACACTGTGGATAATTTATGAGTGATAGAGTATTTAAGCATCAGGGCTTCGAAAGCTCTGTTGCAGAAATGAGTCCCATTATCACTGATGATAGCGCACGGAGTACCGAAACGAAAGAAAATACTTTCTTTCAGAAATTTGACAACCACCCTGTTGTTCGTCCTGGTCGGTATGGCCTCTACCCATTTTGAGATATAGTTCACCGTAACCAAGATGTACTGGTTGTTGAATGAACTCGAAAATGGTCTCATGAAATCAATACCCCAAACATCGAAATCTCAACCTCCACAGTAGGGTTTAGGGGCATCATGCCTCTCCTTGTAATTTTTTCGGTCATTTGGCAGTTTGCGCATGACTTGCAAAAGTTGAAGGAATTCTTGAACAAAGTGGGCCAGTAGAACCCACTTTGTAAGACCTTATCAGCGGTTTTGCAGGGACCAAAGTGTCCTCCGCAAGCAAGTTCATGGCATAATGTTAACACACTCCTATGTTTTTCCTCTGGTATGCACCATCTGATGATTTTCTCAGGATAATACTTGAAAAGGTATGGCTCTTCCCAAAAGAAGAATCGTACTTGGGGGAAAAAGTGATATATCTGGCTTCATCCATTCAGAAGGTACTTGTCATGTGACAAGGTAATTGATGATGTCAGCATACTAGGGTTTTGTAACCCTCGGTTCCCAATATACGTATGTCAATACTTGTATATGATGCTCATTTAATCATCCTGATAGTCGGATTGAGATCATTTCAGCTCAAGATATTATTTCCCATTATTTTGAATTTTTCTGGATTTTTGGAATATTTTTTGGGAATTATTGGAGAAGAATCTCAATTTGGGGTCGATTGGTGCCACGGACTGACTCCGGGATTTTTAATTAATAATTGGGGATGAATTTTGGAGATTCGACTTCACAACAATATTCAGGATGACATTTTCTATTTTTGAGAAATTATTTGAGGATACTTGTTGGATTATGGACATATGATCACTTGCACAACTATATATTTGTCACTTGATATTGTCACTGTCTATATCATCCCGTGATTTTGATACACATTGTGTTCACTATCTAATGCTGATGTTTTGATATCGATTCCTAATCCTGTTACAGTGAATCATACATTATCTTGCATTTGTATTGATTAATAAAATTAACCAAGCCGGGGTTACTGGGGGAGACTGTAGCAAGGGAAATCCAAGGAGGTGTGCTTGGAAGGGCGACCCCTTGTGGGTTTGGATGCCCATACGTGATCTTGTTATTTATGCGTGCTCTTGCTATTACATGTTACATGATACCTAAGTACAGTTAACTATTTCTCCCTGCTATTAGGATCCACTAACGCATCACTTGTTTGATATGCAGTTGTCCTATGGGATGGGGCACAGGATTGTTGCATTAGTTAGGGTAATAAAACATACTAGACATATGCACTTGCATCATATCCTGCATTGCCTTCAGTGATCTAGTACCTGACATATATTTTCATGGTGCTGATACTTGAGACTCATGTGACATGCATTATATTGACTACATGATGTTCTTGGACCTACCATGATGTTTTATCTTGTGATCTCATGTTCTAGTGATTATACTACATAACAATTACTCATTCAGGACATCTCATGTTCATTATATATGTCACACCATGCATGCACAATCTTATTGTACATGATCTATCTTCTTGATTATTCCTATTATTATTATTACTTTCAATTCTCGATACTGCTAAACATATTGTGCTTATGTCTTACTTATTGTTACTACATTTGTTATATTCTCTCTTTTATCGTTCTTTTCCCTTCGTGTACTCTTGCTAGTCTGCTTTTGATGAACCTTTATATTATTTTTCAGTATTTAGATTAGAAAGCCTGTATAGAGAGTTGTTTGTAGATCATTTTCTGGCTCAGCTGTTCTCCAGTGAGTTCAATTTTTCTTTCTTGAATATCTTATTCAGATATAGTGGATGATATTGTTTATTATTCAGTTTTTCATATATGTGATTTTTGTTGGTCCAAAGGCCCATCACTCTAGTTTTAATGATGATCAACTCATGTAGTTATAGTACTAATGATCTTGTATTTGATTAAGTCTCAGACATTGGATCAAGATCTTAGTAGGTGCTTAGCTTCAACAAAGGATTTCAAGCCAAGTTTTGGAGCTAGCACATGTTGATTCAAAAGCTTGTGCATCAAGATCACATCAAGTACTCAAGAGGAGTCTAACTCATTAGATCATGGTCTGGACCAAGTCAAGAAGATGAGAATATTTTCAAGTGAAAACCTTCAAGAGAAGACTTGTGTCTAGGTTTGCTTTTAGTTTGATTTTGTTTTTAGATAAAATGTAAAGGATAGATTAGTTGGTGGATTGCTCAAGTATCATATACACTCACACACAAGATTTATATGAGTTTCATAAAAGAGTTAAAAGAGTTTTCATTTTGAAAAAAATACCGTTTTGATTTTTGGACTTTCAAATATACATGTGTTTTTACCAAAACTATTTTAGTGCTTATTGTTAAAAGCATAGATATTTCATCATATATGTGTAGTGGATCATATCCATACACACTAAGCCTTAAAAGTGTTTAGAATATCTTGTTTTTATATTTGAAGGAGTATTGAAAAAATCGGTTTTCAATTTGGAAAAATCAATTTGGAAAAATACGGTTTTTTTTAAGTCAAAATTTTCATAACACAAAAATAGGTCAAAATGTTTGTAACATGTTTTGATTTTTACTCAAACATGTTTGTATATCAAAGTATATTATTGAAATTATTTTTGTAGATTTTTAGAGAATTTATGGGATTTTATTAAAGTCAAAAAGCCAAGTTTTTAATTCCCATAATTGCCTGGACTGGCCTTCTGTCGGTCGACCGGACGGTCGACCGGACAAGAAGTCGGTCGACCGCTCGGTCGATCGATGTGCACAAACGTGCATGATTGGGCCGGTCGACCGCCAGAGAGCAGAAGCTCTCTGGAAATGGCCTGGTCGACTGCGCGGTCGACCGCTTGGCCATTGCCCAGTTGGCGGTCGACTGGCCGGTCGACCGACCTTCCCAACGGTCAACAAATTGACCGTTGGCGATCGACGGGAGGTCGACCGTCAGCAGTCTGAACTGCTGAGTTGGCCTCCAACGGGCAGATTTTTGAAGCCTATAAAAGGGGCTTCTCTTGGACTATTTTATACAAGATTTTAAGTGGGTTTTTAAGCTAGTTTCTCATACACTTCTAAGTATTTATCTCCACTTGTTTTAGAGCCAAATACTTTCATATTAAAAGGAGAGTTTTCAAGAGTGTTTTGGAAAAGAGTTTTCTTGAGTTTTTTCACCACAAATCAATCCTTGTTTTTCTCACACACACTTTAGATATCCATTGCTATATCAATCCTATAGGGATCTTTGTTGTGAGAGGATTTTAGGTGATCAAAGTGTTGTGATCACCAAAGTGTTCGACATTGAACTTTGAGGAGGCGGACTTGCAGGTTCACGGTGTTTCGAGTTCTAGTGAGAGCTCGGTGAGAGGTGCGGCCTCGGCAAGCTAGTGTGCTTGCGTGTGTTGTTCTTGCGGGAATAAGAGAGGGACTAGAGAGTCCAAAAGAGTTCTAGTGTGAACTCGCTTGTAGGTGTTGCGACACCGAGTGATCCGGTGGGATCGTTTTTAGTGGAAATCATTCATAGTGTTGAAGGCGGGAACGTAGAGCAAGGGTGCTCGAACCTCAAAACAAATCTCCCGTGTTTGCGATTGCTCTCTCTATCTCTCACTTGTGTTTATATCTTGCATGCTTAAATTGCTTTCATCCTTATATGCTTGATATATTTGTGCCCTATTGATTATATACTTGGGTTTGTTTGCTCACACTTGTATTCAACCAAGAGAGCCATAGCGGCGCCTCAACTCTTATCTAAAGGGATCTTGAGGAGATAGTCCAGAGCCCTTCACGGGGAATCCGGCTACACTCTTGTGTTATACTTGGTGTGTTGTGCTTAAGAATTTTTAATTTGCATAAATAGTTTTAATTCCGCATTAATTCATCATTAGATTAGCTAGTTACCTATTCACTCCCTCTAGGTGATTTCAATTGGTATCAGTGCTTGGTGCTCTTGATTTGGGTCTTACCACCTTGAGTTAAAGATCCTCATTTATAGCTAATCACAATATTTGTTTACACATACATGGATTTCATGTCACCTCCCACCTTTGACATTCTTAACATCCAAACTTGAAAAGTTAAGATGTCATTATACCTCAAAGCTCTAGGCATTCATGTTTATTTTACCACAATTAAAGATGCATATTGTTTAAATGGCAAATACCTTGAGGCTAATACCAAAGCCATCCATGCTTTAAAGTCAACCCTAAATAATGAATATTTATCTAGGGTTTCTAATTTCGATTCGGCTTTTGTACTATGGAACACTCTAGTCTCCCATGGCGAACAAGAGCAATACTATGCGGGGAGCAGCTCGGATGTTGAAAGTGATGCTTCCAACTTGTGCTACATGGTCCAAGGGGATAACCCCCTTGAGGTAAATTTCGAATCTAAGCTAGATGAGGATATTGACATGTCATATGATGAGCTTGAATCTTTTTGTCAACAACTTCTTGAAAAATATGACATGCTTAAAAAGGATAATAAGAAATTGAAAAATAAATATGATCCCATTTTGGTAGAAAAGATTCATTTCAAAATAAACTTGCATGTGTTTCAAAAGAAAATGATTTCTTGAAAAAGGAGAATATTTCCTTGACTTCTAAATTAAATGATCTTTATGAAAGAAATACTTCTTTGAAAAATAAGATTGTTTTGGTGGAAAAAGAAAACGAAATTGCTTTGCAAGAAAACAACTCTTTGAAAAGAAAAATTATTTCAAAAGAAAATGAAAATATTTCTAAAAAGAAAAAGAGTATTAATTCTCATTCTCACTATGCTTTTCATGCTACCATTGATGAAAATGAGATTAAAGTTTTGAAAAAAGAATAAATTATCTGAGCTCAACTTTGAGTAATTGTGTATTTAATCAAATAGATTGAAAACCTTGTTTCAAAAGAAACAAGCTCCACATGTTCATGCACATCACCCATAACATACATATGAACATTTTGCACCTCATGATCATACTCATTCACATGTGCATACTAGAGTGTACAAATATACACATTGCAGCCGCAAAGGCCATTTAGTAAAATTTTGTTATGATAGAGTAAATTCTTTAAATTTTGCTAATAAAAATGTTTGAGTTTCAAATAATGTTAACCCCCGTGGACCCAAAAGAAAATGGGTACCAAAATCCCCACCACTTGTGTTTGATGTAGGTGTGGGCTCTCACATGACGTGAGAAAGTTGGTGCCTTGATGGTGGATGCATGGGCTAGATGGACATACAAATTGATGCACCACTATCAAGGTAGTCTTGGTGGGAAGACCATCATGTTTTGGACAATTAGAGTATAGTTCTTTGATTTGATAACTATCTCTAAACTCCTATTTTATTTACATGCTTTTACATTGATGATTTTTATCATGTTCATATTTTGTGCTTCATGTGGTAAATACTTGTTTAGCTGTAGTTTTTGTCAAAACTTGTATATATACTTGTACAAATAGAGAGCAACATTTAATTGTTATATGTTTATACTTTATTGCTCATTTGTACTCATTACATGTACATGTATAACCTAGTTTTGATGATTTCCTCATTTACACTTGTTTTACCTATCCTTGTGCATGTTTTGCTTCATGTATATGCTATGTTTGTTTAAAGCTAATAAATATACATGTATACTCTTCAGTCACTTGCCTTCATGCAAATTACTTTTTGGACTCATTTGTGTTTAGGATATGTATGTATATTGTTAGTTTTGAATAAATCATACATATACCTTGAAGTTTGTTTTTAAATGAAAAATAAAATCTTTATGATTTTCATATTTGTTTGATAAAATGATATTCATGTTTTGAGCCTTATTGATTATTTTCATGAAAATACTAATTACATGATTCTTGTGCACTCACACTTCATTTGTTTACTCATGATATTATTTTCATGAGAATTTTTGAGCTTTATAGATTTTGAGTGTCAACTCTTGTGTATTTGGTATGATTCTGAGATATATATGTTTTGTTTTCTGGTTTAAAGGATCTTTAACTAGTTTTTCAAAAACTACTTTAAACTATTTATTTATTCTTCATTTGGTAGTGTTTTCAATGTACAATATTTTCAAACTCTTATTTTTGAAAACTCCTACCAACCCCTTAAAGGGCGGATGGATGGGCGACCATGCCTTGTATGCCTTATTGAAAATCTTTTATCATGTGCATGAATAGGGTGGTTATTTATGAGCTATACACTTGATCCTCATTGTGTTTTTCAATTGCTATCATAATTGATATTTATTTTGTATGCTCATATGTTTTCTTATATATGTATGCTTCAAATTTTCAAATAATATCAATTTCTATTGGTATTTTCAGTCTCATGTATATATATGATTTGATTGTGCTTGATTTCCTATGGCCTTACTTGTTTAAAGCACAAATTATGTTTATGCTAAGCTTGTCTTATATCTTAATTTCAATTGGTATTTTAATAAGCTTATGCATTATTTCAATTGGTATTTTGTTGATATCAAAATTTACAATATACTTCAATTGGTATCAATATGTTTCAATTTCAATTGGGTTTCGATTACTATTGGTATCAAAATGTTTTACTTTTTATTTGGTATCAAAATTTACCATATATTTCAATTAGTATAAAATATTTTTTTTATTGGTATCAAAATTTACAAATGTTTCAATTTCTATTGGTATCACATATTTTCAATTTCATATGGTTCAAAATCTTGTGATATCTTAAAATTTTTTGTTTATGTACAAAGGGTATATCAAAATTTGTTTTATTACTTTGAGTAATTATTAAAATTTGTTTAAACAATTTGTGTTAAGAATGTTTTGATATGTATTGTCTATATGCAAGGAGAGTTTAACATCTCTTCTATATATAGATTCATGTTGAGTGTATCTTATATTGAGGAGGTTGATATCTCTTCTTTATGTGATACACGTGTGTAGGGGGGACTTCACATCTCCACTTATGCATTATATATTATGCTTTATGTGAGTTAAGGCTTTGTCATCCCTTCTTCATGTAATGCATGTATGCAGGGAAGCTAACTTAGCGTCTTCCTCTTCATGAATGTATATCGCATATATATTCTTATTCTTGATTTGTTTTATTTTACCCCTTTGTTGATGATTGACAAAAAGGGGGAGAAAGATTTTGAGTTTATATATGCATATTTGAGTGTTTGCATATATTGAATTTATGCATCTTGTGTTTTACAAAATGGGGAGAATGTTTTTGAAAGTTAAGCAAAAAGGGGGAGATGGTTTTTGGGAAAAGAATTTTGGATGTTTCCATGTTTCTCTCACCTTGTTGATGCATATATATTTGTTTAGTTTCATGTACTTCATTGAATATCTTATTGTTTATTGCTATGCATGAGTTAGGGGGGAGCTTCTATGAAGCTAAACTTTAATCCATGCATATATAACTCCATGAGTTTTGTCATCATCAAAAAGAGAGAGATTATTGGCCCAAAGGCCCATCACTCTAGTTTTGATGATGATTAACTCATGTAGTTATAGTACTAATGATCTTATTTTTGATTAAGTCTCAGATATTGGATCAAGATCTTAGTTGGTGCTTAGCTTCAACAAAGAATTTCAAGTCAAGTTTTGAAGCTAGCACGTGTTGATTCAAGAGCTTGTGCATCAAGACCACATCAAGTACTCAAGAGGAGTCTGGCTCATTAGATCATGGTTTGGACCAAGTCAAGAAGATGAGAAGATTTTCAAGTGAAGACCTTCAAGAGAAGACTTGTGTTTAGGTTTATTTTTAGTATGATTTTGTTTATAGATAAAATATAAAGGATAGATTAGTTGGTGGATTGCTCAAGTATCATATACACTCACACACAAGATTTATATGAGTTTTCATAAAATAGTTAAAAGAGTTTTCATTTTGGAAAAATACCGTTTTGGTTTTTGGACTTTCAAATATACATGTGTTTTTACCAAAACCATTTTAGTGCTTATTATCAAAAACATAGATATTTCATCATATATGTGTAGTACTAGATCATATCCATACACACTAAGCCTTAAAAGTGTTTAGAATATCTTGTTTTTATATTTGAAGGAGTTTTGGAAAAATCAGTTTTCAATTTAGAAAAATCAATTTGAAAAATACGGTTTTTGTTTAAAGCCAAAATTTTCATAACACAAAAATATTTCAAATGTTTGTAACATGTTTTGATTTTACTCAAACATGTTTGTATATCTAAGTATATTACTGAAATTATTTTTGTAGAATTTTAGAGAATTTATGAGATTTTATTAAAGTCATAAAGCCAAGTTTTTAATCTCCATAATTGCCTGGACTGGCCTTCTGTCGGTCGACCGGACGATCGACCAGACAAGAAGTCGGTTGACCGCTCCGGTCGACCGATGTGCACAAACGTGCACAGGTTGGGCCGGTGGACCGCCAGAGAGCTTCTGCTCTCTGGAAATGGCCCGGTGACCGGGCGGTCGACTGCTGGGCCATTGCCCAGTTGGCGGTCGACCGGCCGGTCAACCGACCTTCCCAGCAGTTGAAAAATTGACCGTTGGCGGTCGACCGGGCGGTCGACCATCAGCAGTCTGAACTGCTGAGTTGGCCTCCAACGGGCAGATTTTTGAAGCCTATAAAAGGGACTTCTCTTGGACTGTTTTATACAAGATTTTAAGTGAGTTTTTAAAGTAGTTTCTCATACACTTCTAGGTGTTTATCTCCACTTGTTTTAGAGCCAAATACTTCCATATCAAAAGGAGAGTTTTCAAGAGTGTTTTGAAAAAGTGTTTTCTTTTGTTTTCACCACAAATCAATCCTTTATTTTCTCACACACACTTGAGCTATCCATTGCTATATCAATCCTATAGGGATCTTTGTTGTGAGAAGATTTTAGGTGATCAAAGTGTTGTGATCACCAAAGTGTTCTACATTATACTTTGAGGAGGCGGACTTGCGGGTTCACAGTGTTTCGTGTTCTAGTGAGAGCTCGGTGTAGAGGTACGGCCTCGGCAAGCTAGTGTGCTTGCGTGTGTTGTTCTTGTGGGAACAAGAGAGGGACTAGAGAGTCCAAAGGAGTTCTAATGTGAACTCACTTGTAGGTGTTGCGGCACCGAGTGATCCGGTGGGATCATTTTTAGTGGAAATCCTTCATAGTGTTGAAGGCGGGGACGTAGAGCAAAGGTGCTCGAACCTCAAAATAAATCTCCCGTGTTTGCGATTGCTCTCTCTATCTCTCACTTGTGTTTATATCTTGCATGCTTTAATTGCTTTCATCCTTATATGCTTGATATATTTGTGCTCTATTGATTATATGCTTGAGTTTTTTGCTCACACTTGTATTCAACCAAGAGAGCCATAGCGGCGCCTCAACTCTTATCTAGAAGAATCTTGAGGAGATAGTCCAGAACCCTTCACGGGAAATCCGGCTACACTCTTTTGTTATACTTGGTGTGTTGTGCTTAAGAATTTTTAGTTTGCATAAATAGTTTTAATTCCGTATTAATTCATCATTAGATTAGCTAGTCACCTATTCACCCCCTCTAGGTGATTTCAATTTTATCCCTGCGCTTGATTGCATATGCATATATGTATGCTATCTTGCTCGTTATTGACAGCCTAAGGTACTCATGGAAGAGATTTCACTCTTCGTGAGTATCTGCTGGCCATCATCACGTATTCGTATTTCATATTTTGGGAAGCGGGGCGTGACATGATTTGTTGGTATCAGAGCTAGGTTAGTTATATGCCATATATGCAATCAGACCACATATATGATAATCATTCACGAAATTATCTGAGTAAACAGTCATTGACTCCCTTTTCTGACTCCATACTTGTACAATCGATCCCCAGAAATCCTTGAACCGTCACCCTGATGTGACTCTTCCATCCATGTAGTCTTCATACCTAGTCTATCCCGCTTGATCATGTCTGGTTAGACTATTCTTGGTTTAGATTGATGATAGATATATTGAGGATTTGACCTGATTATTTGGACGAAGAAAAATAATTGAGAGGATCATAGTCGAATCATCTGGCAGTTAATTTTATGAGGAATTTTAGATTTGAAACTTTTGAGATACATGTCTACAGGAGAATCATAGTGAGAGGGTTGACTTAAGATAATAATCATGCCTGGATAAAATAATGATCAGATTACATCAATATATATTGGATTTGGGAATATGGATCTTGGAGTGATAATTAGATCAATAAATGAAATCATTACCTTAGACAAAATATGACTATATTTTGGATCAGATTGCTTGGATTAGTTCTGAGGATTAGAATCTTGGAGTTTTCATATCCAAGTAATATTTTAAGAATGTCTATCATAATTTAAGATTTTTGAGTTCATCCTATGACTCTTACGAACATTGTAATTGGAATACCTTGATAATTTGATAATTCTGTGATCTTCTGATTGAGGAATCATAGATGAGAGGAGGAGATAGATATATTTGGATTTTTATGAAGATCAATGAATTTAAAACTCAACTTTAAGGATCTGAAGCAGCAATATTAAAGCAAGATTATAAGGATCAATTTGAAAGATATATTGAGGGATTGAGGCAAGAACTAATTGATATCATTGCACATTTTTTTAAGGACTTATAATTCCTGATTGTTGATATTTGATCTTGGAAACTTTCAATAGTGACGGTGGCATCTGAGATTTGTGTTACTGTGATACTGTGGACCTGTATAAACATGCATTCGATGGTTTGAGATTATTTGGGATCTTAATGATTTTGAGGATATAACAACTGAAGGTGATTGCGAATTGAGCAACATGTAGTGATCTCAAAGATAATCTAATTTTGGAGTGATGTTACAAAAAAGGTAACATAATTGAGATATCTGAATTCTTGTTCGATGTGATCATGGTGGAAAATCAGTGGAGTATGGTTACTGATAGACCTTAAGGATTTGATTTATAAATGGTGGGAGTAATCTTATCAGATGAACATGACTATAGTGGATTGGAGGACTAAAGTAATATTAAGGATGACCGATTATGAACTCTGGAAAGTCAATTCGATCCCCGGACTTATGGTGATGAATATGTTGGATCATGACCCATGGTTGACTTGGTATTGGGTTATATCATATTGACACGAGTGCGGATCTGGGACAATCCTAACTCACGAAGATGCAACTTTAATTTATATGTCGACGCCTTGCTGAATTTCGAGGACGAAATTCTTTTTATAAGGTGGTTAGGATTGTAATCCTCGGTTCCCAATATATGTATGTCAATACTGGTATATGATGCTGATTTAATCATCCTGATAGTCAGATTGAGGTCATTTTAGCTCAAGATATTATTTCCCATTATTTTGAATTTTTCTGGATTTTTGGAATATTTTTTGGGAATTATTAGACAAGAATCTCAATTCGGGGTCGATTGGTGCCACAGACTGACTCCGAGATTTTTAATTAATAATCGGGGATGAATTTTAGAGATTCGACTTCACAACAATATTCAGGATGACATCTTCTATTTTTGAGAAATTATTTGAGGATACTTGTTGGATAATGGACAAATGATCACTTGCACAACTATATATTTGTCACTTGATATTGTCACTGTCAACGTCGTCCTGTGATTTTGATACACATTATGTTCACTATCTAAAGCTGATGTTTTGATACCGATTCTTGATCCTATTACACTGAATCATACATTATCTTGCATTTACATTGATTAATAAAATTAACCAAGTCGGGATTACTGGGGGAGACTATAGCAGGAAAAATCTAGGGAAGTGTGCTTGAAAGGGCGACCCCGCGTGGGTTTGGATGCCACACGTGATCTTGTTATTTATGCGCGTTCTTGTTTTTACATGTTACATGATACCTGAGTACAGTGAACTGTTTCTCCCTACTATCAGGATTCCCTAACGCATCACTTGTTTGATATGCAGTTGTCCTGTGGGATGGGGCACAAGATAGTTGCATTAGTTAGGGTAATAAAACATACTAGACATATGCACTTGCATCATATCTTACATTGTCTTCAATGATCTAGTACCTGACTTGTATTTTCAAGATACTGACACTCAAAACTCATGTGATATGTATTATCTTGACTACATGACATTCCTGGACATACCATGTTATTTTATCTTGTGATCTCGAGTTCTTGTATTCTTCTGATTATGTTACATGACAGTTACTTGTCCAGGACATTTCATGTTCATTATATACATGTCACACTATGCATTAACGGTCTTATTGTACATGATCTATCCTCCTGATTATTCCTATTATTGTTATTACTTTCAGTTCTCGATACTGCCAAACAATTGTGCTTATGTCCTACTTATTGTTACTACATTTTCATATTTTCTCTTTTATTGTTCTTTCCCTTCGTGTACTCTTGCTAGTCCGCTTCTGACGGACCTTTATATTATTTTTCAATATCTACATCAGAAAGCCAGTATAGAGAGTTGTTCATAGATCATATTCTGGTTCATCTGCTCTCCAGTGAGTTCAGTTCTTTTCTTGACTTGTTTTATTCAAATAGTGGATGATATTGTTTATGATTCAGTTTTTCATATATGTGTGACTATCTGTTGGCCATCATCACGTACTCGTATTCCATATTTGGGAAGCGGGGCGTGACAGGTTCCTAAAAGATTACTAGGATGTGTTCATCTGGAAATCCTCGTTGACTGATCTTCCTCAGTAGGTGCGTTGGGAATTCTAGATAGGTGATCGGCTACTATATTTTTCACACCTTTTTTGTCTCGAATCTCCAAGTCAAATTCTTGTAACAGAAGGATCCAACGAATAAATCGTGCTTTTACATCCTTCTTCATCATGAGGAGCCTCAAAGAGGAGTGGTCGGTGAATACTGTGGTTTTCAATGCTAGCAGGTTTAGACAAAACTTTTCTAACACGAATACTATGGCCAAGAATTCCTTCTCAGTCGTAGTATAGTTTTACTAAGCACCATTCAACATTTTACTCGAATAGTAGATCACATGCTGTCGATTATTGATACGCTGTCCTACGACAGCGCCAATGACAAAGTCTGAGGCATCACACATGATCTCAAACAGTTTGGTCCAGTCAGGAGCAAAAATGATAGGTGCAGATATAAGTTCTTGCTTAAGCTTCTCTCATGATTTAAAACATCCATCGTCAAAATCAAAGGGCACGACCTTTGCGAGTAGGTTGGTTAAGGGTCTAGCGATTTTGCTAAAATTTTTAATAAACCGTCGGTAGAACCCAGCATGCTCTAAAAAAGATTGGATATCCTTAATGTATTTGGGTGGTGGAAGCTTAGCGATTACTTCTATCTTAAGCCTTGTCAACTTCGATCTCCCTCCTCGAGATCTCATGGCCTAAGACAATCCCCGTCTTACCATGAAGTGACATTTTCCCAATTCAGAGTTAAGTTCTTTTTCTTGCATCTTTGAAGAACTAACTCTAAGTGATGAAGACATTGGTCAAATGAATCTCCGTAGATAGAGAAATCACCCATAAAAATTTTCAAAAAATGTTCTACCATATCGAAGAAAAGACTGAGCAAGCAACATTAGAATATCGCGAGAGCGTTGTACAATCCAAAGGGCATGCGTCGATAGGTAAAGGTTCTGAATGGGCAAGTGAACTTGGTCTTCTCCTGGTCTCTGCAGTAATAGGGATTTGATTGTATCCTGAGTACCCGTCCAGAAAACAGTAGTACTCGTGTCCAGCCAAGCGTTCGAGCATTTGATCGATGAATGGTAGCGAGAAGTGGTCTTTACAGGTAGCAGCATTCAATTTTTGATAGCTAATACAAACACAAATCTTGGTAGGTAGTCTTATTTGTACCAACTCCTTGTGTTTATCTTCTACTACCGTGAAATCAGCTTTTTTAAGGATAGTGTGGACTGGACTAACCTATTAGTTATTAGAAATGGGATAAATGATCCCATTGTCTAACATTTTCAAAATTTCTATTTTCACAGCATCTTGCATGAATGGGTTAAGCTTATACTGTGGGTCCCTCCTATGAGTCGCTTCATCGTTCAAATGAATTATGTGTTATACTATCGCTGGACTTATCCTCTTAATATCATTCATTGTCCATCCAATGGCTTCTTTATATTTTCGTAAAACTGACATCAAGCTTTCCTCTTGTTTTCAGTCAGATGGGATGTTATGATGACTGTTAGGGTTTCTCCTCTGCCCAGGTAGGCATACATGAGGTGTTCGTGCAAAACTTTTAATTCTAAGGAAGGAGTGGATTCATTGGAAGGGAGAATTGGAATTTTGTTCTTGGGATTAGGTATACTTGAGCTTGATGTCCAATCTACTGCTGAGTCGATGATTTGGTCTAAATTGAATTCCTCAGACTCCAAATCAAACTCGCTCTCTGTGTCTATCTCTATGCTCTCCTCATGCTCACTTGTCAAATTTTCAATATAGTTGACCTCAAATGTCCGATCGTCCATATCCCTGGATTGTTTTCCTAAGTTGAAAGCATTGACCTCCTTGATCATGTCCCCAAAGGTCAATCTAATGGACCCGTTTCTACAGTTGATTATTGCATTGGCAGTGGGTAGAAACGGACGCCCTAAGATAACAGGAATTTGAGACCTTGGGTTTGACACTGGTTGGGTCTCAAGCACGATGAAGTTAACAGGATAGATGAAATTCCCGACCCGAATAAGGACATCTGTGATTTCTCCTTTGAGGACTTTCTCGATCAGCTAACTAAATGGTTACTCGAGTTGGACGCAGCTCGCCCAATCAAAATTGTTGGTATACTAAGAGTGGTAGCAAGTTGATACTTACTCCCAGCTCAAGAAGTGCTCAGCTAATTTCTATTTGTCCTATGGTGCAAGAAATTGTGGGACATCTGAGATCTTTGTACTTGACCGGAATAGGACCTGACAGAAGTTCGCTTATGTTGGTTTCTAAGAACACTATCTTTGGCATATTCGTCTTTCTCTTCTTAGTACACATATTCTTAAGGAATTTAGCATATGCTGGAACTTGTTTGATTGCGTCAAGAAGAGGCACATTCAATTTGACCTGTTTGAACATCTTGAGTATCTTTTCCATGTGCATGTTCTTATTATTGTTCCTAATGTTGGCCCAAAGGCCTTCCACCCTAGTTTTGATGATGATTAACTCATGTAGTTATGTTTACTAATAATCTTGTGTTGTTTAAGTTTCAGATCATTAACCAAGATATTAGTTGGTGATTAGCTTCAACAAGGAGTTTAGAAGCTTTTCATGGTGATTCCAGGGCTCAAGCTTCAAGATCACACCTTGCCTAGCCCATGGATGGAGTTTTAGATCAGGTCTACTTGAAGATGGAGATCGTCAAGAAGACTTAGGTATCCTAGTTTAGTTAGTGTGTTTAGATCCATTTGTAAAGCTTAGTATAGTTGATATGCTCAAGTGCACAAACACACACGTTTTATGTTTGGTTTTTGGTTTTCATGAATAGTTAATCAAAACAAGTTTAATTGATAGATGTATAGTGTTTCATTCTATACATGCATGCTTAACTTTTAAACAAACTTATTTTGATATGCCTATTCATGAGTTTTTAGAAAAATCAGATTTCCTATTGAAAAATCAAGTTTGATAAAAATACAAGTGTTGGTTTTGATAAAATTTGCAAGACTCAAAAATGAATTGATATGATTGATATATGTCTTGAAATTTTTATCACTTGTTTGTGTTTTAATATAAAATGTTAAAACAAGTTTTGTGGATTTTTAGAAGACTTAAAAGATTTTTTAAAATATTTTTAAACTATTTTTCTGACCCAGATTTCTGTTCCAGGCTTCAACCAGTCGACTAGTCAACTGACCTAGTCGACTTGGGATAAAGTCGGTCGACCGGGTCGGTCGACCGACGTGCACAGATTGTGCACGTTTGGCAGACACAGGGACGGTCGACCGTCAGGGTCGACCGGGTCTGAGAGCAGTGCTCTCTGTTTGTTTGGGTCGACCGTGGCGGTCGATCGTGTTTGCCCAATGGTCATATTTCTGACCGTTGGCGGTCGACCGGGCCGGTTGACTAGTAGCCTGTCAGGCTGCCAGCTCAGCCTAACGGCTAGTTTCTGTTTTGGCCTATATAAACCCCAACTCCTTGGGATTTTGGCTAAGGTTTTTGACAAGAGAAAATTCCCAGTTTGCCTGAGTTTAAAACAAGTTTTCAAAAGTATTTTGGGCTTTAAACTTCCAATCTTATTTGTTTTAGGTTTTTGGAAAAATCAAAGAAAAGAGTATTTTGGGAGATTTGTCTTGGCTTTCATTTTCTATCATTTACAAGAGTTTTCCCAAGTAGTTTTTCTTTGTTGCTTGTTTTTCAAATACCTAGTTTCTACACTTGAGCTTATCTTCTATCCTAATCTATTTAGGATCTTGTCTTTGTGGAAAGAGAGTTTGGTTTGTGGTTGAAAGAAACCACTAGTTGTACACCCTTATTCTTATTGTATCCCTTTTTGGTAGAGGTTATCGGGTGATTGGTTTGCTCCCTCTAGTGAGAGGTGGAGTTTGGTTTGTATCCCTCTTCAGTAGAGGTGTTGGTTGTTGTTTGGCTACGGGCCTACCCTTCGGTTGTGAGGTGATATTTGAGAGAGGAGTTCGGTACTCCTTGTGTTGTAACAAATCCTCTTTGGTAGAGGTTCTCTCGGTGGGAGATAGTGGATTGGAAATCCTACACGGTGGTGTAGGCGGGGATGTAGAGTTGGGTGCTCGAACCTCGAAACATATCTTTGCCTTTGCGTTTGATCCATTGTCTCTCAACTCTCTCTCTCATTTATATTGTGCAAAGCATCATTCTTCATTCATATCATACATATCATATTTGCTTGTGTATTGCCTTGCATCTTTCATATTGCTCATCCATATATGCTTGGCTTTATTGTGTGTGTGCCTCACTTATATTTAACCATAAGAGCTTCACATAGCACCTCAACCCATTCAAGGGGAATCAAGAGGAGTTAGTCCAGAGCCCTTCACGGGAAATTCGGCTACACTTGTGTGTTGTATTAAGTGTGTTGCAAAATTTGCATTAGCTTTCGCATTTAGCGCACTTAGTTTCTAGATTAGCACTTACACCTATTCACCCCCCTCTAGGTGTTTTTCAATTGGTATCAGAGCTAGTGCTCCTGATACTTAGGCTTAACATCCTAGGAGTGAGATCCATTTGGTTTCTAGTTTATTGTTTGCATTTGCTTGTTTGCACACATTTAGTTTATACCATGGACTTCATGACCCCACCTAGCTTTGACCCTTCCAACATTATTGTTTGGAAGATTAGGATGTCTGTTTATTTGCAAACCCTAGGACATAAAGTTTACCTTGCCATTACCAAGGAATCCTACCTTAGTGATAGCAAGCATATAGGGGCCAATGCACAAGCCCTTGAGGCCATTAGAAGCACATTACCTAAAGATTATCTTTTATGTGTTTCTAACTTTGATTCCGCTTTTGTAGTGTGGAACATGTTGACAACCACCACCACCTCCGAGCTTCAATTGCAAATCCAACAAGAAGAGGAAACTAGTGGAGAATCCGAGTCTCAATGCTTAATGATCCAAGGGAATGACTCCCTTGAGGTACATTCGGAACCCCACTTAGATAATGATGATTGTGCTAGTTCTTCAAATGATTATGTTGATCCCCATGCTTTGAATGAAGAACTTTCTATTGTTTGTGAAAAATTAATAGAAAAATATAAAGTTTTGAAAAAGAAAAATCTAGGAATTGAAAAAGAAAATAAAAGTTTGCATTCTAGACTTAACAATATTTTGCAAGAGAAGGTTGAGGTCTATAATGAAAGGGATTCATTGAGATCTCAATTAGAACTTGCACTTAAAGAAAATGAGTTTTTAAAATCTAAAAATGATTGCCATGTTATTTTGAAGAAAAATGAAAATTTGTCTTCAAAAGTTGATTTTATTTTAAAGGAGAATGTTGCTTTGAAAAATAAAATTATTTCTATTTCAAATGATTTAGATGTATGTTTAAAGAAAAATGTTGTTTTACAAAATAAGATTGATGCTCATGTTTGCCATGCTAGGTTAGTATCACGCACACCTCCTATTACATGTGCCACCTCTTCTTTAATTGATAATGATATATCCATGCTTAAGAAGAAGATTGATTGTTTGGGCTCCACTATGAGCCAATGTGCCATGAACCACTCACATTTGGAAACCTTGGTTCGGAAGAAACAAGTTCCATCCTTTATGCATGCACACCCTCCACGGCATACACATGCTCCACACGGACACACCCATCACAAGTATGCTCATGTGTACACTTGTACACATTGTGGACGTAAGGGCCACCTTGCTAAATTTTGTTATGATAGAATACATATTTCAAATTTAGCAAATAAGTTTGTTTGGGTTAGAGAAGGTACTAACCCCCATGGATCCAATAAGATATGGGTACCAAAAACCACCCCTCCTATTATTTTTGATGTAGGTGTGGGCTCTCACATGACGTGAGAGTTGTCGTACCTTGGAGTGGATGCGTTCCGAGCTTCATGGAAATCAATTGGATGCATCACTTTCAAGGGAAGGTTTGGTGGAGAGGACCACCATGTTTTGGAGACAAGGAGAGTTGCCTTCTAGGTTTTGGTAACGATTCCTAACTCCTATTTATTGTTTACAGGCTTTTAATATTCATTGTTTATAGCATGTTTCATTGTTTAGTGATTAGTATGAAAATGCCGTGTTTATTGGATTAGTGATATACATGTTTAGTTATTTTGAGACACCCATGTTTAATATGGATAAATTCTTTTGTGTTCTCACTATATGGTTGCTATTGCGTATATCATATTTCTAATAACATGTGGATATTCATAATAATCATGTTTATATTTATCACGTTAATTTTTATCGTGTTTTTGATGCTTCATGTTTTGAATATATGTTTAAATGTTAGTTTTCATTAAGACTAGGATTTATACTTGTACATATAGTGGGCCACAAATAAATCTATATATGTTTGAGCTTGAACGCTTATTTGAACCCATTAGATGTGCTAGAATAGTCTAGTTTTGATGATTCATGCATTTTAAACTTGTATTCCTATTTTTGGATTTGTTTTATGTTTATGAGTTTTTATTTCATGTATATGTGCATTTTGCCAAACCTTAAGTTATACATGTATACCCTTTGAGTCATTTGCCTTTCATGCAAATCTATATATATGGACTCAATTGTGTTTAGGGATATGTATGTATACTTATTGTGTTGACAATTCATACATATACCTTGAAATGAAATGTGTTTTGGTGAAAATTTAGTTTTTCTTAATTTCGTGTTTATTTGTTTAACTTCATGTATATGTCTATTTTATCCAAATTATCATTATACATATACATCCTTTTTGAGCCACGAGCCTTCATGCATATATCTTAGTGGACTCGTTGTGTTTTGATATGTATGTATACTTTAGTTTGTATAAGACATACATATACCTTGAAGATTAAATAATTTTGATGATTTTCATTGTTTCAAGGAATTTTGAGCTTAATTGGAAATTTCATAATGCCATGTCACACATTACTTATACACTCACCATTTTAAATATTTCTCATGAGTATGTTTTCATGAGTATGTATGGACTTTATTGAATATTGAGTGTTTTTAAGTGCTATGTGATTTACATGTGTTTTTATGAAAATTATTTTGTTCTATTCCTTACTTGAAGGATTTCGTACTAGTTTTAAAATTTTTTTTCCTATAACTAATTCGTATTCTTCAGTTTGGTAGAGTTTTTTTTCAAACAAAGCTCATTTTCAAATCTATTTTTGAAAACCCCTACCTTCTATGGGAGGATGGATGGGAGATCATGTTCATGTATGCTTTAAAATGAAAATCATTTAAAACTTGAACCATGATTGGGAGGTATAGTAATATGATGTATACACTTGAACTTATTGTTATGTCAATTGGTATCATTGAATTCTTTCAATTGGTATCATTTTGATCTTTTTGTATACTCATATGTTTATTGTGTATGTATATTTTCAATTGGTATCATCTATTGGTGATTGGTACTCATTCTATTTCATACACATATACTTGTTTTATTTGTGCTATTATTTTATGCTAGAGCTTGAGTTTTTACTTTATTTCAATTGATTTAGTTTTCAATTGGTATCTTATTACAAGCCTTCGCATAGTTTTTGTTGGTATTTCATAAAGGGGGAGAAAATTCGATTTTCATATTTCAATTGGTATTTGTATTTTCACTCCCTTACTTTATGATAGGAAATAGTCATTTCAATTGTTTATATGGCTTAAAAAGAAAAATACTATCTTGTGATATCAAGATGTCTTGTGTTTTAAATTGGTATCTAAAATTTTGTTTAAAGTAAAATACAAAAGTTTTGATTTATATTGACTATATGCAAGGAGAGCTTAACATCTCTTCCACATATAGATTCATGATGAGTGTATCTTGTATTGAAGAGCTTAACATCTCTTCTTTATGTGGTACACGTGTGTAGGGGGAGCTTCACATCTCCTCTTATGCATTACATAATGTGTGTTATGTGAATTAGGGCTTAACATCCCTCCTTCATATAATGCATATGTGTAGGGAAGCTAACTTAGCGTCTTCCTCTTCATGAATGTATATAGCATATAACATTTATTGATCTTTGTTTATTTTCAATTGGTATCAAGATGCTTCATTGACATATTTTCAATTGATATCCTAATTGATTGTCACCCCTTATTGACCTTGTTTTTGTTTTTAGACAAAAAGGGGGAGAACATTATTTTTTTTTATTGTTTTGATTGACAAAAAAGGGGAGAAAGATTTTTACCCCTTATTTTATTGTTTTTGGTTTTTACCCCTTTGTTGATGATTGACAAAAAGGGGAAGAATTATTTGTGAGTTTAACATGCATTATATAAATCTTATAAACTCAAAATGATTTGTTCATGATTTATATATATGCATAGTTATGTTTTTGCATATATTAAGTTTAATATAGTTTAATGTTAATTGATCTCTAGAACATGTTTTGTTTTGATTATTTCATTTGGTATCTAGAGCATCTTGTTTATGCATAATATTCATTGCATATTATGTTTATTTGTTTATGCATGAGTTAAGGGGGAGCTTCTTTGAAGCTTAACTTTAATCCATGCATATATAACTCCATGAGTTTTGTCATCATCAAAAAGGGGGAGATTGTTGGCCCAAAGGCCTTCCCTAGTTTTGATGATGATTAACTCATGTAGTTATGTTTACTAATAATCTTGTGTTGTTTAAGTTTCAGATCATTAACCAAGATATTAGTTGGTGATTAGCTTCAACAAGGAGTTTAGAAGCTTTTCATGGTGATTCCAGGGCTCAAGCTTCAAGATCACACCTTGCCTAGCCCTGGATGGAGTTTTGGATCGGGTCTACTTGAAGATGGAGATCGTCAAGAAGACTTAGGTATCCTAGTTTAGTTAGTGTGTTTAGATCCATTTGTAAAGCTTAGTATAGTTGATATGCTCAAGTGCGCAAAAACACACGTATTATGTTTGGTTTTTGGTTTTCATGAATAGTTGATCAAAACAAGTTTAATTGATAGATGTATAGTTGTTTCATTCTATACATGCATGCTTAACTTTTAAACAAACTTATTTTGATATGTCTATTCATGAGTTTTTAGGAAAATCAGATTTCCTATTGAAAAATCAAGTTTGATAAAAATACAAGTGTTGGTTTTGATAAAATTTGCAAGACTCAAAAATGAATTGATATGATTGATATATGTCTTGAAATTTTTATCACTTGTTTGTGTTTCAATATAAAATGTTAAAACAAGTTTTGTGGATTTTTAGAAGACTTAAAAGATTTTTTAAAATATTTTTAAACTGTTTTTCTGACCCAGATTTCTGTTCCAGGCTTCAACCAGTCGACTAGTCAACTGGCCTAGTCGACTTGGGATGAAGTCGGTCGACCGGGTCGGTCGACCGACGTGCACAGATTGTGCACGTTTGGCAGACACAGGGACGGTCGACCGTCAGGGTCGACCGGGTCTGAGAGCAATGCTCTCTTTTTGTTTGGGTCGACCGTGCCGGTCGACCGTGTTTGCCCAACGGTCACATTTCTGACCGTTGGCGGTCGACCGGGCCGGTCGACCGGAGCCTGTCAGGTTGCCAGCTCAGCCTAACAGCTAGTTTCTGTTTTGGCCTATATAAACCCCAACTCTTTGGGATTTTGGCTAAGGTTTTTGACAAGAGAAAAATTCTCAGTTTACCTGAGTTTAAAACAAGTTTTCAAAAGTGTTTTTGGTCTTTAAACTTCCAATCTTATTTGTTTTAGGTTTTTGGAAAAATCAAAGAAAAGAGTATTTTGGGAGATTTGTCTTGGCTTTCATTTTCTATCATTTACAAGAGTTTTCCCAAGTAGTTTTTCTTTGTTGCTTGTTTTCCAAACACCTAGTTTCCACACTTGAGCTTATCTTCTATCCTAATCTATTTAGGATCTTGTCTTTGTGAAAAGAGAGTTTAGTTTGTGGTTGAAAGAAACCACTAATTGTACACCCTTATTCTTGTTGTATCCCTTTTTGGTAGAGGTGATCAGGTGATTGGTTTGCTCCCTCTAGTGAGAGGTGGAGTTTGGTTTGTATCCCTCTTCGGTAGAGGTGTTGGTTGTTGTTTGGCTACGGGCCTACCCCTCGATTGTGAGGTGGTGTTTGAGAGAGGAGTACGGTACTCCTTGTGTTGTAACAAATCCTCTTCGGTAGAAGTTCCCTCGGTGGGAGATAGTGAATTGGAAATCTTACACGGTGGTGTAGGCGGGGATGTAGAGTTGGGTGCTCGAATCTCGAAACATATCTTTGCCTTTGCGTTTGATCCATTGTCTCTCAACTCTCTCTCTCATTTATATTGTGCAAAGCATCATTCTTCATTCATATCATACATATCATATTTTCTTGTGTATTGCCTGGCATCTTTCATATTGCTCATCCTTATATGCTTGGCTTGATTGTGTGTGTGCCTCACTTATACTTAACCACAAGAGCTTCACATAGCACCTCAACCCATTCAAGAGGAATCAAGAGGAGTTAGTCCAGAGCCCTTCACGGAGAATTCGGCTACACTTGTGTGTTGTATTAAGTGTGTTGCAAAATTTGCATTAGCTTCCGCATTTAGCGCACTTAGTTTCTAGATTAGCACTTACACCTATTCACCCCCCCTCTAGGTGTTTTTCACCTAAGCCTATTTGAAAATGGTGCTACAGGCTTGTGAACTTGATCAGTAGCTGTGTCCTTGTAAGATGTTTGTGGAGCAGATTGAGATGAGCTAGCAGATGTGAAGGCAGGAGTAGAATCAATTTGGATTGGCCTTTTTGACTTAGAGACCTGATTGTCCACCTTCTTGCCTGACCTAAGTGTATGAACAATATTACACTGGTTGATCTGAGAATCTTGAACTTCATAAGCTTGATTGAAATTCTTAGGGTTGATAGCGGTTGACTAGATAAAGTACTCTTGGGTTTTTTACTTAGAGAACTTGCTAATTAACTCATCTGAACTTCTAATCTTGATATGGCATGTGTATGGTTGTTCAACATCTGTTCTTGATTTTACATGAAGGCGGTTTGGGACTTTAGGAATGCCTCCATACTCTTCTCCAATTCACTGAGTTTTTTCTTTGTTGGTGAGTTTTGGAAAGAAGAAGATGACGCTTGATTAGGAAAATTTGCTTGATGATTGGGATGGTGAATATTGTTAAGGAAATTGGGCCTGGGGAATTGTTCGGGCCCCAAGAGAAATTCGGGTGATTTCTCCAACAGGGATTGTAAGTCTGCGAGTAGGGATTATTTTGCGGCCTTGAGTAGGCGGCATTCATGTGTTCCGACGGTACTTAATGAACTTGAAAAACAGGACACTCTTCGAAAACATAGTTTGGTGCTTGACAATATGAACAACCTGAATTGTAGATCTATGGTGGGTTAATTTGGTTGACCTTGGCTGGCTCTTTTATTTCTAGAACTTCTATTCTTCTCATCAGAGTGACAATCTTAGCTTCAGCAGTTATGGATGATTCTATAACTAAGAGCCCTCCTTTAGAAGCATAGAATGTGAATTCCTTGGCTTCTCAGAGGCTGGCTCCCATTGGAGTGTTTTCTCAGCTAAATCTTCAAATAGATCCCAACTCTGGTTTTCATCCTTTTGCAAGAATCCCCTGACACATGGTTCCTAATAAGGTTTTTGTTTGATAGTCTAAACCATCATAGAGAATCTAGTACTGCCCCCATTTTTTTACACCGTGCTGAGAGCACTGGGCTAGAAGATCTTTGAATCGCTCAAAGTATCTCCAGAATGGTTCGTTCTGCTCTTGCTTAAACTGCATGATGTTCTTTCTGATGAGGGCGGTCTTGTGGATTGGGTAAAATTTCTTTAAGAAAGCCTTAACGAAATCGTCCCACGTTATGACCGAATCTACAACCAAGCTATACAACCATTTTTTAGCTAGATCCTTTAGGGAAAAGGGAATGAAACATAACCTTACGGCATCGTCTCCTAACTGTGAAATACGCATCATGAGGCATACTTCTTCAAATTCCCTAATAAAGAAGTATGCATCCTCTGATTCTAAACTGTGAAATTTTGAAAGAGTGTCAATGAATGGCGATTCCAACTCAAAATTATTACCGTTCGCTTCAGGAAGTTTTATACAAGATATGAGTGAAGTTCTGATTCAGTAAAACCTATACTATAGTAAGGCCATCACTGATTCGAGTTGCAGTGGAAAGAAGTGTATCGGGTCAATCTGGAAGTAACTGGATCTCTTAACAACTCTTGCATGCAGCACACCACAAACAATATATAAACAACAAAACAATCAAAAAGAATAAAAAAACAAACAAAAGAAGAAAAAACAACCACTAAGCCTAGTCTACGGTACCTAGATGTAGACGACTCCTAACCAGTTGACTCCCTAGAGGAGGTTGTTGCAGGAATCAGCCTACCAGCTAATTGGTCAGGTAGAGGCAAAACTCGGTGGGAGGTATTTGGGCGTGAGTCTCGGGCCTTAATTACACCAAGCCATGAAATTTTCGAGGCTTAACTTCTTAATCCTCTTTCCTTAGATACCAATTTTGCAAGAGTATGATTTTTATAATTTCCACCCTCAGTTAACCTCTTAGTGAGTCTGAGATGTCCCTAGGGCCAATGTTTATCAAATTTAGTAGGCTTGGGATTATGTGTGAACGAGGAGATGGTTTTCGGGCTAAGGAAGGGTAATGACTTCCCTACCTTATCTTTCTTACTGGAATTTGCCCTTAATATCAATTTGTGCAAGTATACAATGTATTCACAACAAGATAATACTCAAAGTGATTAATCACTTCAGAATGTTAGTCGTATTCTAGATAAGATGCACACGTACCTTTCTCTAGCACTCTTCAACATAAATTGAAATGAATTGAAATAGACACGTGCTCTAAATGCAAAAGTCTAATCCAGTTTTCAATTTAGTAACAAATGAATTTATGTTGAGTTATTAACAGTGCATGGGTGAGGCATACAAGAAACAAATATTTGCAGAAAGTAATTCGCGTAATTTTAGCAACCCTGCAGAAAATTTTTGTTAGTATTTCAATCAGAAAAGTCATGCATGTGCGGCTTTTTTGAGGACAAAAGTGATCTTCTTTTTCAAGCACAGTGTAGATCCACTGTAGCGAATAGTCCCTTTACTCCTCCTCCTCCACAAAAATAAATGAAACTCTATAGTAAGAACATGAAAAATCGTTACCCCTCCCCGACAATGGTGCTAAAATTTGATTGCTAAAAAGCATGCACCAAGAATAAGTAAGAGAGTGGTGGTCGATGTTGTAGCTTTAGCGATTCTACCTAATAGTAAAGTTGCTATACGGGTCGTATCCACGAGGAGGGGAGCCGATAGAAGCGTGATGTGCGGTTCTTCTATTCGTTTGAAAGTTTTCTTCGTTTAAAGAATAAATTAAAAGAAAAATAAGGAGGATTATAGTAATGATTTGAAATGTTTTGATTATTGAAAGAGTGTTTTTGTATTTTAGAGATGAAAAAGATGTATAGCAATGTTCTACTAAGTGCTCCCACTAACCTCTGACTTTTTGAAGACATAGCCTCACAATAGATCATAGGCAATCACAAACCTTGTGTGCAAGAACTTTTCACGTGGTAGATCGAATTAAAGTTTCTCCCGTCACCTTACTTCACACGGCAAAACTTGAATATTCCTCCATCAAGATCCAATTGAAAACTTGCATGGAGGAATAAACAAGTGCACTATTGGTATCAACAAGGATGAATGGGAGTTTCACTAACTTACAAAAACAAGTAGAGTTAACAAATTCTATAAATCATTAAAAACTTGTGAGTTAAGCATAAATATGAAAGTAAGTCTACTTGTTAGTAAGTTAGAGTTAGAACCCTCATCGTAAAATATCTAGCTCTTATTTGTAGAAGGCTTGTTCGATACTTATTGATTCATTTGGGTTGTTCAAGCAAGTTACTAGAGATTAGTGGGTTAGTAGTTAGTTAGCCATGCTATAAAGAAGTTAGCTAGACATGGTAAATGAAAACAAAATAGAAGATAAAGGGAGAGTAAATAAACTAAGCTAGTGCAAGTAAAAGTAAGGAAAATACACAAGGTAAAAGGTGGTAAAGGAAGAACTTCACTTGTATTGGATTGTCCCCTTCAAGATGCAAGCTTCACTCTCTCTCTCTCTCTCTCTCTCTCTCTCTCTCTCTCTCTCACGTTAATGGCTAACCTAATACAAGGAACAAAGAGAATACAAGAAACAGAAAAATACAACAACAAACTAGCATAAACTCTCCTCCAGGAAAGTATTTATATGCACCAGAGCATGGGGGATGGAGTGGGGGACATGGCCTCTGGCGCTGGTAGATCGCGCAGCCTGGGCCGCGTTTCCGCAACCATTCTAGCGCCAGTCTATTAGCGCAAAGCGTGCAGACTGGTTATGGCCATGATGGGCCTGTAGGTGCATTAAATGTTTTGACTTTTGCTTCCAGCATCAGCAGTTTGGGCTTCAAGTGTTGGGCTTCTTTTTGTTCAAAAAAATTCTCAAATATATTAAAGTTTTGCGCCTTTTCTTTCCTTCAAGCCATGGACCTAGAAACAAGGAGAAGAACTCATTAATAAACAGAATTTATTAAGATAAATGTGAAAATCTGGTGAATAATATGCAAATATAAACAATAATCAGTCACGTTAAAACCAAGGGCGGAGCCAGCCCAAAAATCCAGGTTGGGCACTCAAATGTGGGCATGTGCCCAACATGGGCATTCAATGAGGTAAGAACTACTGTGCCCCATTCATAACAAAAAAAAATTTCAACCCAACCTGGGCTCAACGTGGCTTTGCCAATGGTCGAAACTACAATCAATAGAAGAAAATTGTAAGAGGCTCGGATACCATATTAAATCAGTTGAAAAAGAAATTGAATTGTGTATATCATTGATTAAGATAATCAATGTCGATGGGAAGTGTGCACGAAAACGTGTGTATTTAGAAATCAATGAAAGTATGTGTGCTTTACCTTCCACGGTACTTTTGTTATAGCAAAGTGGCTAAACGGGTCGAATCCACAGGGACAGGAGGTGATAGAAACATTAACAGTCATATCACGTTAGTGTTAACGAATTCTTCTTTGTTTCAAAGAATTAAAAGAAAAAGGAAATAAAACTAGAAGTGCTAGAAAGAGAAAGTGATGAAAACATAAAAGAAATGATAAAGAAGTAGTGATTTGAAGAATGATTTTTAACAAATTAAAAAGAGAAAGAAAACTCATGGTTACTAACTTCTAATTAATCTACTAACCATGCTAGCATCTTGAGAGATAGTTGTCTCACATGGATTCTTGGCCATCGCTAAACTTGTCTCTAAGAGATTTTCAAAGCATAGCACATAAGATTGTTCTCCACATCCAAAGCTTGACTAACATGGTGCAAGCTACTATTAATCCATCAAAATCAGTTAGAGGCAAGCATGAATAAAGTAAACATTGGAAGTTAGTTTGTTAAAAGTTAGGAGTTAGAACCCATCATCATGAGTGATCGGGGGAAAATCGCATATGAAAAGTGTATGTTTTGAAATCAAGAGTTAAAGTGTGTGTGCTTTGGCTTTCTCGATGCTCCCGTTATAGTATAGAGGCTAAAACGAGTCGAATCCATAAGGACGGGAGGTGATAGAAGCTTCATGGTATGTTCACGCGTATGTTAATGGTTCTTCAATGTTTGAAAGAATGAAAAGGAAAGAAAATAAAGAATGAAAAGAGAGGTACGGTGAAACACGAAGAAGTGAGAACATAGAAGATAAAATGTTTGTGGTTTTTGAAAGTATTTCTAAAACAAAGTAAAAAGATAAAGAAAACCCATGGCTACTAACTACTAATGACTCCACTGACATGCTAACCTCTTAGTGATAATTGCGTCACATGTATCATTGGCCATCACTAATCCTTAGTTCAAGAGCTTTACAAAGCATGGCTCATATGTTAACTTTCACATCTAAATTCAACCATCAAGTGCAAGCTACACTTAAATCATCAAAACCCAATAAGAGCAAGCATGAAATAAAGTAATGTTAGCTTGTTAGAGATTTAGATGTTAGAGGGTTAGATCCATCATCATGAGCCATCAATGGCTCTTGCAAGAGCAAAATCAAGTAGAGGTTATTAGATTCATGTGGATTATCAAATAAGAAGTTAGACTAGTTAGTGGTTATTAGTTAGTTGTCATAAGAGAAAATATTAGCTAAATATATAAAAGGAGTTAGAGAAGAAAATAAAGATAAGTTAAGCGAGCACCTTTCATAGATTGTCACCTTCTATTACAAGCACTCTTGCTTCCCAATCTTGTACCACTCTCTCTCTCCTATTACAAGATCTACAAGAAAAGAAAAATACAGAGGAGAAAAATAAAGAACACTAACCTAAACTATCATAAACTATAAAATAGAGAAGAAACTATCCTAAAACATTGCATATCTCCAACTGAAGAACCCCAAGGGGTATTTATAGGCACCAGAGGAAAGGGGGGCCAGGGGCAAACCCTGGCCCAAAATACGGGCACGGCCGCGCCCGTATGGCCGCGGAAATGCGGCACTAGACGCTGCTCTTTTAGAGCCGCGCGCGGTGTGCCTCGTGCCGCGTGCTGTCCTGTCTGTCCCCTGCCAGTTGCAGGTCCCGGTTTCTGAAAATTGGCCCCCAGTTTTGATAAAACAGCCCTCCAAAGTCAATGGCTACTCATGTAGGTTTTTAATCACTAATTAAATGGTGATTTAGGGTCTTCTTCTTCATTTCATGTCATGGACCTAGAAACATGCAAGAGAGGTATTATTAGCAGAATTTAATATTAAATAAATATGAAGATGTGGTATGAAATATACAGTTTTAGAGACTAATCACACCCCCACACTTATCTTTTGCTCGTCCCGAGCAAAACAAAAAAACTAAAGGAATTATTACACCACTTTCACAAGTGACGTGATTGCACTGAACATATGCAACAAGCCATTAAACCTCCAGATTTTCCAGAGAGGAGTTTTGTCTGCTGAGGGTTTTTAGCGGATTACACCCACAATATTCATAAAAAAGAAATCAAATGTTAGTATTTTGAAAATGTATTTTGAAATAGAGAAAAGCATTAAAATATTTTTGCGAAAATATAAGTGATCCAAGGTCATAGGTTAACCAGAAATTATTCTTCCTTAAACTAAGTCGAAATGCAAAATCTTGTTATAAATTAAATGTAAGAATTTAAAATTGAATTGACTCTTTGATCTTTTATAATACTCTTAGAAAAATGTGCACTTTGTGAACTATGAAGATTTTTGGGATATCGATTCTAACTTTCAAGCATTGATTTGTGTGTGTATATATATATTTTTTTATTTTTCTTTCTTTAGTTTTCTTAGGCTTTCTTATTTACCCGGATAGCGAGCCTTTAGCCGGTGACTCTCAAACTAGATGATCTTAGGGCACCAGATGAGAAAACATCCCTTAGACTTAAGGACTCGAGTAAATAAGGCGACAAAACTAAAGGGGATTATTTTAATTTTGTCCATCTTTTTAGGCATGAATAATCATGCTTCCTGAGGCATAATTACCCAGCTTCAATAAGTGGTTTTTATTATCATTATTTTTTATATATTTTTTATGGCATTATCAGTCTTTGTTTCAATCCCAAAAAATTGTGTAAGTGTGAAGTGCAAAAATCTAAGGCAAAAAATTCAAGATCAAATTTTCTTTCTAATCTTACTTTCTTATCCTAAAATTTAAACAAGATCTATTATTTTGACCCAGTTTAAAATTTCATTATTTTAGGTCTTCCTAAGTCCTAAGATAATCTTAATTTTCTTAAAAATAAATCAAAACTATTTCTCTTATTTCAAAAGGTTTTTAAAGAAAAGAAAAGAGTTTCTATACAAAAGAAAATTTTAAAAATTTTCTAAAAAGAAGTATAAAAGAAAGAAATTGAAAACAACCTATGTTAGTAAATCCTCCCCCACACTTATCTCATGCATTGTTCTCAATGCATCGTGAATGTGTATAGACATGAAACAAATGGAAAAGGAAGAAAAATTACTTCATGGTGGTGGCTCTGGCGGTGGTCAAATTGGGCCAAGCGTTGCTACCTAATCAAAATATCGTAGATCATGCAAAAACCCACCAGTGACCTCTCTAATACAACCCAATATAAAATGTTGGAGAACTATATGATCTTATTGAAAAAATTACCCCCATCCAATTTCCAATTTTCAAAAAGAATTACTGAGTCTTGTTCTTCAACTTTCTTGTCCAACAATGAAGTGTGATTTTGGGAGATGATGGATTTGGACTCAACAGGAACAAAAATCGATATCGACTCAAGAATTTGACTCAGATCAAGTCGAGATTCAAAAATGGGAGTCGAAATTGGTTCAAAAATGGGGTCCAAATTAAAGAATTGATGTTCACACACTTTCCCCATAAATGAAGTTTGATCATGAGATATTGGTGATTCAATTTCATGGTGTACTGGTACAGGATCAATGTTAAATCAGAATAGAGAAAAAATCTAGTAAAGATATCGGAGTCATTATTGAGTCAAAAAGTGAAATGGAATCACCAACATTAGGTTCAGGATCACCTTCATGTTCAATTTCAATTTCTGGAAAGGGACAACTTGCCAAAATATCAAGTTGGTTCTCGAAATTAGGAGCAAGTTCAAATGAATGTAAGGAAATTGATTCTTGATTTCTAAAATCATATGATTCTTGGGTCCAATCGGTAGAGTTAGAGAAATAAGGATTGGTCAAAAGTTGACAAGAAAGACTGTCCTCATTCTCTTTGATCAATTCACTCATTATAGAGTCTAACCTACTGATAGGCCGAGTAACAGAATTTTGGGTCTGAATCATGTCTTTCATACTTTTTGCAATGGGTTCTTCTTAAAAAAGTGAGAATGGAAGTTGATTTTGAAAATTGTGGTGAGAATGTGAGTCTATCAGATACTGAGTTGGTTGCTCAGACTCACGCAAGAGCTCCATACTTAAATCCAGGCCCGATGGTTGTTCATTTTGTATTGGTGTGACTGGAAAAGATGAGCAGGACTCCTGAAAATTTGGTTGAAATGATGAGTCCAACATATTTTGAATTTGTTGCGCCATTTCATAATATACTTCCAAACGTTTTTCTAGCTCAGATTTTTTTTTCAATTGGATGTTCTAGAAAAGGAATATACAGAGCTTGACGTGAATTGAGAAAATTTTGAATTTGTTCTAGGGACTCTTCCATACTCCTTTCCAAATCAGATTTTTCTTCGGTTGGTGAACAGGAAAAGGAGTATATGAACCAAAATCTGGGAATGAATTTTGTGAAAATTGTGGGCAAGGCGGTTGAAAGTTTGACTCGGGGGAGTTGAATCCCCATTGACTCTGTGAAGAGTAGAAATTATTTTGAAAATCTTGGTCATAGGATTGGAGGTATTGGTCATATTGAGTGGATAATCCCAATCCAGTGTATATGGTTGGTTCATGTTGTACATAACCAGGTTGGAGTTATCCGAGTCAAATGAGGTCAGGGTGAAATATGGATTCATATTATGATTGAAAGAATTATTGTTGTTAAAATCCATTTCACAATTTATGAAGAAGAAAATAAACAAACAAACAAACAAACAAAGAAAAAGAAAAAGAAAAAAGCCTATGCTAGGGTTGACTTAGACCTAGATGACTCCTAACTTGTTAGACTATCCACGGGGGGTACATTGTCAGAATCTGACCGCAAGTTAATCGGTCATGTAGGAGCAAGATCAGTGGGAGGTATCCGTACCGAAGCAACGGGCCTAATTATGCCAAACCACTGTTCTTTGAGGTTTCGCCTCTCAATCCCCAACCTTAGACACAGATTTAACAAGAGTCAACTTCTAACAACTTCCCCCTTAGGTCAATCTCCTAAATGAGTTCGAGATATCCCTAGGGGCCAACGTCTAGCAAGTTTTATTTAGGCTTGGGTTGTGTGAGTGGGGAGGTGATTTTTGGGCTAAGGAAGGGTAATGATTTCCCCACCTTATGTTGTATATTGGGTTTTGCCCTTAAGTTCAATTCATGCAAGTATGCAATATAGATAAGAATGAATACACAAAGAGAGTAAATCACCCACGTGTTTGTCCTATCCTATATGCAATGCCATTTGTACACCTCCTATCAATATCACAACAACATAAGAATAAAATACAGTATATTGGAATGAAAATTGACACGTGCCTAGATGCAAATGTCTACACCATTTTAAAGCATCCAATTTCTATATTTTAGTTCTTAAAATTATTTACAGTGCACAGATAATATAAACAAAAATTAGCAGCAGAGTATAAGAATGTACAAGAATTTACCCAACCACACAAGAGCAAGTGTGGACTTCTGCAATGCTAAAGAATTTGACCTGCACACCAAAAACAAAGAAGAAAAGTTAACAAAAATGTTAAATCAAACCGTTCCCATCCCCGGCAACGGCGCCAAAATTTGGTAGGGGAAAATCGCGCACGAAAAGTGTATGTTTTGAAATTAAGAGTTGAAGTGTGTGTGCTTTGGCTTCCTCGATACTTCCGTTATACCATAGAGGCTAAAACGAGTCGAATCTAGAAGGACGGGAGGCGATAGAAGCTTACACGGTATGTTCACGTGTATGTTAATGGTTCTTTGTTGTTTGAAAGAATGAAAAGAAAAGAAAATAAAGAATGAAAAGAGAGGTACGGTGAAATACGAAGAAGTGAGAACATGGAAGATAAAATATTTGTGGTTTTTGAAAGTATTTCTAAAACAAAGTAAAAAGATAAAGATAACCCATGGCTACTAACTACTAATGACTCCATTAACATGCTAACATCTTAGTGATAGTTGCCTCACATGTATCATTGGCCATCACTAATCCTTAGTTCAAGATCTTTACAAATCATGACTCATATGTTAACTTTCACATCCAAATTCAACCAACAAGTGCAAGCTACACTTAAATCATCAAAACCCAATAAGAGCAAGCATAAAATAAAGTAATATTAGCTTGTTAGAGATTTAGATGCTAGAGTGTTAGATCCATCATCATGAGCTATCAATGGCTCTTGCAAGAGCAAGCTCAAGTAGAGGCTATTCGATTCATGTGGATTATCAAATAAGAAGTTAGACTAGTTAATAGTTAGTAGTCAGTTGCCATGAGAGAAAAAATTAGCTAAACATGTAAAAGGGTTAGAGAAGAAAATAAAGATAAGTTAAGAGAGCACCTTTTATAGATTGTCACCTTCTATTACAAGCAGTCTTGCTTCCCAATCATGTACCACTCTCTCTCCTATTATAAGATCTTCAAGAAATGGAAAATACAAAGGAGGAAAATAAAGAACACTAACTTAAGCTACCCTAAACTATAAAATGGAGATGAAATTACCCTAAAACATTGCATATCTCCAACTGAAGAACCCCAAGGGGTATTTATAGGCACCAGGGGAAAGGGGGGCCAGGGGGCAAACCCTGGCCCAAAGTACGGCGCGGCCGCGCCCATACGCCGTGGAAACGCGGCTCTTCTAGAGCCGCGCATACGGCGCCTCGCGTCGCGTGCTGTCCCGTCTGTCCCCTGTCAGTTGCAGGTCCCAGTTTCTGGAAATTGGCCCCCGATTTTGATAAAACAGCCCTCCAAAGTCAATGGCTATTCATGTAGGCTTTTAATCACCAATTAAATGGGGATTTATAGTCTTCTTCTTCATTTCATGCCATGGACCTAGAAACATACAAGAGAGGTATTATTAGTAGAATTTAATATTAAATAAATGTGAAGATGTGGTATGAAATATGCAGTTTTAGAGACTAATCAATGAGCCATCAATGGCTCTTCCAAGAGCAAGGCCTTGTAGAGTGATTAGTCTCTAAATATGCATATTTCTTACCATATCTCCACATTTATTAAATATGAAATTCTGTTAATAACACCTCTTGTATGTTTCTAGGTCCATGGCATGAAATGAAGAAGCCCAAAATTTAATTTATTTGTTGATTTAAAACCAACTGATTAAGGTTAGACTTGCACATAAAAATACAGAATTTCAGAACTTAAGAATAGAATGTGCAAGTATTCAATACTATCGCTATAGCAAGTGGCTATGCGGGTCGTGATCCACAAGGAGGGACTAGCGATGGAAGCTTTTTTAGTAAGTTCTCTTTTAAGTTACAAAAAATGGTTAAAGTTCTTCTTTTAGTTCTTTAAAAGAAAAAGAAAATAGGCTACAGTTAAGTTAAGAAGAAAGTGGCAGATTGAGAAGGTGGAGAAATGAAAAATAGATTTATACAAAGAAATTAAAAAGAGTGATAAAAAAAGTTGGGAGATTGTGGTGTTGGTGATCTAAACTAAAAGTTAAAAGAAAAGAATGAAAATCTAAAAGAAATACTTACCTCCTCTAGTCAAATACTTACCTTGAATCTGTGACGACGATGTTATCTTGAAGTGGAGGCAATCAGCGCATAACCCATAAGAGTTGATTCCCATCTCTTCCATATTACATCATCAAGATGATACAAGTATGAAATGATGCAGAGTGAGACTATATCCATCGTCATGAGCTATCAGTGACACTCGCAAAAGTAAGGCTCTTTCGATGCTATAAGACTCATGTGGATTGCACTTGATACCAAAAGGAGAGAAGTAGAAAATAAAAGAAAAACACAAAAATAATGAAGAATATAAAAAAATATAACTTTAGATTCAATGTGGTAACAATAAGAGAAGAGAAGAACAATTTACACCGTTGTCACTCTCAGCACAAGCTTCACTCTCATTCTCCTACGAAACTTTGATCTCCTCTGAATTACAGAAATGAAAAATGAAATTGCATGAAAAGAAAATTAAAAATCTACACTAAAAAGAATAAAAACTGGCCTAAGAATCTATCTCTGCATCCTCGTTCTTTGTAGTCTCTGTAAACCCAGTATTTATAGGCAAAAACGACACGGGAGAGACCGTACGAAGATAGGGAAGCAAACGCTCTCCCAACTGATTTGGCTGCGTTTTCGCAGCCAGGGTGTGGTCAGGTGGCCACACCCGGGAGGTACAGGTCGCTGCTTTGACGTTTTGGCTTTATCTTCACCTGAATTTTCAGTTTGGGTCCTGTATTTTGACGAAACCTCCTTTTATCTTCAACTTTAACCAATTGATTTGTGAAGATCTACTTTAACCGCTTGTTTAACTAATTTTATCTTCTCTGATTTGCCTTATTCTGTCATGGTCTTTGATTTGAATTAATTCTGAATTAAATCAGAATTTTAATAGGCTTTTGGGCTCGTTTCTCTTCCTTCTCCCTTAGTAATGGGCCTGCATATAAATTAGACAATAAATAGGATTAAAAACAGAGTTTATTATATAATAAATATGAGAATGTGACAATAAATATGTTGTATTAGCAACCGATCACACCCCCATGCCGTCTTTTGCTCGTCCTCGAACAAAACAATAAAACTAAATCAAAGATTATTAGACCACTTTTGCAGGTCACACGATTGCACTGAGCATATGTAACAAGCTGTTAAAACTCTAAGTTATCCCTAGAGGACGAGTTTTGTCTCGTGAGGGTTTTCAGTGGATTACACCCATAAAATCCATAAAGAAAGGAAAACAAGGTGTTAGTATTTTGAAAAACATTTTAAATGAGAAAAATATTTGAAGTATTATTGTAAGAATTAAGTAATCTATAAGTTATAGAAAAACTGAACTTTTCATTCTTATGCTTCGTCTTAATTTAAAAACTTGTTATCAATTAAGGCAAGAAGTCAAACTATATTTCTCATCTAATCTATTATTTTACCCTAAGTTATATGCACCTTTATGACCGTGAAATTTTGACTTGGGGTTCTTTAACTCTAACTCTTATGCCTTATTTCTGATTTTTTATTTTTTAATTTTTGGTGATATTATTTCTTAGTTCTATTAGGCTTTCTAATGTGCTCATGTAATGAGCCTTTAATCGGTGACTCTTAAACCAAACAGTCTTCGGACACCGGGTGAGAAAACACCCCAAGGACTTAAGGACTCGAGCAAAAAAGGCCACAAACTAAGGATTTTATTATATGAACCGCTTTTAGGCGTGAATACTTATGCTTCATGAGGCACAAATACCCAGCTTAATCAGAGGATTTATATATATATATATATATATATATATATATATATATATATATATATATATATATATATATATATATCTTTTACTTTTACTTTTACTTTTTTTCTTTTTTTTTTAAGTATGGCATAAGAATCTTTGTTTTTGAACCCTAAGTGTGTAAGTGTACAAAGTTTACCTTAAACATTTGGTCTCTTATCTTACGAGGTTGTTTTTCTATGTTGAAGACGTTGACTTCTCTAGTCATGTCCCCAAAGGTTAACTTCATGGACCCATTCCTACAATTGATAATAGCGTTGGCAGTAGTAAGGAATGGGCGCCCTAGAATAACAGGAGTTTGAGGCCTAGGATTGGACACAGATTGTATCTCAAGAACTATGAAATCAAAGGGGTAGATAAACTCCCCGACCCGGATAAGGACATCATTAATTTTCCCTTTTGGATGGGAACTTTTATAGAACGGTCAGCCATGGACTAAGATCGCCCAACCCGAGTTGTTGATAAACTGAGAAGGGGTACAAGTTGATACTTACCCCAAAGTCAAGAAGTGCACGACTAATCTCGGCTTATCCTATAGTGCAGGTAATGGTGGAACAACGCGGATCCTTGTACTTGATAGGGATCGGACCCGGCAGTAGCTCACTAATGTTAGTGGCTAAGAACACTTTCTTGGGTACATTAGTCATTCTTTTCTTGGTGCACATGTCCTTAAGAAATTTTGCATAGGATGGGACTTATTAGATGACATCAAGAAGTGGCACATTTATCTTCACTTGGTTAAACATCTTAATTATCTTATCCATATGTGAATTCTGCTTGTTGTTCTTCAGCTTATTAGGAAATGGTACTATATACTTGTGCACCTGACTGGTTGACTTATCAATTTTAGATTCGTCAGATTTGGAAGGATTAGGACTAGATGAGGTAGATGCTTGAGTATGGTTGTGCTGAATGGGATTGGATTGTGTTGACACTTGATTATCAATTTTCTTTCCCGACCTCAATGTATAAACAATATTACATTGATTCAATGATTGATCCTCAGTCAAATGAGCTTGTTGAGAATTCCTAATATTCATTACTGGCTGACTAGGCAAGGTATCATTTTGCCTCTCTTTCTGTGGATTTGCTAATTGGCTCATTTGAACTTCTAGCCTTTATATTGTTTGCATGAGAGAATCTTGGTTCTTCATGTACCTTTTCATGTTTCTCTCAAAATCAGTCATACTCCTTTCAAGTTGAGGATTCTGGAAGGAAGATGGTGGAGCTTGGTTGGGAAAGTTTTGCTGATAGTTTAAAAAATTGTTGGAAGAATTGTGATGATAATTTGGAAAGCTAGGTTGATGATTGGAAGAATTATTGGAATTATGGAAGTGGCTTGAATGGTTTGACCGTGAGTGATCATTGTTGTTTTAGCTCCATGAGAAATTCAGGTGATTTCTCCAGCTAGAATTGTACGTTTGTGCGCAAGGATTATTTTTTGGCCTTGAAAAAGTCGCATTCATTGGTTCAGGATATTGTTGCTGAGCTTGAAATATAGGACACTCCTCAAACACATGATTCATGACTTGACAGTAAGTACAACTCGGAGTTGAAAATTGGTTTAGGCTAACTTAATTAACTGGACTTGGTTCCTTAGTTTCCAAAACTTCTACTCTTCTCGCTAGGTTTGCTATTTTAGCCTCAGTGGCTATGGATGATTCAATTGAATGGAGACCTCCTTTTGAAGAAATGGAGCTTGAATTCCTAGAGTTTTCATTAGTTGATTCCCATTGGATGGTCTTTTCAGCTAGGTTCTTATATAATTCCATCCTTCATTCTCATCCTTCTGCAAAAATCCCTCTTAGCATATGATTTCTAAGAGGGTCTTGGTTGAGTAGTCTAAACTGTCATAAAGAATTTGATATTGTCGCCATTTCTCTATTCCATGATGAGAACATTGGACAAGGAGGTCATTGAAGCGTTCAAAGTACCTCTAAAATAGTTTACTAGGTTCTTGCTTGAACTGTATGATATTTTTCCTAATGAGAGTGGTCTTATGAATTGGATAGAATTTCTTCAAGAAGACCTTGATGAAACCATCTCATGATGTGATAGAGCCGACCGTTAAGCTGTAAATTCATTTCTTGGCTAAGTCCTTAAGAGCAAATGGGACAAATCTCAACCTAATAGATCATCTACAAGGTGTGAGATTTTCATCATTAAGCATACTTCCTCAAATCTCTTATGAAGAAATAAGCATCTTTGAACCCTAAGTCATGGAACTTAAGGAGTGTGTTGATGAGCTGAGGCATAAGCTCAAAGTTGTGTTCACCAACCGATGGAAGTTGGATGCAAGATGAAAGTGTGATTTTCATGGGATGGAACCTATCTTGCAAAGATGTCGGTTGAGCCATAACCGAATCTGGTCTTGGTTCTAACTTGGGTGGTGATGTGTTTCTAGTTAACCTAGATGAATTAGGGTTTCTTGACCACACTTGCATACACAAACACTATCACAAACAAGTTCACCAATAATCAACAAGAGAAAATAACCAAGCGTAGTCTAAAGTAACCTTGACCTAGATAACTCCTAACTAGTTGATTGTCCACATGAGGTATAATGCAGACTTTGAGCACAAACTAATCAGCCAAGTCAGGGCAAGACTAGTGGGAGGTATCCGCGCAAAAGCGACGGGCCTAATTAAGCCAAACCACCAGCCTTTGGGGTTTCGTCCTTCAATCCCTGTCCTTAGACACTAATTTGGCATGAGTTAAATTCTAAGACCTTCTCCCATAGGATAATCTCCTAATGAGTTCGAGATGTCCCTAAGGCGAATGTCTATTAGATTTTAAATTAGGCTTAGGTTGTGCATGCTTGGAGATAGTTTGTGGGCTAAGAAAGGGTAATGACTTCCCCACCTTATCTTGATTTGGGTTTTGCCGTTAAGATTGATTGTGCAAAGTGTGCAAGATATAGAAAAGTAACATTCAACAAGCAAATAATCACCCAAGAATATTTTCTAAACTATATGTTATACATACGTACCTTGTCTCCAGTTATCTTCAATAGTAATTGTAAAATAAACGTAATTAGAAAAATGCCTAGAATGCAAGTCTAAACATTTTTTAAGCAATTGGCAATCAATCAGATTACTGTTGATTAAAAACAGGGAGTGTGAATATCAGATATAGCAAGAATAACTAGCAAAAACTATATTTTTGCAAAGCAATATGTCCTGCAAAAATGAGTTTTTAGTAGTCCAAAAAATATTTTCAAGATTTTGCGCTGCAATTTCTTGAAATTCTATTTCCTACTTTCTAGAATAGGTGCACAGAATAGCAAGCCTTTTCTTGAAAAGCTTGAGCGCTAAATCTGACTTCTTGACAACCCTGAAATAAGACACCAAACTTATTAGAAAATGATTACACCATTCCCTCCCCGGCAACGGCGCCAAAATTTTATTGAATTTAAATCTGCACACAAAAAATATAGAATTTCAGAACTTAAGAATAGAATGTGCAAGTACTCAATATATCGCTATAGCGAGTGGCTATAGGGGTCGTGATCTACAAGTAGGGACTAGCGATAGAAGCATTTTGTAAGTTCTCTTTTAAGTTACAAAAAATGGTTAAAGTTCCTCTTTTAGTTCTTTAAAAGGAAAGGAAAATAGGATATAGTTAAGTTAAGAAGAAAGTGGTAGATTGAGAAGTTGGAGAAAATGGAAAATGGATTCATACAAAGAAATTAAAAAGAGTGATAAAAGAGTTGGGAGATTGTGGTGTTGGTGATCTAAATTAAAAGTTAAAAGAAAAGAAAGAAAACCCAAAAGAAATACTTACCTCCTCTGGCCAAATATTTACCTTGAATCTGTGGCGACGATGTTATCTTGAAGTGGAGGCAATCAGTGCGTAGCCCATAAGAGTTGATTCTTGTCTCTTTCACATTACATCATCAAGACGATACAAGTATGAAATGATACAGACTGAGACTAAAATCCATCGTCATGAGCTATCATGGCACTTGCAAAAGCAAGGCTCTTTTGATGCTATAAGACTTATGTGGATTGCATTTGGTACCAAAAAGAGAGAAGTAGAAAAGAAGAAGAAGAACACAAAAACAAAGAATAACATAAAGAATGTAACTTTAGATTCAATATGGTAACAATAAGAGAAGAGAAGTATAACTTGAAAGTACACCTAGATGGGGGGTGAATAGGTGTACGGCTAATCTAATGAACAAAATGCGAAAATTAAAAATACAATGGTAACACACTTAATGTAACCAACGAGTGTAGCCAAATTCCCGGTGAAGGGCTCTGGACTAACTCCTCTTGATTCCTCTGAATAAGAGTTGAGGTGCTATATGAAGCTCTCGTGGTTAAACGCAAGTGAGGCACACAAAACAAGCCAAGCATATAATATATGAATGAGCAATATGAAATGATGCAAGGCACAATATAAGAGAGAGAGAGAGAGAGAGAGAGAGAGAGTTAGAGTCAGTGGATCAAACACAAACACCAAGATATGTTTCGAGGTTCGAGCACACAGCTCTACGTCCCCGCCTTCACATAGAAGGATTTCCAATCCACTAACTTGTCCACATAGGACTCCCACACAGGGAACCTCCACTGAGGATTTGGGGCAATACAACCGGGAGTACACAACTCCTCTCTCAACCAAATACAACCTCTCACTAGAGGCAATGCACAATCCACAACAAACACCACCTCACACAAGAGGGGTAGGCACTTAGCTTATACAAATCAATTACCTCACACTTGAGGGATTCCAACACAAACTCCACCTCTCACAAGAGGGAGCTAAACACAATCTCTACCTCTCACTAGAGGGAGCTAACCACCACTACAAAATCAACCTCTACGCAAGAGGGAGCTAAACACAATCTCCACCTCTCACTAGAGGGAGCCAACCACCACTCTAAAATCAACCTCTACACAGAGGGATATCACAAATAAGGAGGGTTACAATCTTAGTCATCAAAAGACCACAAACTAATCTTTTCCCACAAAATAAAGATCCTAATAGATAGGATAGAATGATAAGCTCAAGTGTGAGAAAACAAAGTGTTTTGAACAAAGAAAATCACTTGGAAAATCTTCAAATAGATATAGAATTTTTAGACCAAAAACAAATTCCCAAAAGACTATTTTCTTTGAAATAAAAACACTTTGAAAACAAATGAAGATCAAATCTTTGAAGCTCTAAAACTCCTTTTAAAACTTGTAAAAACACTAGAGAAGCTCTAATTTTTGGCTCTTAAAACTTGGTGAAAAACATTCAAGGATTAGGGTATTTATAAGCCCAATCAAAATCTGCCCGTTGGCAGCTGACTAGGCCCAGAATGGCCTTCCGGTCGACCGGCCGGTCGACCGGCCAACGGTCAAAAATATGACCGTTGAGCCTGCCGGTCGACCGCCCGGTCGACCGTGCCAATCCAGAGAGCAATTGCTCTCTGGCCGGTCGACCGCTCGATCGACCGTGCCAAGGCTCACGGTCGACCACTCGGTCAACCGCCCCCACCCGAGAGTAGGGCACTTGCAGTCGGTCGACCGCTCGGTCGACCGGCCTAAGTGGCTGGCCTGCGTGCACGTCCTTGTGCACGTCGGTCGACCGGTCCGGTCGACCGACTCTGGGTCCGGTCGACCGTCTGGTCGACCGCCAGAGCCTGGCAGGGCTGATAATTTAGAACTTGGAAACTTGGTTTTTATTATCCAATTAAATCCCATAAAATCTCTAAAAATCCACAAAAATAAGTTCTTGTATTATATTTGAAATACAAACATGTGTGGAAAAATTCAACACATATTTCAACTTATTTGAACCATTTTTGTGACTTGGAAATTTTACCGAAAATCAAAACTTGTATTTTCCAAAACTAGGATTTTTGAAATGGAAAATTGTTTTGTCCAAAACTCATCCAAATACAAAAACATGATATTGAAACAACTTGAAGCATGTTGTATATGGATATAATCCAATATACATGAAATAGATATATATCAATGTTTTTGACTTTAAATCCAAAAATAAGTTTTGTTAAAATACAAAACCTAAATACATGAATAGGTTATCAAACTAAGTTTGTATAAATAGTTGAAGCATACATGTATATAGAACAAATCTAATATACATTAAATCATGTAAACTTGTTGATTCTATCTATTCATGGAAATCAAGATCGGTTAAACCAAAAACCGAAAACCAAAACATGAAACTTAAACAAGTGTGTGTGTTGTGGACTTGAGCATACCACACTATCTAATCTTTAACAATGGATCTAAAACACTAAACTAAACACTGTACCGAAGTCTTCTTGTAGAGCTCCGCCTCCAAGCAGACTCGATCCAAACGTGATCCACCGAGCTTGACTCCAACGAGTGCAAGATATGAACTTTGACGCTCGGGCTCTTGAATCAACATGTGAAAGCTCCAAAACTCCTTTGTTGAAGCTAATCACCTACTAATATCTTGGTTAAGTATCTGAAACTAAACACCACAAGATTATTAGTAAACTATAACTACATGAGTTGATCATCATCAAAACTAGAGTGGAAGGCCTCTGGGCCAACATAACTTACACTAGTGTCACTCTCAGCACAAGTTTCACTCTCATTCTCCTATGAAACTCTGATCTTCTCTGAATTACATAAATGAAAACTGAAAATTACATGAAAAAAAATAAAAACCTATACTAAAATGAATGAAAAACTGGCCTAAGAATCTATCTCTGCTTCCTTTGTAGTCTCTGAAAACCCAGTATTTATAAGCAAAAACCACACGGGAGAGTGCGTTCGAAGATAGGGGAGCAAATGCTCCCCCAACTGATTCAACAGAGGCGTGAAAACATGGCTTTGGCCGCCTTTCCGCGGCCAGGGTGTGGCCATGTTGCTGCTTTGACATTTTGGCTTTATCTCCAGCTGGATTTTCAGTTTGGGTCCTAGATTTTGACGAAACCTCTTTTTATCTTCAGCTTTAATTAATTGATTTGTGAAGATCTACTTTAACTGCTTGTTCAACTGATTTTGTCTTCTCTAATTTGCCCTGATTTGTCCTAATCTGCCTTGATCTATCCTGGTCTTTAATTTGAATTAATTCTAAATTAAATCAGAATTTTGATGAGCTTTTGGGCTCTTTTCTCTTCCTTCTCCCTTAGTAATGGGCCTGCATATAAATTAGACAATAAATAGGATTAAAAATAAAGTTTATTATATAAAAATATGAGAATGTATGCAGTATCAGTGACCAATCACCTATACATATAACCATTGACTTTGGATGGTGGAACTGTCAAAACCGGGTGCCCATATCCAAAATCCAGGAGGTACAGCCGACAGAGGGACAAATCGACAGCGCATGGCAGAAGGCGCCGCACACGCGACACCAGTACGGCCACAGAAACAGGCCATGGCCACATTTTTGCGGTCGTACCGTGGAGCCTCACGTCGAGATTCGATAGGCGGCCCCGTGACCTCCCTGGTGCCCCTTTGGCCATAAATACCCTGGGATTTTCATAGAGAAAGATAGGAGAGTTTTAGGGTTGTTTCTTTTTCATGTATGTAGTTTTTAGGGTAGTTTAGGTTAGTTATTCTTCTTCTACCTCTTTTGTATTTTTCATTTCTTATAGATCATGTAATAGGGAAGAGAGTAGTACATAGGAGGAAAGTAAGAGTACTTGTAATAGAGGGTGACATTCTATGAAAGGTTCTCCCTTTATCTCTACTTGTTTTCTTCTCACTAACTCCTTTTACATGCTTAACTAATTTTTTCTCATGGCAACTTACTAACCACTAACTTGCTTACTCCTTATTTGATAACGCACAAGAATTGATCGGTAGCTGATACTACATATTTATTATCATATTCTCATATTTATTATGTAATAAACTCTGTTTTTAATCCTATTTATTGTCTAATTTATATGCAGGCCCATTACCAAAGGAGAGGAAGGAGCAACGAGCCCAAAAGCCCATCAAAATTCTGATTTAATTCAGAATTAATTCAAATCAAAAGATCAGGGAAGATTGGGGCAAATCAGGGAAAATCAAAGAAGATAAAATCAGTTGAACAAGCGGTTAAAATAGATCTTCACAAATCAATTGGTTAAAGCCAAAGATCAAAGGAGATTTCTGAAAATCCAGGACCTGATTCTGAAAATTCAGCAAAAGATAAAAGGAGATCGAGACACCTATGATGTGTACCCCCGGTGTGGCCACCTGGCCACACCCAGGCTACGAAACGCGGCCAAAGCCGCATTTCTGTGGCTTGGTTGAATTTGTTGGGGAAGCATTTGCTCCCCTATCTTCATACGCTTTCCCTCGCTTAGTTTTTGCCTATAAATACTGGGTTTCAAAGACTACAGAAAATGAGAAGCAGAGGTTTGTAGGCCTATTTTTCATTCTTTTTAGTATAGATTTTTATTTTTATTTTATGAAATTTTTATTTCTTTCTAAGCATAGGTTAGACTGAGATTCATGTAAGAGAGAGAGAGAGAGAGAGAGAGAGACTTATGTTGAGAGTGACACCGATGTTACCTCCTCCTTTCTTTCATCATTTCTACAAGCAATCAAAGGTAACATATTTATGCTCTTCTTTGTTTATATGTTCTTCTTCTTCTTTTTACTTTTCTCTTTTGGTTTTGACAGATATCCAAGTGAATCTAGAAGCATCAGTATAGCCATGTTTGTGTGAGTGGCACCGATACTTCATGATGATGTCTCCTCCTCAAGATTCTGTATCATTTCATTCTTACTTATCTTGATGATATAATGTGAATGGGGACTGAGCTCGATCATGGGTTATGTGTTGATCGCCTCCGAAAGGTAAAACATGCAAGGATTTCAGGTAAGCATCAACTGAAAAAAGGTAAGTATTTCTTTTAGGTTTAACTTTCCTTCTTTTAATTTTTAGTTTAGATCACCACAATCTCCCAACTCTTTTATTCAATCTTTTTAATTTTTTTGTATAATTCATCTTCTATTGTTTCCACCTTCTCATTCTACCACTTTCTTCTTAACTTAATTGTAAATTATTTTTTTTTCTTTTCAAGAACTAAAAGATCTTTAACCATTGATTATAACTTAAAAGAAAACTTACTAAAAAGCTTCCATCGCTATTCCCTACTTGTGGATCATGACCCGCATAGCCACTTGCTATAGCGGTAGTATTAAGTACTTGCACATTTTATTCTTAAGTTCTGAAATTTTGTATTTTTGTGTGCAGGTAAAAACTCGATCAAATTTTGGCACCGTTGCCGGGAAGGAATGGTAAGTAATTCTCTTTTTAAGCTTACATTTTTTGTTAATTTTCTTCTTTGTTCTTGGGGTGCAGTGATAAATATCAAGGAAATTTTTGTTGCAGTGGACATATAAGTGGCCCTGAACTCTGCTCAAGAAAGTAAAGCCCAAAAGCCCTCAGATTTGCTACATTCTAGTGGCAAACTGAGTGAACTACTAACCTGTATTTTTGCAGGTTAGCTGAATTGTAAAGCAAAATTCCTCTTGATTAACTCACTGTACATACTTTCTTAACTCAACAGTAAATTGATGTTTGTTAAATACTAAAAATGGTTTAGATTTTGCATTTAGGCACGTGTCTAATTCGTTTACATTTTACATTACTACTGAAGAGTACTGGAGCAAAGGTACGTGTGCATAGCATGTAGTATAGGAACACTTTGAATTGTTCACATTGCTTAAATATTGCTTTTCATGTACACATCGCACTAAATTGATTTAAGGGTCTGTCCTATAAACAAGATAAGGTGGGAAAGTCATTACCCTCCCTTAGCTCACAAATAATCTCCTCACTCAATAGCTCAAGCCTAACTAAAACTGAGTAGATATTGGCCCTAGGACATCTCGGAGTCATATAGGAGACTGACCTGAGGGGGAAGTTGATTAGAATTTGACTCTTGTCAAATCAGTGTCTAAGGTTGGGGATTGAGGGCCGAAACCCTGAAAGTTGGTTGTTTGGCATAATTAGGCCCGTTACTTAGGTACAGATACCTCCCACTGATCTTGCCCTTACCTGGCTGATTAACTTGTGGTCAGATTCAGCAATATACCCCCCATGGACAGTCTAACCAGTTAGGAGTCGTCTAGGTTTAAGGTTTACCCTAAATTAAGTTAGATTTTTTTTCTTTTTGTATGTTTATTTGTTTGTTTTTCTTTATTTGATTTTGATATTTCTTATATGATATGGCTTATAACAATAATTTTTCTAATTTTAATGGTAATCCATGTTATACCCCGACCTCTTTTTCAGATATTACTAACCCGACATATCATAACTTTAACCAACCTAGTGTGTCGGATTAGTCTTGCTGAATCAATACATGCCCCAGTCTCATTACTATGAACAAGACTGGAATAATCATTACTACTCTTCACAGAGTCAATGGGGATACAACTCCCCCGAGCCATATTGTCAACCAACTTACCAACGTCTAACTTCATATACTCTTTTTCCTGAACAACCATTAGAAGAATCAATTATCTGAGAAAAGAGGATGGAAGCCTTAGAAGAGCTTGAGGGACGAATTCAAAATTTAGAAGACTCAAGATCCCGTCAAAATTTTTAAACCACAGATCCTTACTCTATTTTTCAAGAAGAACATGCTGACTTAGAAAGAGTATAAAATTCATGATTCAATTCCAAAATAATCCACTCGATATGATAGAAGCAAGACTTGGTAGGTTGAAAAAATATGTGTAGGAATAAGAAAACTCTCTCTACCTAATCTGTGACTATTCTCGACACTTCTAGGCATATTGATGAAAATTAAGAATCATGGTATCTTGAAGACTTTGATCAAGATTTAATTTCACCATAAAACCTTGAACTTGACCAATATCAACCCATTGACGAATTGGTAAGTTTTCAATTTAATGATATTGAACTTGATTATGAATGTGACCCGATCCCTAACTTTGTGATTTAGTTTCCATCTTCGAAACTATGTTGACTCCAGTATTCTTACCCAATTTGGACCAATTTCCCAAGCCAACATTTATTCCCGTACCCATAGATTTAGAAATGGAATCATCAATTTGGTTAGGCACATTCCATTGATGGAAAAGAATGTGAATTTCAATTCTTAGACTTGGACTCAACTCTTGAACCAAAACTAACTCTCGAACCCAAAGGTTATTTTCCCGAGTTAGTATTGGTTCCTGAACTTATCATTCTTAAGCCCAAGTCAACCATTCCACCAAGTCACATTCTTTTGTTAGATATAGGTATAGACCATCATGACTCCGTGATGATTTTTCAAGACTGGTCATGTAAAGGGAATAAGTTTCATGATAGGATCTTTCATGATCCTATTCATATTGGGGACTGTAAATATGTAAATAGAAAAGAGGACAATAAAGGTGGGCTCCATCAACTACCACATTATCTTGATTGGGTAGCAACGCTTGACCCAATCAGACCACCACCGGAACCACCGCCTTAAGGTAATATTTTTCTTCTCTTTCTTCTTTTTCATGCATCTATGCATTAATTCATACATTGAGGACAATGCATGAGATAGGTGTGAAGGAGGGTTCTAACATAACTTAGGTTTTCCTTTTATTATTAAAAAAATAATATTTTCTTTTCTTTTAAAAAACTTTTTGAAAATAAAAATAATATTTTGACATATTTTTTTAAGACATTAAGTTAATTTTAAGGAATAGAAGAATCATAATTAAGATTTTTGATACTTGATCAAAATATGATTATTTGTTTGTTTCCAAGGTCAGGAAAAAAATTTAGAAAAGTAATTTAGTCTTGATTTTTACCTTAATGATATATGTTTGCTTTATACACTTACACACTTAGGGTTCAAAAATAAAGATCTTATACCTTATTAAAAAAGAAAAAGAAATATATATATATATATATAAAAATTCTCTGATTAAGCTGGGTATTTGTGCCTCATAAAGCATAAGTATTCACGCCTAAAAGTGGTTCATATAATAAAATTCTTAGTTTTATGGCCTTATTTGCTCGAGTCCTTTAAGTCCTTGGGGTGTTTTCACCTGGTGCCCTAAGACTGTTTAGTATGGGAGTCACCGATTAAAGGCTCATTACATGGGCAGATTACAAAACCTAATGAACTAAGGAATAATATCACAAAAAATAAAAAAAGAAAAGAAAAGAAAATAAGGCATAAGAGATAGAGTTAAAGAACCCCGAATCAAATTTCATGGTCAAAAAGGTGCATATAACTTAGGGTAAAATTATAAACTAGATAAGAAATACAGTTTGACTCCTTGCCTTGATTGATAACAAGTTTTTGATAAAGACTAAGCTTTTGATAAAGACTAAGCTTAAAAATGAAAAGTTCAATTTTTCTATAACTTATAGATTACTTAATTCTTACAATAATACTTCAAATATTTTTCTCTTTCAAAATGTGTTTTCAAAATACTAACACTTTGTTTCTCTTCTTTCTGGATTTTGTGGGTGTAATCCATTGAAAACTCTCACGAGACAAAACTCGTCCTCTAGGGGGAACCTAGAGGTTTAACAGCTTGTTGTACATGCTCAGTGCAATCGCGTAACCTGAGAAAATGGTCTAATAATCATTGATATAGTTTTGTTGTTTTGCTCGAGGACGAGCAAAAGACAGGTATGGGGGTGTGATCGGTTGCTGATACTGCATATTTTGTCATATTCTCATATTTATTATGTAATACACTCTATTTTTAATCTTATTTATTGTCTAATTTATATGCAGGCCCATTACTAAAGGAGAGGGAAGAGAAACGAGCCCAAAAGCCCATCAAAATTCTGATTTAATTCAGAATTAATTCAAATCAAAAGATCAGGGCAGATTGGGGCAAATCAAGGCAAATCAGAGAGATAAAATCAGTTGAAGAAGCAGTTAAAATAGATCTTCACAAATCAATTGGTTATAACCAAAGATCAAAGGAGGTTTCAACAAATCTAGGACCTGATTCTGAAAATCCAGCAAAAGATAAAAGGAGATCGAGACACCTGTGACCGTGAAAATGCAGTTAAAGCCGCATTTTCGCGGCTTGGTTGAATTTGTTGGGGGAGCGTTTGCTCCCCCTATCTATGTATGCTCTCCCTCGCTTGATTTTTTTCCTATTAATACTGGGTTTTCAGAGACAATACAAAACGATGAAGCAGAGATAGGTTCTTAGGTCAGTTTTTTATTCTTTTTGGTGTAGATTTTTATTTTCATTTTATGTAATTTTTATTTATTTGTAAGCATACGTTAGACTGAGATTCATGTAAGTAAGATAGAGAGACTTATATTGAGAGTGACACCGATGTAATCTCCTCCTGTCTTTCATCGTTTCTACAAGCAATCAATGATAATATATTTATGCTCTTCTTTATTTATATGTTCTTCTTTTTTTTCTACTTTTCCTCTTTTGGTTTTGACGAATATCCAAGTAAATCTAGAAGCATCAGTATAGCCATGTTTGTGTGAGTGCCACCGATCTTCATGATGATGTTCTCCTCCTCAAGATTTTGTATCATTTCATTCTTACTCATCTTGATGACGTAATGCGAATGGGAACTGAGCTCGATCTTATGGGTTATGCATTGATTGCCTCCGAAGCAAGGTAAAACATGCAAGGATTCTAGGTAAGTCATCAACTGAAAAAAGGTAAGTATTTATTTTAGGTTTAACTTTCTTTCTTTTAATTTTTTTAGTTTAGATCACCACAATCTCCCAACTCTTTTATTCACTCTTTTTAATTTTTTTGTATAAATCCATCTTCTATTGTTTTCACTTTCTCAATCTACCACTTTTTCTTAACTTAACTGTAACTTATTTTTCTTTTTCTTTTCAAGAACTAAAAGAAGATCTTTAACCATTGATTGTAACTTAAAAGAGAACTTATTAAAAAGCTTCAATCGCTAGTCCCTCCTTATGGATCACGACCCGCATAGCCACTTGCTATAATAGTAGTATTAAGTACTTGCACAATTTATTATTAAGTTCTAAAATTCTGTATTTTTGTGTGCTGATTGAAGCTAAAACTGCACACAAAATACGAAATTTCAGAACTTTTAATAAAAATGTGCAAGTGCTCAAATCTTACCGCTATAGCAAGTGGCTATGCGGGTCGTGATCCACAAGGAGGGTTTTGCGATAGAAGCGTTTACGTTCTTTATTGAAATCTTTATGAAAATAAAACGAAAGTTCTTCTTTGTTTTTTAAAGTTATGAAAATTGAAAAAGAATTATTTTAAAGTTAGAAGAAAATGAGAGATGAAGAAGGTGGAAAAAATCAGAAAACGGCGAAAGCGGCTATGCACAAATGATTATTTACAAGGAAGTGAAAAGGAGTGGTGTTGGTGATTTAATTTACAGAAATTAAAGAAAAGAAAGAAGGGGAAGAAATACTTACCTAGATTGATTGATGACTTACCTGAAAACCTTTGCATGTTCTACCTTTGTTTAGGAGGCATTCAACGCATAGCTCATAAGCCGAGCTCAGTCCCCGTTCGCATTATATCATCAAGTCTCGCACAAGTATGAAGTGATACGTCTTAAGGAGGAGAACGTCTTCATGAACTATCGTTGGCACTCACATAACATCGTTATACTTGTGCTTTGGAATTCACTTGTAAACTCAACAAAAACAAACGAGGTAAAGTAGAAGAGGAAGACGAAAACAAAAGAAAATGAAAGTAAAGAAGAACATAAAAATGTTACCTTTTATTGCTTGAAAAGATGGAAGAAAGGAGGAGGGTACATCGGTGTCACTCTCAACATATTCCTCTCTCTCTTACTTACATGAATCATCATCTAACCTAAGCTTACATACAAGATACATAAAAAGAAAAGAAAAACCTAAACTAAGAAATGAAAAACTTGGCTAAATCCTATCTCTGCATGGTCGTCCAATTTTCAGCGCAAAGACTGCCTTTTTATAGGCAAAAACCCAACAAGCAGGATCCCGGGGAGATCGGGGGAGCAAACGCTCCCCCTAACTCCCCAACCAAGCCGCGGAAACGCGACTTTGGCCGTGTTTCCGCAGCCAGGGTGTAGCCAGATGGCCACACCCTATTGGTGGGTCTCTCTGGGAGTTTCTTCTGCATTTATCCTTAGTTGGTTTCTTCGTTTGAGTTTAGGATTCTGACGAAATGGCCTTTGATTCTTGGCTTTAACCGATCGATTCTGAGAGGATTCTTCTCAACTGGTTTTCAACCTCTTGATTTTGCCCTGATTTATTGAGTGCGAATTTATTCTGATTTAATTCAGAATTTGGTGGGCTTTTGGGCTCATTTCTCTTCTTCTTCTTAAGGAATGGGCCTGCAAATAAATTAAACAATTAATTAGGACAATGCAGCTTTTATTCTATAATAAGTATGGAAATATGATATTACATATGCAACTTTAGCGACCAATCACACCCCATACCTATCTTTTGCTCGTCCTCGAGCAAAACAACTAAACTACACTAAGGATTGTTAGACCACTTTCGCAGGTCACTTGATTGTACTTAGCATGTGTAACAAGCCGTTAAACCTCTAGGTTTCCCCTAGAGGACGAATTTTATCTCGTGAGGGTTTTCAGCGGATTGCACCCACAAAATCCATAAAGAAAGAGAAATAAAGAGTTAGTATTTTCGAAAAGCATTTTGAAAGAAAAAAAATATTTGAAATATAATTGTAAGATCTAAGCAATCTATAAGTTATAGGAAAACTAAATTTTTCATTCCTAAACTTAGTCTCTATTCAAAAATTTGTTATCAATCAAAGTAAGGAGTCAAATTGTACTTCTCATCTAGTCTATTACTTTACCCTAAGTCATATGCACCTTGTGACTGTGAAAATTTTGACTCAGGATTCATTAACTCTAACTCTTATGCCTTATATATATATATATATATATATATATATATATATATATATATATATATATATATATTGGTGGTATTCTTAGTTCTATTAGGCTTTCTAATCTGCCCATGTAACGAGCCTTTAATCGATGACTCCCAAACCAGACGGTCTTAGGGCACCGGGTGAGAAAACACCCCAAGGACTTAAGAACTCGAGCAAACAAGGCCACAAAACTAAGGATTTTATTATATAGACCTCCTTTAGACGTGAATACTTATGCTTTATTAGGCACAAATACCCAGCTTAATCAAAGGATTTTTTTTCAAACTTATCTAACCATCTTTCGCGTAAATACTAAGGCTTGCTTAGGCCAAAGCACCTAGCTAATCAATAATTAGATTTGCTTATTTCTTTCTTTTTCTCTTTTTTTTTATATATATATTTTTTATAAGGCATAAGAATCTTTGTTTTTGAACCCTAAGTGTGTAAGTGTATGAGGTGTGCATACTTCATCAAGGTAAAGATCAAAACTAAATTACTTTGACAAATTATCTTCCTAACCCTAAAAATCAAACAAATAATCTTATTTTGACCAAGTATAAGAAATCCTAATTTAGATTTTCCTATTCCTTAAAATTAACTTAATTTCTTACAAAAATATGTCAAAATATTATTTCTATTTTCAAAAAGTTTTTTAAAAGTAAAGAAAATGTTATTTTTTTTATTTTTTTAATAAAAAGAAAAAACTAAGTTATGTTAGACCCTCCCCCACACCTATCTCATGCATTGTCCTCAATGTATGAATTAATGCATAGATGCATGAAAAAGACGAAAGGGAAGGAAAATGTTACCTTAAGGTGGTGGTTCCGGTGGTGGTCTGATTGGTCTCGACTTTTCGTTGGGTTCGGAGGAACCCACCAGAAATTTCACTAATATAACCCATTAAAATTATGTATCCATGAAGGATTTTTATTAAATATTTGACCCCATCTAATTTTCAAATTCTATAATTGATTTCGGAGTCAAATTTGTCAACTACATCATCCAGAATGGAGTGTGAAAAGATAGAATGATTGACTTGGACTTAGGAAGTACAAGAACTAATACCGACTCAGGAAGATGACTTAAGTCAAGTAAAGTCTCAGGAGTCGAGATTGGTTCAGGAAGTGGGTCCAAGTCAAGAAGTTGAAACTCAAGTCCACATGTATTTTCTATCAATGGAATGTGACTTAATATTGGTGATTCAAGTTCAAGAATGATGGGTGGGGGAATCAAAACTGACTCTAAAATATTACTCAAGTTTGGTAACAAAATAGGAGTCAATATTGATTCAGAAAGTTGAACTGGATCACAGATTTGAGAATCTAGGTCACATATCTCATTGAGTTCAATATCAAAAAAGTGAGAACTTGCCAATTTATCAATAGGATTTTCAAAAGTGTAAAATTGGTCAAGTTCAATATGATCATCAAAAATGGGTGATTCAATTTCATGATGAATTGGCACAGGATCCAATGTTGACTCGGGGAAAAGATTGAAATCAGGTGAAGATACCGGAGTCATTATTGAATCAGGAAGTAAAATTGAATCTCTAAGTTGGGGTTCATGATCATATTCATTTTCAAGTTCGATTTCAGGCAAGGGATAACTTGCCAAACTATCAATATTATTTAGAGTTTGGGCAAGTTCAAATGACTGTTCTGAAATGGAACCTTGATTTCGAAAACTACATGGCTCTTCGGCTCTAACAGAATGGTTAGTGACATCAGAACTGGTCAAACGGTGAGAACGTAGAGATTCGACCATCATATCTATGTCATGATTTCGAGCATTTTGAGCATGAGTCATGGCTTCAAGCATCTTTTCATAGTTGATGGATTCATTGTTTTGATGAAAAGATGAAGTGTTGTCTTGAAAGTGGTAGTGAAATTGTGAGTCCATCAGATTTTGTGATTGTTGTTTGGACTCACGCATACTCCTTTCCAAAATTGATGGTTTTCTATTTTGGACTGGTGGAACTGAGTATGACTCTTGGGGATATTGTGGACTAGGTGGATAAGGGGGACAAGTTGGTTGAAAATTATGCTCGGGGGAGGTGAATCCCCACTGACTCGGTGAAGAGTTGAAATCATTATGAAAATTATAGTTATTAGATTGGGGGCATGGGTTATATTGATTCAGATAAGACCAATCCGGCACACTAAGTTGGTTAAAGTCATGATATGCCGGGTTGGTAATATCCGAAAATGAACTCGGCGTGTAATATGGATTATTGAAGTTGAAAAAATTATTATTATAAGCCATATCACACAATGGAATACAAACAAAAAGAAGGAAAAAACAAGCAAAGAAGCAAACAAATAAAAGAAAAAAATTCTAACTAGGTTAGGGTAGACCTGTGACCTAGACGACTCCTAACTGATTAGACTGTCCACAGGAGGTTTAATGCAGACTTTGACCACAAGCTAATCAGCCAGGTCAGGGCAAGATTGGTGGGAGGTTTTCCGTCAAAGACGTTCCTTAATTAAATAACCACCAATCTTCGGGCTTTCGGCCCTCAATCCCCTTCCTAGACACTGATTTGGGAGGAGTCAATTTCCAACACCTTCCCTCTTTAGGATAATCTCCTAGTGAGTTCGAGATGTCCCTAAGGCCAACGTCTATCAGATTTTACTTAGGCTTAGGTTTGTGAGTGCTTGGAGATGGTTTGTGGGCTAAGGAAGGGTAATGACTTCCCCACCTTATCTTGATTTGGGTTTTGCCCTTAGAATTGATTCGTGCAAAGTGTGCAAGATATAGAAAGTAACATTCAAAAGCAAATATCACCCAAGAATGTTTCCTATACTATATGCTATGCATACATACCTTGTCTCCAGCTCTCTTCAACAGTAAAGTAAAGGAATTGAAAAGACTTGTGCCTAGAATGCAAATGTCTAATCAATTTTTAACTTTCAACGAATATTTTACTGTTGACTTAAAACAGGGATGTTGGATAGCAAAACTAGCACAAATATGACATATAAAAACTAAAATTTTTGCGAGCAATATGTCCTGCAAAACAAAGTTTTTAGTAGTCCAATGAAAATTTTCAGATTTTTGCAAAGCAATTTCTTGAAATTCTGTTTCCTACTTTCGAGAGTAGGGCACAGAATTTGCAAGTCTTCTTGGTAAAGCTTGAATGCTAGATCTTGATCTTCGAGTCCCTGAAACAATATACAAAACTTGTTAAAACAACTACACCGTTCCCTCCCCGGCAACGGCGCCAAAAGTTGGTTGAAGCTAAACCTGCACACAAAATACGAAATTTCAGAACTTTTAATAAAAATGTGCAAGTGCTCAATTCTTACCGCTATAGCAAGTGGCTATGCGGGTCGTGATCCACAAGGAGGGTTTTGCGATAGAAGCGTTTACGTTCTTTATTGAAATCTTTATGAAAACAAAACGAAAGTTCTTCTTTATTTTTAAAGTTATGAAAATTGAAAAAGAATTATGTTAAAGTTAGAAGAAAATGAGAGATGAAGAAGGTGGAAAAAATCAGAAAACGGTGAAAGCGACTATGTACAAATGATTATTTACAAGGTAGTGAAAAGGAGTGGTGTTGGTGATTTAATTTACAGAAATGAAAGAAAAGAAAGAAGAGGAAGAAATACTTACTTAGATTGATTGATGACTCACCTGAAAACCTTTGCATGTCCTACCTTTGTTTAGGAGGCGTTCAATGCACAGATCATAAGTCCGAGCTCAGTCTCCGTTCGCATTATATCATCAAGTCTCGCACAAGCATGAAGTGATACGTCTTGAGGAGGAGAACGTCTTCATGAACTATCGTTGGCACTCACATAACATCATTATACTTGTGCTTTGGAATTCACTTATAAACTCAACAAAAACAAACAAGGTAAAGTAGAAGAGGAAGACGAAAACAAAGAAAATGAAAGTAAAGAAGAACATAAAAATGTTACCTTTTATTGCTTGAAACGATGGAAGAAAGGAGGAGGGTACATCGGTGTCACTCTCAACATATTCCTCTCTCTCTTACTTACATGAATCATCATCTAACCTAAGCTTACATACAAGTTACATAAAAAGAAAAGAAAAACCTAAACTAAGAAATGGAAAACTTGGCTAAATCCCATCTCTGCATGGTCGTCCAATTTTCAGCGCAAAGACTGCCTTTTTATAGGCAAAAACCCAACAAGAAGGATCCCGGGGAGATCGGGGAAGCAAACGCTCCCCCTAACTCCCCAACCAAGCCGCGGAAACGCGGCTTTGGCCGCGTTTTCGCGGCCAGGGTATGGCCACACCCTATTGGTGGGTCTCTCTGGTAGTTTTTTCTGCATTTATCCTTAGTTGGTTTCTTCGTTTGAGTTCAGGATTCTGACGAAATGGCCTTTGATTCTTGACTTTAACCGATCGATTCTGAGAGGATTCTTCTCAACCGTTTTCAACCTCTTGATTTTACCCTGATTTATTGAGTGCGAATTAATTCTGATTTAATTCAGAATTTGGTGGGCTTTTGGGCTCATTTCTCTTCATCTCCTTAAGGAATGGGCCTGCAAATAAATTAAACAATTAATTAGGACAATGCAGCTTTTATTCTATAATAAGTATGGAAATATGATATTACATATGCAACTTTAGCGACCAATCATGTGCAGGTAAAAATTCGATCATGAATCTAATAGCCTCTACTTGTTCTTGCTCTTGCAAGAGCCATTTATGGCTCATGATGATGATTCTAACACTCTGACATACTAACTCTCTAACAATCTAACATTACTTTTTTCATGCTTGCTCTTGTTTAGTTTTGATGGTTTAAGTGTAGCTTGCACTTGTTTTTTGAGTTTGGATGTGATGAGTTATCTTATGGGTCATGCTCTGAAACGCTCTTGAACCAAGGACTAGTGATGGCCAAGGATACATGTGATGCAACTATCACTAAGAGGTTATAATGATTAGTGGAGCCATTAATAGTTAGTATCCATGAGTTTTCTTTCCTTTTTAATTTGTTTTAGAAATAATTTCAAAACCACAAATATCTTCTCTTTTATGTTCCCATTTCTTCGTGTCTCACCGTACTCTTCTTTTTTCATTCTTTATTTTCTTTTCTTTTGATTCTTTGAGGTATAGAAGAAACTTTAACACACACGTGAACATACCGTGAAAGCTTCTATCACCTTCCGTCCCTATGGATTCGACCCGTTTAGCCTCTACGCTATAACGGAAGTATCAAAGAAGCTGAAGCACACACACTTTTCAAAACGACACTTTTCGTGCACGATTTTTCCCCAATCATAGAGTCTATTAGATTCATGTGGATTATCAATCAAGTGTTAGATGTTAGTGGTTAGAAGTTAGTCACTATGGCAGAAGATTAGCTAATCATTATGTTAGAAGTTAGAGAAGAAATCATAGAAAGAAATGAGAAAGTTTTCATAGATTGTCACTCTATATTACATGAACACTCTCTTTTTCTCCAGAATCAATCTCAGCCCTACTTAATGATCTAAAAAAGAGAAAAATATAAAGAAAAGAAAAAGAGAATTTTACACTACACTATGGAGAGAATTAGTTACTGCTCTCCCCCTCCCCCGATATTTTGCCTCCTGAAGGGGTATATATTGCCAAATCACCTTCTTGAAGATGAGAAGACGCCACGTGTCAAAATCTAGGGAGTAACCCCATGGAATTACCGCGGATCCGCAACAGTTGCCTCGTTTCAGTGGCAATATTAGGGTGTTACTCCTCGATATTTTGCCAGCTGGTTCGTTTCACTTCAAGATGCTTCTGTATATGCTTCGTTTCATATATTTTGGCTCCATATTTCTCTAGATACAGCTTGAATTCGGGATCCATTGCATTCTTCTAGAAGCACTCTTAATTGGTATTCAAGAAATCTTGATTAATTACCCAAAACTGGGTTTAATTGGTGTAACACCTTACCCCGGGAATACGTACCCAGATACGTATCCCGATTTTTTGAGCATATTTTCTTATTTTTCTCGTATTTATTTATGCTCATATGGCGATACGGCTTGATTTGACCTCTCTGATAGTATGATTTGATAAATTTTAGTTCAACCACTGTTTAACAATTTTGGGATTTATCATGATTTTTCAGAATTTTTCTGAATTATTTCTATAAAATCTCTAAAATCGGTATTGATCAGTACCGCCGATTAATTTTCAAAATTTTAAATTCTGAAAACTGCTTTCACATTTTTTTTCTTATAATAATATTTATAATCTTAATGTATTTTTTGAAATTTTTCTGAATTTATCAAAATTCGGCTAGATCGGTGTCGACCGTCATCAATGATAGATTTTTAATTTTAAAAAGAATTGAATTTCTTGAATCCCATTTCCCTATGATTCTCAGTATAATATTCCTTATGTTTGAGAATTTTTGGGGAGCTTTCAGAAATAGTTCATTTTCGGGGGTTTCTGGTATTTTTTTCGAAAAATTTTCGCATCCGCTACTTGATTGCAATTATTGCATTATTCTTTATTACATATCCACATTTATCATGTAATAAATCTGCTAAATATGTTGTCTTAAATGTCTATTTTGTAGAAGATAATCATAGGGAGAAAGAAGATAAAATCAAATAAATATTAGTTAAATTCAGATTTAACTAGATCTATTTGGTTAGAGGAGGAGGATCCCAAATTCAGTTGGTTAAATTCAGTTTTTGGTAAATCAGGTGGTTAAAGCTAAAGATCAACTGAGGATATCGTCAAATACAGAGTCCAAATCTAAAGGGATAAATGGATAGAGAGAATAACAATTGATGAGATGAAGCAATTTTGACTCAGATTCTGGCTGAATATATTTTAGTATTTAAATCATAACTTTCATACCAGAACTCAAATCTGATGATTCAAGATGATACAAAAGAGAACTTAAAGGGGTACAACTCAAAAGTTGATCATTATTTGTAATTCTATCATTTGTAAGTTATATTTAACAATCAATATGCCAATAAGTTGCAGATTAAAACTGAATATCCACATCAAATCAAGTTTGGAGACAAGGGGAGGATTAAAAATTCAGAAATAGTCAGCTTCCCTTATCTTCATACTCCTCTACCCTCTGTATTTCTCCTATAAATACCTGCAATCTCAAAGGCAAAAAAGAGAAGGACCACGCAGAGATAGATTTTAGGCCAGTTTTTCATTCTTTTTTAGTGTAAATTTTTATTTTATTTTTATGTAATTTTTATTTCTTTGTAAGCATAGGTTAGACTGAGATTCATGTAAGTAAGAGAGAGAGAGAGAGGCTTATGTTGAGAGTGATACCGATGTACCCTCCTCCTTTCTTCCATCGTTTCTGCAAGCAATAAAAGGTAACTTTTTTTTATGTTCGTCTTTACTTTTGTTTTCTTCTTCTTTCTACTTTTCCGCTTTTGGTTATGATGAGCATCCAAGTGAATCTAGAAGCATCAGTATAGCCATGTTTGAGTGAGTGTCACCGATATTTCATGATGATGTTCTCCTCCTCAAGATTATGTATCATTTCATTCTTCTTCATCTTGATGATGTAATGCGAATAGGGACTGAGCTCAATCTTATGGGTTATGCGTTGATCGCCTCTGAAGTAAGGTAAAACATGCAAGGGTTCCAGGTAAGTTATCAACCGAAGGAGGTAAATTTTTTTAGGTTTTTTTTCTTTTAATTTTAGTGTAAATTACCAACACCACAATCTTTCAAATTTCTTTCACTCTTTTTCATTTCTTTGTACATATCCAATTCCATTTCTCCACCTTCTCTATCTACCACTTTCTTCTAAACTTAACTTTAACTCCATTTTTCTCTTTTCTTTTTAAGAACTAAAAGAAGAATTTGAACCATTCTTTGTAGAATAAAAGAGAACTTACTAAAAAGCTTCCATCGCTAGTCCCTCCTTGTGGATCACGACCCGCATAGCCACTTGCTATCGCGGTAGAATTGAGCACCTTGCACTACTATTTTAAAAGTTCTGAAATTCTGTATTCTTGTTTGTAGGTTTTATCTCAATCAAATTTAGCTCCATTGTCGGGGAGGGATGGTAAGTTATTATCTTTTTAGCTTTATATTTTTGGTTAACTTTCTTCTTTGTTCTTAGTGTACAGGTTTGACAACAAGGAATTTTTGCTGCAGTTGACATATAAGTGGCCCTGGACTCTGCTCAAGAAAGCAGAGCCCAGAAGCCCTCAGATTTGTTACATTCATGTGGCAATCTGAGTGAACTATAACCTGTATTTTCTGCAGGTTGGCTGAATTGCATAGTTTAATCTCTGTAGCATTTATTTCCTTGTTTGACTCACTGTATATACATTTCTAACACAACAGTAAAAAATTGATTGTAAATGCTAAAAATGATTTAGACTTTGCATTTAGGCACGTGTCTATTTCATTATATTTTCTATTTACTGTTGAAGAGTGCTGGAGCCAAGGTATATGTGCATAGCATTTAGTATAAGGTTCATTCTTGTATGAAATATTGCTTGAGTGTTACTTTATTCTATATACTTGTACACTGCACTAAATTGATTTAAGGGATTGTCCTATAAACAAGATAAGGTGGGGAAGTCATTACCCTCTCTTAGCCTGCAAACAATCTCCTTACTCACTAACCCAAGCTTAACTAAAACTGAGTAGACGTTGGCCCTAGGGACATCTCAGACTCAAATAGGAGACTGACCTAAGGGGAAGTTGATTTGAATCTGACTCTTGCCAAATCGATACTAAGGTTAGGGATTGAGGGGCGAAACCCCGAAGGCTGGTGGTTTGGCTTAATTAGGCCCATCGCTTTTGCACAGATACCTTCCACCAATCTTGCCCCTACCTGACCGATTAACTTGTGGTCAGATTCAGCAATATACCCCCCGTGGACAGTCTAACCAGTTAGGAGTCGTCTAGGTCTAAGGTTTACCCTAACTTATGTTAGATATTTTTTTCTTTTTATTTGTTTGCTTATTTGTTTGTTTTTCTTTGTTTGTGTTTGACATTTCCTGTGTGATATGGCTTATAACAATAATTTTTCCAATTTTAATGGTAATTCATATTACACCCCGACCTCTTTTTCGGATATTACCAACCCGACATATCATAACTTTAATCAACCTAGTGTGCCGGATTGGTCTTATCTGAATCAATATAATCCATGGCCCCAATCTTATGACCATAGTTTCCAAAATAATTTCAACTCTTCGCAGAGTCAATGGGGATTCATCTCCCCCGAGTCCAATTTTCAACTAACTTGTCCTCCTTATCCACCTTGTCCACAATATTTCCAAGATTCATACTCAGTTCCACCAGTTCAAAATAAAAAACCATCAATCTTGGAAATGAGTATGCGTGAGTCCAAGCAACAATCACAAAATCTGACGGACTCACAATTTCACCACAAATTTCAAAACAAAACTTCATCTTTTAAGTCCAATCGCAACAAAACGATGAACCAATCGACTATGAAAAGATGCTTGAAGTCATGACTCAGTCTCAAATCACTCGTAATCATGACATAGATCTAATGGTACAAACTTTTCATTCTCACCATTTGACCATTTCTGATGACGCTAACCATTCTGTTAGAGGCGAAGAATCATGTTGTTTTGGAAAACAAGATTCCATTTCAGCACACCCATTTGAAGTTGCCCAAACTCCAAATTTTGAAAATGACATTGATAGTTTGCCAAGTTATCCCTTTCCTGAAATTGAACTTGAGAATGAATATGATCCTGAACCTCAACTTGGTGATTCAATTCTACTTCCTGATTCAATAATGACTCCAGTATCTTCACCTGATTTCAATCTTTTTCCTGAGTCATCATTGGATCATGTGCCAATTCATCATGAAATTGAATCACCAATCTTTTATGATCATCATAATGAACTTGATCAATTTCATACTTTTGAAAGTTCCATTGACAAATTGGCAAGTTCTCATTTTTATGAAATTGAACTCAATGAGAAATGTGACCTAGATTCTCAAATTTGTGATCCAGTTTAAATTCTTGAATCAATATTGACTCCTGTTTTGTTACCCAACTTGAGTAATATTTTAGAGTCAGTTTTGATTCCCACACCTGTCATTCTTGAACTTGAATCACCAATTTAAGTCACATTCCTTTGTTGGGAAATGAATGTGGACTTGAGTTTCAACTTCTTGATTTGGACCCACTTCCTGAACCTATCTCGACTCCTGAACCTTTACTTGACTTAAATCACTTTCCTGAATCGGTATTAGTTCCCGTACTTCCTAAGTCCAAGTCAATCATTCCATCTTTTCACACTCTATTTTGGGACAAGGGTGTTGATAAGTTGACTCCGAAATTAATTATGAAATTTGAAAATTAGATGGGGTAAAATATTTAATAAAAATCATTCATGTATACATCATTTTAGTGGTTATATTAGAGAGATTTCTGGTGGGTTCCTCCGAACTTCACGCAAATTCGATTGGGCCGCATTTCGTAGACCAATCAGACCACCACTGAAACCACCACCTTAAGGTAATATTTTCCTTTCCTTTCTTCTTTTTCATGCAACTATGCATTAATTCATACATTGAGGACAATGCATGAGATAGGTGTGGGGGAGGGTCTAATATAACTTAGGTTTTCCTTTTTATTAAAAAAAATTTATCATTTCCTGTACTCTTAAAAACTTTTTGAAAATAGAAACAATATTTTGATATATTTTTTGTAAGAAATTAAGTCAATTTTAAGGAATAGGATAATCATAATTAGGATTTCTTATACTTGATAAAAATAAGATTATTTATTTGATTTTTAGGGTTAGGAAGATAATTTGTCAAAGTAATTTAGTCTTGATCTTTGCCATGATGAAATATGCGCACTTTATACACTTACACACTTAGGGTTCAAAAACAAAGATTTTTATGCCTTATAAAAATATATATATATATATGTCTATCTATGAAAAAGAAATCTAATTATTGATTAGCTAGATGCTTTGGCCTAAGCAAGCCTTGGTATTTATGCAAAAGATGATTAAATAAGTTTGAAAAAAAGAAAAAAGAAGAAATATATATCTATAAAAATCCTCTGATTAAGCTGGGTAGTTGTGCCTAATAAAGCATAAGTATTCACACCTAAAAGCGGTTCATATAATAAAATTCTTAGTTTTGTGGCTTTGTTTGCTCGAGTCATTAAGTCCTTGGGGGTGTTTTCTCACCCGGTGCCCTAAGACCGTTTTGTTTAGGAGTCACCAATTAAAGGCTCGTTACATAGGCAGATTAGAAAGCCTAATAGAACTAAGAAATAATATCACCAAAAATAAAATAAATATATATATATAAGGCATAAGAGTTAGAGTTAAAGAAACCTTAGTCAAAACTTCACGGTCACGAAGGTGCATATGACTTAGGGTAAAATAATAGACTAGATGAGAAGCACAATTTGACTCCTTACTTTGATTGATAACAAATTTTTGAATATAGATTAAGTTTAGGAATGAAAAATTCGATTTTTCTATAACTTATAGATTACTTAAATCTTACAATAATATTTTAAATATTTTTCTTTCAAAATGTGTTTTCAAAATATTAACATTTTTCTTTACCTTTATGGATTTTGTCGGTGCAATCCACCGAAAACCCTCACGAGAAAAAACTCGTCCTCTAGGGGTAACTTAGAGGTTTAACGGCTTGTTGTACAAGCTCAGTGCAATCGCGTGACCTGCGAAAGTGGTCTAATAATTTTTGGTTTAGTTTTATTGTTTTGCTCAAGGACGAGCAAAAGATAGGTGTGGGGGTGTGATTGCACACATTTATTACATTATTCTTTATTACATATCCACATTTATCATGTAATAAATCTGCTAAATTTCTTATTTTTAATGTCTATTTTGTAAAAGATAATCATAGGGAGAAAGAGGATAAAATCAAATAAATATTAGTTAAATTCAGATTTAACATGATCTATTTAGTTAGAGGATGATGATCCCAAATCCAGTTGGTTAAATTCAGTTTTTGGTGAACCAAATAGTTAAAGTTAAAGATCAATCGAGGATAACGTCAAATATAAGTCCAAATCCAAAGGGATAAATGGATAGAGAGAAGATCAATGGATGAGATGAAACAATTTTAACTCAGATTCTGGCTGGATATATTTTAGTATTTGAATCATAACTTTCGCTACCAGAACTCAAATCTGATGATTCAAAATGATGCAGAAAGAAGACTTAAAGGGCTACAACTATTAAGTTGATTATTATTTCTAATTCTGTCATTTGATAAGTAATATTTAGCAATCAATATGTCAATATGCTGCAGATCAGAACTGAATATCCACATCAAATCAAGTTTGGAGACAAGGGAAGAATAAAATTCAGAAATAGTCAGCTTGCCTTATCTTCATACTCCTTTACCCTTTGTATTTCTCCTATAAATACCTGCAATCTCAAAGGCAAAAAGAGAAGGACCATGCAGAGATAGATTTTAAACCAGTTTTCATTCTTTTTAAGTATAAGTTTTTATTTTATTTTTATGTAATTTTAATTTCTTTGTAAGCATAGGTTAGACTGAGATTCATGTAAGTAAGAGAGAGAGAGGCTTATGTTGAGAGTGACACCGATGTACCCTCCTCCTTTCTTCCATCGTTTCTGTAAGAAATAAAAGGTAACTTTTTTTTATTTTCGTCTTTACTTTTGTTTTCTTCTTCTTCTTTCTACTTTTCCTCTTTTGGTTATGATGAGTATCCAAGTGAATCTAGAAGCATCAGTATAGCCATGTTTGTGTGAGTGCCACCGATATTTCACGATGATGTTCTCCTCCTCAAGATTTCGCATCATTTCATTCTTGTTCATCTTGATGATGTAATGCGAATGGGGACTAAGCTCGATCTTATGGGTTATGCGTTCATCGCCTCCAAAGTAAGGTAAAACATGTAAGGGTTCTAGGTAAGTTATCAACTAAAGGAGGTAAGTTTTTCATTTAGGTTTTCTTTTCTTTTAATTTTAGTGTAAATTACCAACACCACAATCTTCTAAATTTCTTTCACTCTTTTTCATTTCTTTGTACATGTCCAATTCCATTTCTCCACCTTCTCTATCTACCACTTTCTTCCAAACTTTACTTTAACTCTATTTTTCTCTTTTCTTTTTTAAGAACTAAAAGAAGAATTTGAACCATTCTTTGTAGCATAAAAGAGCCATCGCTAGTCCCTCCTTGTGAATCACAACCCGCATAACCACTTGCTATCGCGGTAGAATTGAGCACCTTGCACTACTATTTTAAAAGTTCTGAAATTCTGTATTCTTGTGTGTAGGTTTTATCTCAATCACTCCTAAACCCAGGGTTCTACCATTCAAATTATTTCTCATTTTTCTTCTAATTCTTTTTTCCCCTCTTTTCCATTTCTTTTCCTTTTTCCTTTTTCCTTTTTCCTTCCTTCCTTTTCTTCCAACAATTTCCAAACACATCTACTTACTTCTACAACATCTTACTACATTCCACCAAAATATCTCCTCTAAGATATCCCAATCCATTCATCACACCTCTCTCATCGCCTTGGCTGGCCAAGCATCTTACTCTCCTTTACATTTCAGAAAAAAACCCTAATCTCCATCCCCTTCTCTTTTCCTTTAAACTCCAAACTCCAAAAACCTCCATTCTTTTCTTCTTTAACCTCCATTCCTCCAACAAAAAACCCAATAATCACCAACTCCTCCTTCAACTCCACAACAACTATAACCCCTACAACACATCTCCATCATCTTCTTCCTCTTCCATCTCTATTTATTCCACCAGAAACTCTAAAACTCCACCAAATTTTATCATCTCCTTTACCTTCTCCAAAACAACCATCACCAACAAATCCTTCCACCAAACCACCTCCCCTTCATCTTCACCTAGGCCGGCTACCACCCTGATCCTAGGACCGGCCCTACTCCGACGACATCTCCGGCAACCATTCCGGCTACTATTCTGATAATTACTTCACTACTTCAACTATAGCATCTCCACCACTACAAACAACTCCATCATCATCACCACCACTTGTAATCCTCTCCATCACCACCATCTTCACTCTCACCATCACAACACCACTCCATCACCCCTATTTCAACCTCCAACATCACCATCATCATAATCTCCTTCAACTTCCTTTACATTTCTCGTTCAAAATCTAACTCCTCCATTACCACCAACTACAAACACCATCACCACCCTCTTCCACTGTCCTTCTCCTCTCTCCCCTAGGCCACCATGCCCTTTAACCTCCCTAGGTGGTGGCGCATCTCCCTAGAGCCTGCGGCCACCAAGGGGCCAAGCCCTCTTCTCTCTCTCTCGCTTCGTGGTTTTCCTCGCCCGGTGTTCGTGTGCGCATAGCTCCCTGAGTCTACCGGCGTTTTCCTCCATATTTACAATTTAGTCGAGTGGCTTTCCTCATAATATTAAACTTGTATTGGATTTGGTATTGCGTTGTAATTTGTGTCAGTCTGGTGTGAATGCACAGATGTGGTGTCTGTTGTATTCAGTGGACGTGTCATGACTTGTATCGAACTGATATACTGTAATGCTTGTAATAGTGTAGGTGACATCATATTTATGCATGTTCGGTACTAACAGTGCAGGTCGCTTATACCGACTCTAGGTTTCTACCCACTCCTGAGCTAGCTACCCAATAGGTTTAGGCCTTGTACCCTTATGGGTTTTGTGGTAGCTACCGAGAGTACGCTTAGACCCTGGGCGTACTCTAGCCTTCAGGCGAGGGCTCTCGTCCACTTCCTCGAAAATAGGGTGCGCTTAGATCGTCAGTTCTCTTATGCTCCGCCTGGTAGGCATGCTTAGCGCTCAGCACTTTATCACCAGACTCGCTTAGGCGAAATTCTACCAAATTTTAGACTCACATCGAGTCGTTCTGGTAGCTCTGTCAAGCGCTTCAGTGATTAAACACTATTCACTTTTCGTGCTCCAGCTCTACTTAGCTCCGCTTGGATGTTCGCTTGCTGGCTAACTACTTGATTTGTCGATTAATATCTGTTATTACTTGTCATGCTATCACCTGACACCTGATCTCTGACATGCTATCACTTGACACCTACCTACAATTACTTGCCATCCAACATGATATGCCTAACCTATAATTATCACTTACGGGAATGTTAACCTGATCTCCTGATAGTACTCATGTACACCTAATACTCCTGATATGCTTATGCACATTCCTGTAATCTGATAATTACCTAATAAATCGTAAAAAGAACAACTTACATCTGGTCGGGAGAAACTTACGGATATCAATATATGTTCGTGTTTACAGTGATATTGGTATGTTGTGCAACTAAATCTTCCGGTTCAACCTGAGGGCCTCCAGGTGACCGAGGGGAGTGTTGGCTCCCTACATCATGGTACCATCTTAAAAGGGCACACAATAAGACCTTCATGTAGGCTTCACGACCGGTTCCGTACACCAGCAATGGGATGCCCTGGACTGTGGTCCTAGATATGCACGGGACCCACTATAAACATTGTTCGTTGATACCCTCATTGGTTTCCAATAATAGCCTCACTTTACTCAAATGTTGATGTATGTGTGTTGTGACGCTATTACACATACCTAGACATATGGGTAGGATGAGTAATATGAATAAATATTAAGAACAGTAATAAATGATTTATTTATGCTTAATTGACTTTATCAGTTTTATGCCCTCCTTGCATGCTTATTATATTCGTATTCACGACACAACTTTTGATGCATATTTTTTTATTTGAATTTATCGATACACGTGTACTTATCTCTGCACGCCACTTGGCATTTACCTGGCTACTCGTTGGGGAGTTTCTGACTCCCCAGGACTTGCATGTTCAGATTCTGAAGCTTAGATTGAAGGGGAGCCCTCCGCTGAAGATCAAGCTTACCTCTCAGAGCTGGTTGGCTAGTCCCAGCTCCTTCTGTTCCTGATTTTTCCTACTAGCTCACGGGATTCCCTCTCAGCTCATGAGCATCTTTTGTATTGTACATGTTATAAATCTTACTTTTGTACTTAGCCGTGATGTAATGTACTTGTAATATTATATCACGCTCGGTGATAACTTTGTAAGTTGTACTCCATATGTTGGAATGTATATGCGCTGCGTGCTTTTGTACTCTAATTCTTGCCTATACTGATGCTTAACGTATATATGAGAGGGTATTTCTGCCCAGCATCTATACGTCATAGTAGCGTCTCTATATCCGACGGGACGGGGCGTTACATTATGGTATCAGAGTTTAGGCTCTCACTCCTACAGTACAACCAAGTAGCAAATTAATGAGATATTAATTTGTAATTGGAATACATGAGTCTCAGTTATACAATCCAACTACAATGTAAAAAGTTATCTATTCCTAATTCTCTTTCTTTTGATCCCTAAATTTCATCTATCTTTTCACTTTTCAGCTTACAGTCATCTTTTACCAACATAAATATGAATAGAAGAGTGAGTCGTAACAGCTTTGAACAATTATAGAATGGACCCACAGGAGAGAATGTAGATATTCTGAGGGTTATTAATAATATGATAGAGAATCAACAGAAACAGACAAAACACCTTCGGCAAGGATTAGTAGCAGCTCCCGAAGAACAAAGGCCGGGCAACGTATCAGACTTCAGACGGTTACAGCCGGCAATTTTCACAGGAGAAGAGAGAACACTTGATGCTGAGTAATGGCTGGTTGATGTCCCAGATCTATTGAAAGCAGCATGGGTCCCAGAGGAGAACCAGGTAGAGGTGGCAAAGATTCAATTGAAAGATATAGCCAGAACTGATGGCTAGCCAAAGAAGCGAGACTGGATCAATCTATCACTTGAGACCAGTTCTCTAAGAGCTTTTATGATAGATTCTTCCCTACCACAGCTCAGGAGGAGATGGAAGAATAGTTCATCCGACTTCAGCAATGAAACCGATTTGTTGATGAATACGCCCCCCAAGTTCTTAAGGCTATGTCGTTTTGCTCAGATATGGTGACTGATGAAGAAAAGTGGGCAAGTAGATTTCAGCAAGGCTTACAAATGGATATTCAAGTACTCTTGATTCCCCAACAACTGAAAACATATTCCCAGGTCCTCACTATAACTCGGAAAGTGGAGCGAGGACTGGAGAAAAGAATCTTAATCTGATGAGGAATCAGGCCATGAAGAGGCCATTTCAACATATGAGAAGAGGAGATCCAATTAGAGCTGTAAGAGGCCCGATGGCCAGACGACCATTTCTACTTGCCCCTCTTCAAATAACTTGACCACTCTGTATATGTGCTTATTGCCAGAAGGCAGGTCACACTCAGCAGGAGTGCCGTAGGGCAAATGGGTTGTGCTTGATATGTGGCTCAGGTGACCACTCAATAGAAAGCTATCCGAATAAGAGAACGGGGATAATAAACCAGACTTTACCAGCACCTCCAGCACCCATTGGACAGAGGAACCCAGGACTAGTGGTTATGAGGGCCTCTCTCCCTCCACGACAGCAAGTTCTTCACCTAGTTCAAAGAGGAACTAGAGCTACAGCAAGTCGCGGAAGGGGACAAGCCGATAACTTAATAGCAAAAAAGGCCAAAACTTTTGAAGAGGTGATAACAAGTAAGATCATGGTACACTCCAAGCCTGTTCTAACTCTCTTTGATTCTGGCGCTTTTTATTATTACATATCAGATAATTTTACTGCTTTGCATTCTATACCTATTGAATGTTTAGACTGTTTGCTCTAGTTTTGATGACTAACTCATGTAGTTATAGTACTAATGATCTTGGGTTTAATTAGACTCAGATATTTTATCAAGATCTTAGTTGGTGTTTAGCTTCAATAAAGGATTTAAAGTTAAGTTTTAGAGTTAGTACATGTTGATTCAAGAGCTCGCGCATCAAGATTGCATCAAGTACTCAAGAGGAGTCTAACTCACTGGATCAAGGTTTGGACCAAGTCAAAAAGGAGAAGAAGATTTTCAAAGAGAAGATTTCCAAAAAGACTAGTGTCATATTTGTAAGTGTTAAGATTTGTTTTTAGATAAAATATAAAGGATAGATTAGTTGGTGGATTGCTCAAGTTCATATACACTCACACACAAGATTTATATGTGTTTTCAAAAAAGAAGTTTTCATTTTAAGCTTCAAAATATACATGTGTTTTATCAAAACTTATTTTAGAGCTTATTGTCAAAAACATAGAATTTCATCATAAATGTGTAGTAGATTATATCCATACACAATAAGCTTCAACAGTGTTTAGAATATCTTGTTTTTGTATTTGGAAAAGTTTTGAAAAAATCATTTTTTGAAGATAGTTTTTGGAAAAAACAGATTTCTATTTAAACCAAAATTTCTATATCACAAAAATAGTTCAAAATATTTGTAATATGTTTTGATTTTTACTCAAACATGTTTGTATATTAAAGTATATCAATGAACTTATTTTTGTAGAATTTATGAGAATTTATGGGATCTTATTGAAGGTAAAAAGACCAAGTTTTAATCCCTAAAAAATTGCTGACCAGGCCTTCTGCCGGTCGACCAATCGGTCGACCGCTCCAGAACTCGGTCGACCGGGCGGTCGACCGATGTGCACGAACGTGCACAGCCAAGGGCCGGTCGACCGCCAGAGAGCTTCTGCTCTCTGTAAATGGCCCCGGTCGACCTCTAGGTCATAGCCCAGTTTACGGTCGACCGACCGGTCGACCGCTTTTCCCAACGGTCAAAAATCCGACTGTTGGCGGTCGACCGATAGCAAAAAATTCTGCTGAGTTATCCCCAACGGCTAGTTTTTTGAGCCTATTTATATGGGACTGTTTTGGGCTGTTTTTAATAAGATTTGAAGTGGATTTTTAAGCTAGTTTTTTCTACCTTTTTAAGTGTTTATCTCCACTTGTTTTAGAGCCAAATACTTCCATATCAAAAGGAGAGTTTTTCAAGAGTGTTTTGAAAAAGAGATTTCTTGAGTTTTTCACCACAAATTCTATCCAAGTTTTTCTCATACATACTTGAGCTATCCATTGCTATATCAATCCTATAGAGATCTTTGTTGTGAGAAAGATTTAGGTGATCAAAGTGTTAAGATCACCAAAGTGTTTCATCTTTGTATTTGAGGAGGCGAACTTGTGGGTTCGTGTTGTTTCGAGTTCTTATAGGAGCTCGGTGTAGAGGTGCGGCCTCGGCAAGCTAGTGTGCTTGCGTGTGTAGTTCTTGCGGGAACAAGAGAGAGACTAGTGAGTCCAAGGAGTTCTAGTGTGAACTCGTTGTAGGTGTTGCGGCACCGAGTGATCCAGTGGGATCAATTCCAGTGGAAATCCTTCATAGTGTTGAAGGCGGGGACGTAGAGCAAGGGTGCTCAACCTCGAAACAAATCTCCCGTGTTAGCGATTGCTCTCTCTATCTCTCACTTGTGTTTATATCTTGCATGCTCTTATTGTTCATATTCATTACTTGCTTAATATACTTGTGCTTACATTGATATATGCTTGGGGATTGTTTGCTCACACTTATATTCAACTAAGAAAGCCATAGCGGCACCTCAACTCTTATCTAGAGGATCTTGAGGAGATAGTCCAGAGCCCTTCATCGGGAATTCGGCTACACTCTTGTATTATACTTGGTGTGTTTAGCTTAATAGTTTTTAGTTTGCATAAATAGTTTTAATTCCGCATTAATTCATCATTAGATTAGCTAGTCACCTATTCACCCCCCTCTAGGTGATTTTCATAGACAACCAGTAGGAGATTAGTACCGGTAATGGGGTAGTCATCTCCAATAGAATTTGCAAAAATTACATAGTAGAACTATGTAATAAGAAATTATCAGTAGATATACTCGTACTAGTTACTAGAGGGTACAACGTGATCTTAGGCATGACCTGGCTCAGTAGATACCATGCGGTTATTGATTGTCAGAACAAGAAAGTTATTTTCAGAATACCGCATCAGCCTGAATTCTAATTTGACGGAGAACATAAGTCTGCCAAGAAAAAACACAATCGATATGTACACTCCTGAGGTTAAGAAGAAATGAGTACCAGTTTGGAATAAGTTCCCGGAAGTATTTAAAGAGATCTCAGGACTTTCACCCAATAGAGCAATTGAGTTCTCCATAGAAACTATTACGGGTATAGTTTTAGTATCTAAAGCTCCATACAAGATGGCACCTACTGAGTTAGAGATTCTAAAGAATCAGTTGCAGGAATATTCTGATAAGGGATTGATTAGACCGAGTATTTCACCTTTGGGAGCTCCAGTGTTATTAGCCAATAAGAAAGATGGTGGTAAGCGGTTGTGTATAGACTACAGGGTGTTAAACAAAGTTACCATCAAGAATAAGTATCCCTTACCAAGAATTGATGATCTTTTTGATCAACTCCATGGAGGCCGAGTATTTTCAAAGTTAGATTTACAGTCAGGTTATCATTAGCTAAAGGTTAAGAAAGAGGATATTCAGAAGACAGCATTCAGAACGTTATGGTCATTACGAGTTTCTGATCATGCCCTTCAGAGTGACCAATGCCCCAGCGGTCTTTATGGATTTGATAAACCAGATTTTCTCGCCATATTTGGATCAGTTTGTTGTTGTATTCATTGACAGTATTTTGATATATTCCAAGAACGACAGAGAACATGCAGAACACTTAAGAATAGTATTGTAGACTCTTCAACAGGAACAACTTCATGCTAAGCGGAGCAAGTGTGAGTTCTGGTTAGACTGTATAGCTTTCATGGGTCATATGGTTCTGAAAGAAGGAATTTCAGTTGACCCTAATAAGATCCAGACAGTAAAGGACTGGCCAATTTCAACAACAGTAACAGAAATTAAAAGCTTTATTGGACTAGCCGGATATTATAGGAGATTTATCCAAGACTTCTCTAAAATTGCAGCCCCATTAACAAAGCTCACCAGAAAGGAAGAAAAATATATGTGGACAGAAGAATGTACTGCAACCTTTGAGCAGCTAAAGAAGAGATTAATTACAGAACGAATCTTGAAGACTCTATCAGAGGGATGGTTATATATAGTGATGCATCCGGAAAGGGCCTAGGATGTGTATTGATGCAGCATGATCATGTTATAGCTTATGCATCTAGGCAATTAAAGTCACATGAGAGAAATTACCTAACCCATGACTTAGAGCTGACAGCGGTAATATTCGCATTGAAGATCTGGAGGCATTATCTTCTGGGAGGGCAAAGTATTGATCTATATTGATCACAAGAGTCTTAAGTATATTTTCACATAGAAGAAACTGAACATGAGGCAAAGGCGGTGACTTGAATTGATGGCAGACTACGATATAGACTTACAGTATCATTCTGGCAAGGTTAATACAGTACCAGATGCCTTGAGCAGAAAACCGAAGAACAAAGTGCTAGTATAACTCACTCAACAGAAGGAATTACTTCAGGAGATCATTAAATTAGACTTAATGCTAATACAAGGAACTAGTAAGTCAAATCAGTTAATGACTTATTAGATTCAATCAATAATGATAGATAAAATTAAAGAAACACAAAAGGAAGACCCCAAATTACAGAAATTCATAGCTCAAATAGAAGCTAGATTAAAGACTGGTGTCCGTATTCAATCAGATTGTACACTTTATTTTGGTAACAGAATCTGTGTGCCACAAGGAGAAGTTCGACAGAAAATTTTGGCAGAAGCTCACAGTTCGACTTTTTTCATACATCCAGGAAGAACCAAAATGAATCAAGACCTGAAACAGAACTTCTGGTGGAATGCTATTAAGAGAGAGATTGCCCAGTATATGGCCAGGTGCTTGGTTTGCCAGCAGATAAAGATAGAATATCATAGAACAGCTAGACTCCTACAACCATTATCAATACCCGAATGGAAGTAGGAACACATCATTATGGATTTTGTCACAGTTTTATCTCGCTGTCCTAAGGGTAACAATGCAGTATGGATAGTCATTGATCGTCTCACAAAATTAGCTCATTTCTTACCATTCAGAGTGAGTCAGTCGATAGAAGTTCTTGAAGATAAATATATTAAGAAAATAGTTCATTTGCTTCGTCTGCATGAAGTTCCAGTTAATACCGTGTCGATAGAGATACAAGATTCTGATCGCATTTCTGGGAAAGTCTCCAAGGAAACCTAGGAACTCGTCTGAAATTTAGTACTTCTTATCACCCTCAGACAGATGGGCAGTCTGAATGAACCATCCAAATTCTTGAAGACATGTTACGAGCATGCATGATAGAATTCAAAGGATCATGGGAGGACTATCTTCATTTGGCAGAATTTCTTATACTAACAGCTATCAGGCCAGTATCAAGATGGCTCCATTTGAAACTTTATATGGTAGAAAATACAGATCGATGTTATGTTGTGACAAAGTCAGCGAAAGAAGACTCTTGGAGTCAGATATTCTAGTTCAGACAACAGATAAAGTCAGAATTATCAGATATCACCTTCGGGCAGCACAGAGCTGACAGAACAGTTGGACTGACACTAACAGAAGATCATTGGAATCCAGACCAGATGATCATGTATTTTTAGGGATATCACCAACAAAAGGTGTAATTTGATTCGGTACTTGCGGAAAACTTTGCCCGAGATACATCAGCCCATTCGAGATTTTGTATCGTGTGGGAGATGTAGCTTACCGATTGACATTACCTCCATCATTAGGAGTACATAATATATTTCACATATCACAGCTTAGGAAGTATGTCAAGGATGAGAATCATATTCTAGATCACTCAGAACAGGAACTACAGCCAGATTTATCCTATAAGAGCAGCTGATAGCCATTCTGGACAGGAGTGTCAAAATACTAAAGAATAGGGCCATACCATTAGTACTCGTTCCTTGGAACAGGCATACTCCACGAATAGCTACTTGGAAATGAGAGGATATTATTCATGAGCGTTACCCTCAACTATTTACATCAAAATTGGTAAATTTCCTTATACCTATCTTTTTCTTGCGTTCTCCTCCCCCTTATCAAAATTTTGAGAACAAAATTTTTGTAAGGTGGATGGATTGTAACACCTCATTCTCGGACTACGTACCCAGATACGTATCCCAATTTTTCGAGTATATTTTCTTATTTTCTCGTATTTATTTATGCTCCTATAGCGATACTGCTTGATTTGACCTCTCTGGTAATCTGATTTGACCAATTTCAGTTTCAATCACTGTTTAACAATATTTGAGATTTATCATGCTTTTTAAAAATTTTCTGAATTATTTCTATAAAATCTCTAAAATCAGTATTGATCGGTACCGTCGATTAAATTCTTGAAACTTTAAATTACAAAGGGAGTCAAATTTTCGGAAGTCGCTTTCACATTTTTTAGAATAATATTTACTATCTTAAAGCATTTTTTGAGATTTTTCTGAATTTATCAAAATCCGTCAAAATTCGGTGTCGACCGGTATCGACGATAGATTTTAAGATTTTTAATTTGAAAAAAGATTTAATTTCTTGAATCCGTTTTCACTATGATCTCAGTATAATATTCTTCATTTTTGAGAATTTTTGGGGAGCTTTCTGAAATACTTGATTTTCGAGCGTTTCCGGTATTTTTTCGAAAAATTTCCGCATCCGCTACTAAACCGGGGATTCCATCATTCAGATTATTTCTCATTTTTCTTCTAATTCTTTTTTTTTTCCTTTGTCTTTTTTCCTTCCTTCCTTTGCCTTCCAACACTTTCCAAACACTTCTACTTACCTCTATAATGTTCTACTACATTCTACTAAAATTTTTCCTCCAAAATATCCCAATCTACTTATCACTCCTCTCCCATCACCTTGGCCGACCAAGCATCTTCCTCCCTTTTACATTTCACAAAAAACCTTAATCTTCATTCCCTTCGTTTTCCTTTAAACTCCAAACTCCAAAAACCTCCATTCTTTTCTCCTTTAACCTCCGTTCCTCCAACTAAAAACCCTATAACCACCAACTGCTCCTTCAACTCCACAACAAATACAACCCCTAAACACATTTCTATTATCTTCTTCCTCTTCCATCTTTATTTATTCCACCAGAAACTCTAAAACTCCACCAAATTTTTACCATTTACTTTTCTTTCTCCAAAACAACCATCACCAACAAATCCTTCCACCAAACCACCTTCACTCCATCTTCACCTAGGTCGGCCACCACCCTAAGCCTAGGACTGCCCCCTCTACTCCAGCGATGTCTCCAGCGATCATTCCTATGACTATTCCGATAATTACTTCACCATCTTCAACTACATCATCTCCACCACTACAAACAACTCCATCATCTTCACCACTATAAACAACTTCATCATTATCACCACCTCTTGTATTCCTCTCCATCACCACCATCTTCACTCTCACCATCACAACACCACCTCCACCTCCATCACCCCTATTTCAACCTCCAACATCACCATCATCATCACCTTCTTAAACTTCCTTTTCATTTCTCCTTCAAAATCCAACTCCTCCATTACCATCAACTACAAACACCATCACCACCCTCTTCCACTCTCCCTCTCCTCCCTCCCCTAGGCCGGCCACCCCCTCAAACTCCCTAGGTGGTGGCGCACGGTGGCCACCAAGGGGCCAAGCCCCCTTTTCTCTCTCTCACTTTGTAGTTTTCCTCACCCGGTCTTCGTGCGCACATAGCTCTCAGAGTCCTTGACGTTTTGCTCTATATTTGAAATTTAGGTGAGTGGCTTTCCTCGCAATATTGAGCTTGTATTGGATTTGGTATTGTGTTGTAATTTGTATCAACCCGGTGTGATTGTACAGGAGTGGGTGTGTTGTATTCAGTGGATATATCATGACTTATATCGGATATTATAGGAGGAATACTTGTATTGTAATGCTCGTAATAGAGTAGATGATATCATACTTATGCTTGTTTGGTACTAATAGTGTAGGTACCTTTGTATCGACTATGGATTTTTGCCCACTCCCGGGCTAGCTACCCAATAGGGTTAGGCCTTGCACCCTTATGGGTTCGTGGTATCTACAAAGAGTGGGTTTAGAACCTGAGCGTACTCTAGCCTTCGGGCTCTCGCCCACTTTCTCGAAAGAGGAGTGCGCTTATACCGTCAGGTATCTTATGCTCAGCCTGGTAGGCATGCTTAGTGCTCAGCGCTTTATCACTAGACTCGCCTAGGCATAACTCTGTCAAATTTTAGACTCGCATTATAAGTCGAGTCATTCTGGTAGCTTCGCCAAGTGCTTTTGTGATTAAACATTGTTCGTTGTCCATGCCTCCAACTCTGCTTTGCTCTGCTTGAATGCTCACTTGCTTGCTAACTATCTACAATGTTGGTTAATATCTACTATTACTTGTCATGCTATCACCTGACACCTGACCTCTGACATGCTATTACTTGACACCTGCCTACTATTTCCTTCCATCTAACATGATTTACCTGACTTATAATTATCACTTACGGAATGTTAACCTGATCTCCTGATAGTACTCATGTACATCTGATACTCCTAACATGCTCCTTCATATTCCTGTAGTCTGATAATTACCTAATAAATCATAAAAAGAACAACTTACAATGGGTGGGGGGAACTTACAGATATCAATATATGTTCCTGTTTATAGTAGTATTTGGCATGTTGTGCAACTAAATATTTTGATTCGATCTGAGGGCCTCCAAGTGACCAACATCATTGTACCATCTTGAAAGGGCATACGATAAGATCGTCATGTAGGCTTCGCGGCTGGTTTCATACACCAGTAATGGAACGCCCTGGACCATGGTCCCGGACATGCACGAGACCCACTGTAAACATTGTTTGTTGATACCCCCGTTGGTTTCCGTTAACAGCCTTGTTTTACTAAAATGTGGATGTATGTATACTAGGACGCTATTACACATACCTAGATATATGGGTAGGATGATTAAAAAAAATAAATATTAAGAACAGTAATAAATGATTTATTTATGCTTAATTGATTTTATCAGTTTTATGCCTTCCTTGCATGATTATTATGTCTATACTCACGACACAGTTTTTGATGTATACTTTTTGATTCGAATTTATCGATACATATGTACTTATCTCTGTACGCCACTTGGCATTCACTTGGTCACTCATTGGGGAGTTTCTGACTCCCCTGGACTTGCATGTTCAGATTTTGAAGGTTGGATTAAAGTGGAGCCCTCCGCTGAAGATCAAGCTTACCTTTTAGAGCAGGCTAACTAGTCCCAGCTTCTTTTGTTCCTGACTCTTCCTACTAGCTCGCGGAATTCCCTCTCAGCTCATGAGTATCTTTTGTATTGTACATGTTGTAAATCTTACTTTTGTACCAAGCCGTGATGCAATGTACTTGTAATATTATATCACGCTTTGTGATAACTTTGTAAGTTGTACTGCTTATGTTAGAATGTATATGTGATGCATACTTTCATACTCTGATTCTTGTCTGTACTGATACTTAACGTATATATGTGATGGTATTTCTGCCCAGCATCTATATATCATAGTAGCATCTTCGAACCCGTCAGGACAGGGCGTTACAATTAGGCTCTTGTTGTGACTTTGCCTGACTCATGTGATCTGCATGCAAAAGGACCAAAAGTGGGTTATTAACAGTATTTTATTATAAATCGGACAGGAAAATATGATAATAATAATGTAGAATTGGATACTATTCACACCCCCACACTTATTATTTACTCGTCCCTGAGCAAAACAAGAAAAAGAATAACTAAATTAAAACTTTTATAACACCACTTTCGCAGGTGACGCGATTGCACTGAGCATGTGCAATAACCTTTTAAACCTCCAGATTTCCCCTAGAGGAGGAATTATAGTCCCCTGAGGGTTTTCAGCAGATTACACCTACAAAAATCCATAAAGAAAAAACAAATGTTAATATTTTTAAAACACATTTTGAAAGAGAAAGAAATTTCAAAATATTTTTGAATAAATTAAGTGATCTATGTTTCAGGTTAATCTAACTATTCATTATTAATTTGAGTCTCCATGCACAGACTTGTTTATCAATCAAGGTTAAGAAATCAAGAGTTGATTATTTAATCTTTCATAAAACCTAGATAATATGAACATAGAATATTTTTGGGATTCCAACTTGGACTATGATACTTTTATTTTTATATTTTTATATTTTTCTTTAATTTTATTAGGCTTTTTAGTCTACCCATGTAACAGGCCTTTAACCGTTGACTCTCAGATCAGACAGTTCTAAGGCACCAAATCAGAAAACATCCCTCAGGTTTAAGGATTCGAGTAAATAAAGCCATAAAACTAAACAGTTTATTTGTTTTGACCACTGTTAGGCGTAACTAATCATACTTTCTAAGGCACAATTAGCCAGCTTAATTAGTGGCTAAGTATTTTTTTTTAAGGGTGTTTAAGTCTTTTTTTAATTTCTCAATGTATAAGTTCATATATCTCTAAGGCAAAAAAAAAAATCAAGATCAAATTATCTTTCTAATCTTTCTTCCTTACCTTAAAAAAATCCAACAATACTTCTTATTCTGATTAAAATTAAGAAATCAAATTAAGGCTTCCCTACTTCCTAAGATTATCCTAATTTTCTAAAAAATGAATCAAAACTTTTCTCATTTTTCAAAAAGTTTGTGAAGAAAGAAAAGAAAAATCTTATACAAAAGGTAGAATTCTAAGAATATCTTAAAAGAAATGAAAAGGAAAGAAAATTTAAAAACTTTACGTTAGTAGATCCTCCCCCACACTTATCTCACGCATTGTCCTCAATGCATCATGAATATATGTACGCATGAAAATACAGAGGAAAGGAGAATTCACCTCAGAGTGGTAGTTAAGGTGGAGGTCTGATTAGTGCACGAAATGGGGACCAATCCAGAGAATGTGGAGTTCGCAGGAACCCATTAGTGACCTCCATAATATAACCTAGTAATTGATTGTATATGTGTATGACTTTTATTAGAAATTTTACCCCATCAAATTTTTAATTTAAAAAAATAATTTTGTAGTTATTTTTTCTACACCTTTATCTCAGAATGGAATGTGATATGATGGAATGATTGATTTGAACTCAGCAGGTACATGAACTAATACCGACTCAGGAAAGTGACTGAATCAAGTAAACATTTTGGAGTCAAAATTGGTTCAAAAATTGGATCCAAACCAAGAAATTCATTTTCCTCAAATGGAATGTGACTTTGCAAGATTGGTGATTCAAGTTCATGAATTGGTACAGGATTCAATGTTGACTTAGAAAAGTGATTAAAATTGAGTAAAGATACCGAAGTTAATATTGAGTCAAAATTTGGAACTGAATCAAAAAATGTAGGTCAGTGTCATATTCCTATTTTGTTTCAATTTCATAGAAATGAAAACTTGTCAATTTGTCAATGTGACTCTCAAAAGTGTGGTATTAGTCAAGTTCAATATGTTGATCCTGAAAGATGGGCGATTCAATTTCATAATGAATTGATACATGATTCAATACTAACTCGGGAAAGTGATTAAAATTTGGTAAAGATACCAGAGTCAATGTTAAGTCAAAAAGTGGAATTAAGTTACTAAGTTGAGGTTCGGATCACATTCATGCTCAAGTTCAATTTCAGGAAAGGGATAACTTGCCAAAATATCCATGTGGTTTTCAAAATTTTTATCTTGGTCAAGTACAAATGGATGTGATGAAATTGAATCTTGATTTTCAAAACAACATGATTTTTGGATCGAATCGATAGGGTTAGAGATATCAGGATTGTTCAAAGGTTGACAAGGGAGAGTTTCTTCATTCCTAATGGTGTAGATTAATTGACTTATTTGTACTTCTAACCTACTGATAGACTGGATTACAACATTTTGGGTCTGAACCATGTCTTTCATACTCTTTTCTAATTCATATGGTTATTCTTGAAAAGGTGAGTAGGAATGTTGGAAACTTTGATTTTGTGAGTCACAAAGATGTTGAGATTGTCGCTCGAACTTACACAAGAGTTCTATACTCATTTTCAAGACTGATGGTTATTTATTTTGAAGAGGTGGGACTAAGTATGAATCTTAAAAAGTTTATGTATATAGGAAGATCATCATGTTTTGAAATTATCGCTCGGCCTCCTACATGACTTCTATACTCTTTTCTAACTTAGATTTTTCTTCTATCAGTTGTTCTAGAAAAAGAATATATGAAGCTTAATGTTGAAACAATTGTGATTATTGTGAATCGAGCATGTTTGGAAGTTGTTGTTGGGACTCAAGCATGGCTTATATGGCTTCTATACTCTTTTCTAAGATTTTTCTTTAATAAATGGTTGGAAAAGGAGTATATGCAGCAAAATTTGAAAAAAAATATTGACAAGGTGGTTGAAAATTAGACTCGGGAAAGGTGGATTCCATTGACTCTGTGAGGAGTGAAAATTAATTTAAAAATTTTGGTCATAAGATTGAAGGTATGGGTTATATTGAGTCGAATACATCCAATCTTGCCTATTTGGTAAAATAATATTGTGCAAAGCGGGGTTGGAGTTATCCAAGCCAAATGAAATCGGGGTGAAATATGGATTCATATTATGATTGAAAAAATTATTGTTGAAATCCATTTCACAAACAAACACAAATAAAAAAGAAAAAACAAATAAACAAACAAACAAACAAACAAAGAAAAATCAAAACAGGCCTATACTAGGGTTGACCTAGATCTAAATGACTCCTAACTAGTCAACTGTCTAGGAGAAGGCTATTACAGTATCTGATCACGAGCTAATCGGCCAGGTAGGGTCAAAATTCAGTGGGAGGTATCCGTGCGTAAGCAACGGGCCATAACTACGCCAAACCGCTGAATCTTCGAAGTGTAACCTCTTAATTCCAGTTTTACACACAGATTTGGCAAGAGTTCGATACTAACAACTTCCTTCCGAGGTCAATCTCTTAATGAGTCTGAGATGTCCCTAAGGGCTAATGTCTATCAAGTTTTATTTAGACTTGGGTTGTGTGAGTGAGGAGATGATTTTTGGGCTAAAGGAGGGTAACGACTTCCCCACCTTATCTTATATCGTGTTATGCCCTTAAGTCCGATTCATGCAATTATACAATATAGAAAAGAATTAACACTTAATCAAGTAAATCACCCACGTGTTTGTCCTATGCTATATGAAATGCCATATGTACACCTTAGTCTAGCTCACAACAATACAATAAAATACAGTATATTGGAATGAAATTGACATGTGCCTATGATGCAAATGTCTAAAATGATTTAACACATCCAATTACTAATTTTGTTGCTTAATTATTGCAGTGAACAGGCAATCAAAGCAAAAAAAATCTAACAGTAGAATACAACAATATATGAACAATAGAAGAACTCTGCAAAAAATGGAGAATAGATCCCCAGAAAACCTTATGTTTCTGTAGCTAAAAACCCTTGGCCACAGAAAAATTTTGGAATTATGCTTCCTGCTTTCTTGAGCAGGGAGTTACAGGGTAGTATATGAAACTACAACTAGAGGAGGGTGAATAGGTGTAATCTAATCAAATGCAGAATAACAATAATTTATGCTAAATGATGCAAATCGGTCACTCAAAGTAAGAATTGAAGTCGAATTCCCAGTAAAAGGCTCTACAACTTCTCCTCTAAAATTCCTCTAGACTATGAGCGAAGGTGCTCAATTGCCTTCTTGTTGAGATGAGTATAGACCGACAAAAGTGAGTGTAATGCAATGATGAATGTGCAAGTGAAGCAACAACACAAGTGTATGCAAAGTAAAGAGATAGAGATTAAGAGACAAGCAACGCAAATATAAAAAATTTGTTTCGAGATTCGAGCCACTGCTCTACATCCCCGCCTTCACCACCGTGAAGGATTTCACTATCCACAAAAGGATCTTCCACAAAGGGACCTTACAATAAGGAATTACAATGGTCTACACAAGACCGAAGTACACAACTCCAACACTCAATCCTCTACACAAGAGGTAGCACAAAGCCAATGAGGTGTTACAAAGTTCTTGGTGACCATAATATCACAAACACTCTCTTCTTTACAAATTCCTATAGAGTAGATATAGATTGAGGCTCAAAGAGTTTGTGAGAGTAAAAGTTCAGTTGGAAGAATTTAAGAGCTGAAAAACCAATTGAAATAGCTTTGAAAAAGATTGCACTTAAAAATTAGAAGTTTGAAAACTTTTCTCTTTTGAAGCAAACTTGATTTTCTATGAAAACTTATAAAAACTTGTATTATGAAACCAATCCTCGTGACCCATATATAAAAACAATAGATAAATACTATTAGTTGAGCTTATCAGGTCATATGGGGTGTAATTTGACCAATAGAAACCAAAAATACCCGTTAGAAAACACAAAAAACAAAACAGATTCAAAAATCTAGCTGTTACTGTAGCTTTGGCAGGGGAATGGTCGACCGGCCGGTCGACTAGTAGTTTATTTTCAGAACTAGCCGTTAGGTTCGGTCGACTGCCCGGTCGACCGGACTACTGTCCAAAGAAGTTTGTATATTGGGTAAGTCGACTACTCGATTGACTGGCCCCCCAACAGAAACTAAGGGTCTGCAAGTCGGTCGACCTACCGATCGACCGAAGGGGTTAACGTTCGATCGATCGGTCGACCGACAGACGTGCACAACATGCAGAAACCCCTTTCCAGAGGATCAATCGACCGTTCGGTCGATCGACTTGGCCTGACAGAGCTACGGTCGACCGACCTGGGTCAAAAGTCAGTTTATGAAATATTTTGAAATGCAAACTCCCTTTTGAAATATTTTGTATTGGTTTATAAGTGATATAGCAATGTATGGGCAATGAAATACATGTTCTAAACTAGATATAAAATTTTGAAAAAATTATGAATCATGTATCAAGACCAACCATGCAAAACACTAATACAATAAAAACTTGTATTTTCAAAATCATGTATTTTTGTGTGCGTAACTTCTTGAGAATCAATTCTATATTCTACACTTTAACATACTATTTTCTTACAAGGCTCTTAGTGACTACAAGTGTCTTCAGGCGGGCTTCTCCAATAGCGACGTCGAGTGCTTTGAGCTTTAATCCCATACTTGAACACCCTTGAGATTTCAACACCTTCGTTTAGAGGAAGAAAACTTCTTGAATCCTCTAGAACCCTGAAACACACTTAAACACTTGAACTTAATTAGTACTAAATAACCACATACGTTTTGTTATCATTGATTGTACATGTGCATTGCATATTTAGTATCACATGTGTCACATTTTCACATTTATTTTGTAATAAAACTCTGCTATTTAATTCATTTTAATGTCTAATAGTATGCAGGGTAATTTATGGAGAAAGAGGAGAAATGGACAAGTTTATCTAATTAAATATGGAGTTTTAAAAGCTTAAGAAAATCAATAAAGATCTATTCAAATCCAAAGATTTAGAAGCAATTTTATCCAAAGACTGGAGCAAATCAGAGAAGATAACACTAGATAAAATCAGTTAAAACTGGATTTTTAAAGTTCCATTTAGTTAGCATGAAGATCAAAAAAGATAATCCCAAATCCAGAAGTCTAGAGGCAAATCTTATCAGAAAATATGGGATAACAAAAAAGAATATTATCAGATATATTCCAACTAAATTAAATTTATTTAGATTTATTATCCTTACCTGAGAAATCAATGAAGATAATCCTAAATGCAGAATCCAGAGATGAACTTATCAGTATACAAAGGGATAATAAGGATAAGGTATTGGTTGTTGGGCCGGCAATTTGAGCTCATCTCTTCACCACCCTTTGCCACTCCTTTTATCCTATAAATACTGCAATTCCTGAAGGCAAAAGAGAGGACGATTAAGCAAAGAGTAGAATAGATTCTTGTATAAGTTTAACCTAGATTTTCTTTCTCTTTTAATGTAAATTTTTATTTTCTTTATGTAACTGAGAGAAGAGAAGAATTTCATGGAGAAATGAGAAAGGTGCTTGTAATGAGAGTGACACCGGTGTAAGTATTCATCTTTTCTTTCATTGTTATTTAATCGAATCGAAAGTTATTTTTCTTCTTTATTCTTGTTTTCTTTCACTTACTCTTTTGATTTTTGATGAGTATCTAGGCGAATCTAGTAGCATTGGTATAGCCTTGTTGTGTGTTTGTCACCGATATTTCATGATGATGATCTTCTCCTCAATATTCTGTATTATTTCATTCTTATTCGTCTTGATGATGTTGTTGGCCCAGAGGCCTTCCACTCTAGTTTTGATGATGATTAACTCATGTAGTTATGTGTACTAATAATCTTGTGATTTTAATTTCAGATCATTAATCAAGTTATTAGTAGGTGATTAGCTTCAACAAGATGATTTGGAAGCTTTCACATGTTGATTCAAGAGCCCGAGCGTCAAAGATCATATATAGCACTTGCTCGGTGGATCAAGGAGTTTTGGATCGAGTCGGCTTGGAGATTGCGCTCTACAAGAAGACATCGGTATCTAGTTTAGTTTTGTGTTTAGATCCAAATTGTAAAGATTAGAATAGTATGATATGCTCAAGTTCACAACACACACGTTTCATGTTTGGAATATTAGTTCTCAGTTTTTCCGTTTTTGGTTTAACCGATCATGGTTTTCATGAATAGATAGATCAAAACAAGTTTACATGGTTTAATGTATATGAGATTTGTTCTATATACATGCATGCTTCAACTATTTAAACAAACTTAGTTTGACAGTCTATTTCATGTGTTTTATGTTTTGGTATTTCTAACAAAACATATTTTTGGAATCAATGTCAAAAACATGGATATATATATATATATGTTTCATGTATATAGGATTTCTATCCATATGCATCATGCCTAAATGTTGTTTAATATCATGTTTTTGTATTTGGATGAGTTTTGGACAAAATGTATTTTCTATTCAAAAATCCAAGTTTTAGAAAATACAAGTTTGGATTTTGGTAAAAATGATAAGACACAAAAATGTTTAGAAATGTTTGTTATTTGTGATGAAATTTTTATCATATGTTTATATTTCAATATAAAATGAGAAAACTATTTTTGTGTAATTTTTACAAATTTTATGGATTTATTAAAATACCTTTCCATCCTGTTTTCAGACCCAGGACACTGGCTGACAGGCCAGGTCGGTCGACCGTGCGGTCGGCCGAACCAATGGCCGGTCGACCCAGCGGTCGACAAATGTGCACAGAGCTGTGCACGTCTGGCAGCACAGTGGGACGGTCGGCCGGACTAGAGAGCAGTGCTCTCTGTTCTTTTCGGTCGACCGGGCGGTCGACCGTCAGTTGCCAACGGTCAAAATGTGACCGTTGGACGATCGACCGAGCGGTCGACCGGTAGGTCATTTTTGGCAGGATCTGCTGCCAACGGCTATATTTTTCTGGGGGCTATAAATACCCCATTAATGGCCAATTTTCTACAACAATTTTTGTGCGAATTTTTCCTGACTCTCTAGTGTTTTCACAGCAATCAAAAGAAGTTTTTGGGTTTTAAATTGAACAATCTTTTTGGTATTTTTGCTAGGGTTTTTGGGAAAAGATTTTGATTCAACTTCTATATATTGGTTTCAGTTTTCCCAAGGATTTTCTTTGAGTTTTTGATTTCCATTCCTTTGGTTTTCTCCACACTTGAGCTACATCTACTATCTCATTCTATAGGATCTTTGTGTGGGAAAGAAATTGTTTGTGGTTGTTATTTAGACCACCAAGTTAAAAACCCAATCTTTGCTTGGCTTTGTGCCTTTCCCTCATTGTGTTGAGGAGGTTGTGCATTTGGGTTGTATCCCTCAAGTTGTAAGGTGATCCTTGTGTTAATCCCTCAAGTTGTGAGGTGATTATTTGTTGGCTTGGAGTTGTGCCTCAAGGAGGAGGTTGTGTTTGTAAGGAGAGGAGTTGGGTACTCCTTGTAATTGTTATTGCCCCAAATCCTCGGTGGAGATTCCCTTTGTGGGAGTCCTTTGTGGACAAGCTAGTGGACTTAAAATCTTTCTGGGTGAAGGCGGGGATGTAGAGCTGGGTGCTCGAACCTCGAAACATATCTTGTTGTTTGCGCTTGATCCCTTGGCTCTTACTTTCTTTCTCTCTCTCTCTATATTGTGCCTTGCATATATTCATATTGTTCATTCATATTTATTTGCTTGGCTTGTTTGAGTGTGCATCACTTGTTAATTGCAATTAGTTTTAAATTTCGCATTAAGTTCATTAGATTAGCATAATCACCTATTCACCCCCCTCTAGGTGATTTTCAATTGGTATCAGAGCCTCCGCTCCTGATATTTAGGTTTAACCACCTACGAGTGAGATCTTGGTTTGCTAATCTTCATTTGCATTTACATTTGCACACATTTAGTTTGCACTCATGGATAGCCCTCCTATGTTTGATTTTTCTAGACATGATTTTTGGAAGGCCAATATGAGTAGTCATTTGAAAAACCTAGAACATCTAGTTTATCAAGCCACTACTAATGAATCCTACCCAAATCATAGCAAGTATAGAAAGGCCAATGCATTGGCACTTAGAACACTTAGAGCATCTCTTAATGAAGATCTTTTACATGTGTTTGATCATTATGATTCGGCTTTTGCAGTTTGGAGCATATTGACTTCTCCCGAGCTTCCAAGGATCATTAACAAGTTGAGGAGATCTAGGAGAGACAAGTCCGACGAGCATTGCCTCATGGTCCAAGGGAAAGACTCCCTTGAGGTACAATCGGATTCTCAACTAGATGATAGCTCTAGTTCCTATTGCCATGGTTGTTTTGAAGTTCAAACATTGAATTTGAAACTTGTTCAAAAGCTTGAAAATTTTTTGGAAAAACATGATTTGTTGAAAAAGAATAATCTTGAACTAAAAGAAGAAATGAAGGATTTATGCTCTACTTTTGAATCGATTTTGCAAGAGAAGAAAGAGATTACTAGTGAACGTGACTCACTAAGATCTCAACTAGACCTTGCCCTAAAAGAGATTGATGTTTTGAAAAATAAAAATGATTGTGATGATGTTGTGAAAAACAATGAGGTTTTATCTTCAAAATTGGATTTTATTTTAAAAGATAACCTTGCATTGAAAAATGAAATTGATTTCATTACAAAAGAATTGGATTTTGTTTTGAAGAAAAATGATTCTTTGAAAATTGAATTGTCTTCACATGTTTGCCATGCTAGTGTAGCTTCTTCATCTAGCACACCTTTTGCATGCTCCACCTTATCTTCAACTATTGAAAATGATATAAATGTTTTGAAGAAAAGTGTTGATTGTTTGGGCTCCACTTTGAGCCAATGTACTTTAAATCATATACGCTTGGAAACCTTGGTTCGTAAGAAACAAGGTCCATCTTTGCATGTACACTCATCACGGCATACACATGCTCATCACGATCACAAACTTCACACTATGTATGCCTATGTGTACACATGTACACATTGTGGTAGAAAAGGCCACCTTGCTAGATTTTGCTATGATCGTTTACATATTGAAAATTTAGCAAATAATCTTGTTTGGGTTAGAAAAGATACTAACCCCTATGGACCCAAAAGAAAATGGGTACCAAAGACCACCCCTAAAATATTTGATGTAGGTGTGGGCTCTCGCATCACGTGAGAGTAGCGGTGCCTTGAAGTGGATGCGTTCCGTGCTTAAAGAAAACAACTTGGATGCATCACTTTCAAGGGGAGTTTGGTGGAGGAGGACAACCATTGGTTTGGAGAACTAGAGAGGTGCCTTCATCGATTTTGGTATCGATCTCTAACTCCCGTTTATTTTTACATGCTCTCATATTATTGTCTATAGCATGTTTTGATGATTGTTGATTATCATGATTATGCCATGGTCATTAGATTAGTGATATACATGTTTAGTTATTTGAGACACCCATGGACCTATCTTTGTGTTCTCACTTTGTTTTTAAACTAATATGTTGCCCTAGATCTAATGCACATGCTTACACATGATGATCATATATGTTTATGATTCTTGTTTTGATATCTCATGTTTTTGATGTTTAGAGTTTATTATATTAAATACCATGATTCTTAGATCATTGACATGCATGTATAGCTTTTGAGATCACCCATGTTTATATGGACCCATATATTGTGTTCTTACCATTTGTTTAGCTATTATGTATATCATGATTCTAATAGCATGTGGATTTACATAATGATCATGTTTATGATTTTCATGTTAATTTATATCCCGTTTTATGCTTAATGATTTGATTACTTGTTTAGATGTTAGTTTTCATTAAGACTAGAATTTATACTTGTACATATAGTGGGACACAAATAAATCTTTATATATGTTTGTGCTTGGATGCTTATTGTACCCATTAGATGTGCTAGTATAGTCTAGTTTTGATGATTCATGCATTCTAACTTGTATTCCTCATCTTGAATATGTTTCTATGATCATGTGTTTTAACTTCATGTATAAGTCTATCTTGTCCAAACTATTGATTATACATGTACATCCTTTGAGCCACGTGCCTTCATGTATATACTTTTGTGGACTCATTATGTTTAGGATATGTATGTATACTTTAGTTTGTACATGACATACATATACCTTGAAGTTTAAATCGTTTTGATGAGTTTCATGTTTTTAGGTAATCTCAATTGGTAATGAAAATCTAGTTTTTCATGTTTTCATGTTTTTAAGGAATTTCATATGAGCTTAATTGAATATTTTCATGTTGATATGTGTCACATTATACTTGTACACTCACTTTATTAGTTTACTCATGATTTGTTTTCTTGAGACTATGATATGGGCTTATAGATTTTGAGTGTTTAGTAATCATGTGATTTACATATGTTTCATGAAAAATAATTTTGTTTTATTCCTTACTTGAAGGATTTCGTACTAGTTAACAAGATCTCCCATTTAACTAGTTCATATTCTTCTTATGGTAGAGATTTTCAAATGTACCTTATTTTCAAACCTAATTTTGAAAACCCCTACCATCCATGGGAGGTTGGATGAGAGATCATGCTCATGTATGCCTTATATTGAAAATCATTTTAAACTTGAACATGGTTGGGTGGTAGATTATATGAGATATACACTTGATCATTATTGTTGTTTCAATTGGTATCATTGAATTCTTTCAATTGGTATCAATTTTGACCTTTCTTGTATACTCATATATGTTTGTATGTATGTACGCTTTCACTTCCAAGAATATCAATTTCAATTGGTATCTATTTTCCATACATATATATGTTTTTATTTGTGCTTATTATATTCATATATCTTAGAACACAAATTTTGATCATGATAAAAGCTTGTTTTATAATGACTATCTTGTTTCAATTGACTAGTTTTCAATTGGTATCCATATACATGCTTTGCATGTTTTTATTTGGTAATTCATAAAGAGGGAGAAAACTTGTATTTCATCTTTCAATTGGTATTTGTTTTCCACTCCCATACTTTATGATTGAAAATTTCAATTTGGTATCATATGTTCAAAATGAAAAATATTTACAATTGGTATCAAAATCCTTGTTTAGAAATTCAAAATTTGTTATGTTTAATTTCAATTGGTATCAAGATTGTTTTCTTATAATTGGTATTAATGTTTTTATGTTTCCTTTAAATTGGTATCAAGATGCTACTTTGACATATTTTCAATTGGTATCTTAATTGATAGTCACCCCTATTTGGTTTTGTTTTTGTTTTAGACAAAGGGGGAAAATATTGTCTTTATTAACCCTTTTGTTGATTCATGGTTTCGAACAAAAAAGGGGAGAAAAATTTATTGATTTGGTTTTGCTTTTACCCATTATTGATGAGTGTTTCTTTGTATTAAAAAGGGGGAGAAGATTTTGTTTTGTTTTGGTTTTTACCCCTTTATTGATGATTGACAAAAAGGGGGAGAATTATTTGAGAAGTTTTATATATGCATATTTGTGTTTTGCATATATTAAGTTTAATTTAGTTTAATTTTAAATTGGTATCTAGAGCATGTTTTGTTTTTTTAACATTTCATTTGTATCTGAGCCATTTATTTATTTGAGAAGTTTTATATATGCATATTTGTGTTTTGCATATATTAAGTTTAATTTAGTTTAATTTTAAATTGGTATCTAGAGCATGTTTTGTTTTTTAACATTTCATTGGTATCTAGAGCCATTTGTTGTTTTATGCATGATTATGCATTATTATTCATTGCATAAAACAAATAAACATAAATTATTATTCATTGCATATTTATTGTTTTATGCATGAGTTAAGGGGGAGCTTCTTTGAAGCTTAACTTTGATCCATGCATATATAACTCCATGAGTTTTGTCATCATCAAAAAGGGGGAGATTGTTGGCCCAGAGGCCTTCCACTCTAGTTTTGATGATGATTAACTCATGTAGTTATGTGTACTAATAATCTTGTGATTTTAGTTTCAGATCATTAATTAAGTTATTAGTAGGTGATTAGCTTCAACAAGATGATTTGAAAGCTTTCACATGTTGATTCAAGAGCCCGAGCGTCAAAGATCATATATAGCACTTGCTCGGTGGATCAAGGAGTTTTGGATCGAGTCGGCTTGGAGATTGCGCTCTACAAGAAGACATCGGTACCTAGTTTAGTTTTGTGTTTAGATCCAAATTGTAAAGATTAGAATAGTATGATATGCTCAAGTTCACAACACACACGTTTCATGTTTGGAATATTGGTTCTCGGTTTTTCCGTTTTTGGTTTAACCGATCTTGGTTTTCATGAATAGATAGATCAAAACAAGTTTACATGGTTTAATGTATATGAGATTTGTTCTATGTACATGCATGCTTCAACTATTTAAACAAACTTAGTTTGATAGTCTATTTCATGTGTTTTATGTTTTGGTATTTCTAACAAAACATATTTTTGGAATCAATGTCAAAAACATGGATATATATATGTTTCATTTATATAGGGTTTCTATCCATATGCATCATGCCTAAATTGTTGGCCCAAGGTTACAATCACCCATGATTAGTGTATTTTGATGATTACAAAACATATTAGTTATTTGTACTAATAACATTTGTTGTTTAAGTGTGTTTCAGATTTCTATTCATTCTAGAAGTCTTCTCTCACAAATACAAGGATTTGGACTCAAGTCAACTCCAATTGGGCTCAAGGAACAAGTGTTGAAAATTATATGAAGAAACCTATTGAAGATCTTGAAGTCCTTAGAAACATTGTAAGAAATAGAATGTTAAAGTTTGAGTATATGAAATTTGGCTCTAGGATTTGCACACACACTTGTTTCATATATTTCCTATGTTTTAAAAATGGTTATTTCTAAGTTTTATGCCTTAGTTTATATATACATGTACCAAAAGCTTTATATCTTGAAAATCTTGTATAAAACATGTGTATAAACTATTTTCTGCATAATACTTAGCTATATGTATTTTTAAAATATTTCTCAAATTTTTATAACTCAAAAACCAGCCCAATTTTTCAGTTTCAGGCAACTCCGGCCGACCGGCCCGGTCGACCGGCGATGTGTCTAGACATGCACTGTTTGTGCATGTCTGTCGGTCGACCAGCCCAGTCGACCGACGGAGAGCAAATTGCTCACAGTTTGTTTCGGTCGACCGGACCGGTCGACCGGAAGAAGGAAACTGTGTTTCCTCTTTTTGGGTCGGTCGACCGGACCGGTCGACCGAGAGCCAACGGCTCTTTGCAGCTGGCCTGACGGTCGACCGGACCGGTCGACCGCCAAGCCTGCTATAGCCCAACGGCTCTTTCCTCTTTGGGCTATTCTGAAAAACTGTTTTTTGTTTTCAGTTTTAACAGATTTTTGAGAGTTGTTGGGGAGCTTTTTCAGAGAAAATAAGACCAAAAGAAATTGTTTTTAACCTATTTTTAACCCTATAAATAGAGGAGAAGTCTCTCTTGCACATAACTAAGAAAAATCCTCAAGTTTGTGTTGTTTTCAAAAGAGAAAAGAAAAGAGTTTAAAGCTTTCATTCCAATTCTTTTTGAGCCTGTTTTTCAGTTGTGTTTGATTACTAATATCACTCTACAACTGAAGTTTTTTTCTCACCACACTTCATAGAGCCAAAAATCCTATACTCATTCTATAGTGAAGTTGTAATTGAAGTGAGAGTGTTTGTAAAAGAGTTTGAGAAATAGTGTAGTGATCTTGTTGTGATCACTTGGTTCTTGTAATCCTTTCCTTGTGGTGCAACCTCTTCGGTAGAGGTCCTTTGTACTCAGTGGAGCTCGGTGCTCGGTCTTCGGTAGACCAAATTGTAAAGGCGTCCTCGGTGGATAGTGGAAACCCTTCACGGAGGTGAAGGCGGGGAGTAGAGCGGTGGCTCGAACCTCGAAACAAATCACTTTGTTTGCGATTGCCTTTGCGTCTAATTCTTGCTTTACTTTTCAATAGCTCCTTATTGATTTCTATTGCATACTTGTGATATTGTTTAATTCTCTTGTGCTACTATTTACTTGCTTGTAATTCTTGCCATTTATTATTGTGTTTGCATCATTCTTCATATCATTCATTTCATACTTGTGTGTGCCAATCCCGTACTCATCCAACAAGAGCTTCACATAGCGCCTCAACCCATATCAAGGGGAATCAAGAGGAGTTTAGTCCAGAGCCTCGCAAGAGGAATTCGGCTACACTTGTTGAATTGTACTAAGTTGAGCCTCACTTGTTTTAGGTTCCGCATTTAGAGAGTTAAAATTTTTAAGATTAGCAATCACACCTATTCACCCCCCTCTAGGTGTTTTTCAATTGGTATCAGAGCTTGGACTCTAGGATTTGGTTTAACAACCTTAGAGAAGATCCTAATTTGCTAATCATTTCAGTCACATTCTTATAGTAAAAATGGCCGATGGAATTAAGACCCCTCCTAAGTTTGATGGACTTAACTTTCCCATATGGAAAGTTAAGATGACCGTGTTTTTACAATCTCTAGGTAGCCGAGTTGCAAAAGCCGTGACTAAGTCCTTTAGTGTACCCCCCGGTGACGAATCCACTTGGTCCGAAATTGAGACTAAGGAATTCGATGCCAATGCCAAAGCTCACTATGCACTTCTACAAGCCCTTAATGATGATGAAATTTCTAGGGTTATTCATTGCAAATCCGCGTATGAGATTTGGTCACATTTGATAGTCACACATGAGGGGACCTCACAAGTAAAGAAAGCTAAGATTGACCTTCTTCGGTCCCAATATGAAACATTTAACATGCAAGAAAATGAAACCATAGATGATATGGTTACAAGATTTACCAAGATTACTAATGGACTCTCTTCTTTAGGTGAAGATATCAACAATGATCAAAGAGTAAGGAAGATCATCCGTGCACTTTCTCCTTCATGGGAAGTTAAAGCAACAACCTTGAAGGAACTCAACGACAATGAAGAGATGGAGCTTATAGGTCTCATTGGGAACCTCAAAACCCATGAGATGGAAAGGAAAGCAAGGGAGGATATGGCTCCTTCCAAAAAGAAGACTATCGCCTTCAAGAGTCAAGCTACACACTCCGATGAAGATGATGAAGAAGAAGATGATGAGGAGCTCTCACTCCTTGTTAAGAATGTCCGAAGGATGTACAACAAGGCGAAGTACCAAGGTAGAAGAAGATGGCAAGGAGGCAAAGAAGAAAGGAAGATTGTGTGCTTCAATTGCCAAAGACCGGGACACATTGTTGCGGAGTGTCCGGACAAAGCTAAGCCCTCCACATCAAAGAAGCCCTACAAGAAGAAGGCTATGAAGGCAACTTGGGATTCGGAGACCGAATCCGAGGAAGAAATAGACACCGCCAACATGTGCTTCATGGCTAATGAAGGTACAAGCAAGGTAACCTCTTCCCCTTCTCATGATAATGAACTTTCTATGGATGTGTTAGAAGAGGCTTTTGTTGAGTTGTCACAAAACTATGATTTCTTAAAGAAAAAATATCTTAAAATGAAAAAGGATAATGAATCTTTAAGTCTTCAAGTTTTTACTCTTACAAAAGAAAAAGATGATTTGGTTTCCACTTTGGCCACTACCAAAAATGATTTTGAAAAATATAAGATTTCTTGCAAAGGTAAGGCCCCACTAATTGATTCAAGTGAAGTTACTATGCTTAAGGAAAGATTAGACTCATTAAGTGTTGTGTTGAAAGATTGTGAGTTTAACAAGAAGAAATTGAGGCTATATTTCCTAAGAAACAAGCCCCAAAGAAAAATGCTCATGCTCATGTTCATGTTCATGCTACACAACCTAAACAACATGGCAAAACCCCAAAACATGCTCACATTACACATACACATCATGCATTCATGTATGGTAGAGTGTTCTCATGTTCACATTGTGGACGGAAAGGGCACCTAGCCAATTTTTGCTATGATAGATTAAACATTTCACGTCATAATGTTTGGGTTCGAGGCACTAACTTTAAAGGACCCAAGAAAGTTTGGGTACCAAAATCAACAATTATATTAAATGATGTAGGTACTTTCCAAATCCCAACGACGTAGAGGATTGTGGTATCTTGATAGCGGTTGCTCAAGGCACATGACTTGGGACATCAACAACTTTGCAACCCTATCAAGATATCATGAAGGTGGCACCGTCACCTTCGGAGATGACGCCAAGGGTAAAATCATCGGTATTGGTAATGTAAAACTTGGCACCTCTCCTTTAATTGAAAATGTAATTTTAGTTGATGGCCTCAAGCATAATCTCTTGAGTGTTAGTCAACTTTGTGATAAAGGTTTTGATATTGTTTTTGATAATGTTTCTTGTAAAGTAATTGATAGAACTTCTAATGTTTGTGTATTTTCCGGTTTTCGTGAAAGTAATGTTTATATGATTGATATGTTAAATATGTCTTGTAATATTACTTGTTTGAAAGCCCTCGATGATGACTCTTGGTTGTGGCATAGGAGATTAGGGCATATTTCTTTTGATCACATTTCTAGGTTAAACACAAAGGAAATGGTGAAAGGTATTCCTTGCTTGAATTTTGAAAAAGACCGAGTTTCTGACGCATGTCAATTTGGAAAACAAACTAAGTCTTCTTTCAAGTCAATTAAGGATATCATGACATCACGTCCTTTGGAGTTAATCCATATGGATCTTTTTGGCCCTACACAAACCAAAAGTCTAAGTGGGAATAGATTTGCTTATGTTTTGGTTGATGACTTTTCAAGATTTACTTGGGTTTTCTTTCTTGAACATAAAAGCCAAGCATTTTCGTATTTCCAAACTTTTAAGAAAAGAGTTGAAAAAGAAAAAGATGTTTCGATTTTGAGAATAAGAAGTGATAGAGGAGGTGAATTCATTAACCAACCCTTTACCACTTTTTGTGATGAACATGGAATAAAGCATGAACTTTCTTGTCCTAGAACTCCACAACAAAATGGAGTAGTTGAACGGAAAAATAGAACATTACAAGAGATGGCTAGGACAATGCTAAGTGAATATGGTCTACCACATTATTTGTGGGCCGAGGCCGTAAATACATCATGCTATATATCAAATCGTGTTTTCTTGTGCAAAAATACTACTAAAACTTCTTTTGAAATGTATTTTTCTAGAAAACCTAATGTTTCCTATTTTAAAGTTTTTGGTTGCAAATGCTTTGTTTTAAACACAAAAGATAATTTAGGAAAGTTTGATGCTAGACCTTATGAGGCTATTTTTGTAGGTTACTCAAACACTAGTAAGGCTTATAGAGTTTTCATTAGATCATCATTGACTATTGAAGAGTCTATTCATGTTAAGTTTGAGGAATCTAACAAGTTTGTTAAGAATGTTGTAGAAATAGATGCATTGGATGAAGGTTTGGAGAAAGTGACCTTGGAGGATGCTTCTACTATGGGAGACAAACCAAAGGATGATGAAGGAAGCGAAGCTAAGGTGGAAGAGGCACAAGGAAATGAAAATCAAACAGATGAGGTGGAGCCTACACAACCACTACCAAAGGATTGGAGATACAATCCACATCATCCCAAGGACCTCGTCATAGGTGAAGTATCAAAAGGGGTAACTACTCGCTCTAGACTTCATGACTATTGTGGTAACTATGCATTCATTTCTCATATTGAACCCAAAAATGTCCTCGAAGCAGAGGCCGATTCATATTGGTTGCTAGCCATGCAAGAGGAGCTCAATCAATTTGAGCGCAACCAAGTTTGGCACCTTGTTCCTAGGCCCCACGATAGACCAACAATTGGTACTAAGTGGATCTTTAAGAACAAGTTGGATGAATCGGGTAATGTAGTTAGAAACAAGGCTAGGTTAGTTGCCCAAGGTTACACTCAAATCGAAGGGATCGATTTTGAAGAAACCTTTGCACCCGTAGCACGGCTTGAAGCCATACGGATGACACTAGCTTTTGCCTCATATAAAGATTTCAAATTATTTCAAATGGATGTTAAAAGTGCTTTTCTAAATGGATTTATTGAAGAGGAGGTGTATGTTGAACAACCCCCCGGTTTGTTGATCCTACACTTTCGGATTTTGTTTTTAAATTAGATAAAGCTCTTTATCGTTTAAAACAAGCTCCTAGGGCTTGGTATGAAAGACTTTCTTCATTTTTTATTTCAAATGGTTTTAAGAAAGGTAAAATTGACACAACATTGTTTACTAAACATGTAGAAAAAGATATTCTTATTGTGCAAATTTATGTAGATGATATTATTTTTGGTTCTACTAATGAATCTCTTTGCAAAGCTTTTGAGTCATGCATGAAGGATGAATTTGAAATGTCTATGATGGGGGAGCTCAACTATTTCCTTGGACTCCAAATCAAGTAAAAGAAGGATGGGATCTTCATCAATCAAGCCAAGTACACAAAGGAACTAATCAAAAGGTTTGGGCTTGAAGGGTCGAAAGTAAGCAAAACTCCCATGGCAACAACTACAAAGCTTGACAAGGATGAACAAGGTAAAACTGTAGACATTAAATTATATCGTAGCATGATTGGTAGCTTGCTTTATTTGACGGCTAGTAGGCCGGATATTATGTTTTCCGTTTGTCTTTGTGCACGTTTTCAATCTTTTCCTAAAGAATCTCACATAATTGCGGTTAAACGCATAATTAGATACCTTAAGGGCACTATTGAAATGGGTTTGTGGTATCCTAAAACCGGATTATTTGAAATGAAGAGTTTTTTGGATGCCGACTATGCGGGTTGTAGGGTAGATAGGAAGAGCACAAGTGGAACATGTCAATTCTTAGGTAATTGTCTTGTATCTTGGTCTTCCAAAAAGCAAAATTCGGTAGCCCTATCAACCACCGAGGCGGAGTATGTTGCAGCCGGAGCTTGTTGTGCACAAGTTCTTTGGATGAAACATACTCTCCTTGACTATGATTTACACTTTGATCATGTTAAAATATTTTGTGATAATACTAGTACTATTCACATGACAAAGAATGCAAATCAACATAGTAAAACCAAACACATTGACATTAGGTATCACTTTCTTAGAGATCATTATGAGAAAGGTGATATTGAGATTGAATATGTTTCTACCAATTTTCAACTTGCCGATATTTTTACTAAACCATTAGACTATGCTAGATTTTCATTTATTTGTGGTGAGTTGAATGTTTGCATTATGGATTCTTAAAAATAAATTTATTTTTCAATTGGTATTTTAACCCTTTTGATGTATGACAAAAAGGGGGAGAATAAGTGGTTTAAGAGTTTGATTTGAATTTGAATAAGTTTAAGAGTTTGATTTGAATTTGAATAAGTTTAAGAGTTTGATTGAGTTTGTTAAGTTTGTTTATTTAAGTTTTTGACAAAACTATTTTGCCTTGAATGCTTTATGTATTGCGCTTCCATAGTCAAATTTTTATACATAGCATTATTTGAGGGGGAGTTTTTCAAACTCCTCTTCCATGTTTATTTAAATAACCTATATGTTTTGTCATCATCAAAAAGGGGAGATTGTTGGCCCAAGGTTACAATCACCCATGATTAGTGTATTTTGATGATTACAAAACATATTAGTTATTTGTACTAATAACATTTGTTGTTTAAGTGTGTTTCAGATTTCTATTCATTCTAGAAGTCTTCTCTCACAAATACAAGGATTTGGACTCAAGTCAACTCCAATTGGGCTCAAGGAACAAGTGTTGAAAATTATATGAAGAAGCCTATTGAAGATCTTGAAGTCCTTAGAAACATTGTAAGAAATAGAATGTTAAACTTTGAGTATATGAAATTTGGCTCTAGGATTTGCACACACACTTGTTTCATATATTTCCTATGTTTTAAAAATGGTTATTTCTAAGTTTTATGCCTTAGTTTATATATACATGTACCAAAAGCTTTATATCTTGAAAATCTTGTATAAAACATGTGTATAAACTATTTTCTGCATAATACTTAGCTATATGTATTTTTAAAATATTTCTCAAAATTTTTCTAACTCAAAAACCAGCCCAATTTTTCAGTTTCAGGCAACTCCGACCGACCGGCCCGGTCGACCGGCGATGTGTCTGGACATGCACTGTTTGTGCATGTCTGTCGATCGACCAGCCCAGTCGACCGACGGAGAGCAAATTGCTCACAGTTTGTTTCGGTCGACCGGACCGGTCGACCGGAAGAAGGAAACTGTGTTTCCTCTTTTTGGGTCGGTCGACCGGACCGGTCGACCGAGAGCCAACGGCTCTTTGCAGCTGGCCTGACGGTCGACCGGACCGGTCGACCGCCAAGCCTGCTATAGCCTAACGGCTCTTTCCTCTTTGGGCTATTCTGAAAAACTGTTTTTTGTTTTCAGCTTTAACAGATTTTTGGAGAGTTGTTGGGGAGCTTTTTCAGAGAAAATAAGACCAAAAGAAATTGTTTTTAACCTATTTTTAACCCTATAAATAGAGGAGAAGTCTCTCTTGCACATAACTAAGAAAAATCCTCAAGTTTGTGTTATTTTCAAAAGAGAAAAGAAAAGAGTTTAAATCTTTCATTCCAATTCTTTTTGAGCCTGTTTTTCAGTTGTGTTTGATTACTAATATCACTCTACAACTGAAGTTTTTTTCTCACCACACTTCATAGAGCCAAAAATCCTATACTCATTCTATAGTGAAGTTGTAATTGAAGTGAGAGTGTTTGTAAAAGAGTTTGAGAAATAGTGTAGTGATCTTGTTGTGATCACTTGGTTCTTGTAATCCTTTCCTTGTGGTGCAACCTCTTCGGTAGAGGTCCTTTGTACTCGGTGGAGCTCGGTGCTCGGTCTTCGGTAGACCAAATTGTAAAGGCGTCCTCGGTGGATAGTGGAAACCCTTCACGGAGGTGAAGGCGGGGAGTAGAGCGGTGGCTCGAACCTCGAAACAAATCACTTTGTTTGAGATTGCCTTTGCGTCTAATTCTTGCTTTACTTTTCAATAGCTCCTTATTGATTTCTATTGCATACTTGTGATATTGTTTAATTCTCTTGTGCTACTATTTACTTGCTTGTAATTCTTGCTATTTATTATTGTGGTTGCATCATTCTTCATATCATTCATTTCATACTTGTGTGTGCCAATCCCGTACTCATCCAACAAGAGCTTCACATAGCGCCTCAACCCATATCAAGGGGAATCAAGAGGAGTTTAGTCCAGAGCCTCGCAAGAGGAATTCGGCTACACTTGTTGAATTGTACTAAGTTGAGCCTCACTTGTTTTAGGTTCCGCATTTAGAGAGTTAAAATTTTTAAGATTAGCAATCACACCTATTCACCCCCCCCCCCTCTAGGTGTTTTTCATAAATGTTGTTTAATATCATGTTTTTGTATTTGGATGAGTTTTGGACAAAATGTATTTTCTATTCAAAATTCAAGTTTTAGAAAATACAAGTTTTGGATTTTGGTAAAAATGATAAGACACAAAAATGTTTAGAAATGTTTGTTATTTGTGATGAAATTTTTATCACATGTTTATATTTCAATATAAAATGAGAAAACTATTTTTGTGTAATTTTTACAAGTTTTATGGGTTTATTAAAATACTTTTCCATCCTGTTTTCAGACCCAGGACACTGGCTGACAGGCCAGGTCGATCGACCGTGCGGTCGGCCGAACCAATGGCCGGTCGACCCAGCGGTCGACCGACGTGCATAGAGCTGTGCACGTCTGGCAGCACAGTGGGACGGTCGGCCGGCCGGCCGACCGGACCAGAGTGCAGTGCTCTCAGTTCTTTTCGGTCGACCGTCAATTGCCAACGGTCAAAATGTGACCGTTGGACGGTCGACCGAGCGGTTGACCGGTAGGTCATTTTTGGCAGGATCTGCTGCCAGCGGCTATATTTTTCTGGGGGCTATAAATACCCCATTAATGGCCAGTTTTCTACAAGAATTTTTGTGCGAATTTTTCCTGACTCTCTAGTGTTTTCACAGCAATCAAAAGAAGTTTTTGGGTTTTAAATTGAACAATATTTTTGGTGTTTTTGCTAGGGTTTGGAAGATCAAAGAAAAGGGTTTTTGGGAAAGATTTTGATTCAACTTCTATATCTTGGTTTCAGTTTTTTCCAAGGATTTTCTTTGAGTTTTTGATTTCCATTCCTTTGGTTTTCTCCACACTTGAGCTACATCTACTATCTCATTCTATAGGATCTTTGTGTGAGAAAGAAATTGTTTGTGGTTGTTGTTTACACAACCAAGTTAAAAACCCAATCTTTGCTTGGCTTTGTGCCTTTCCCTCATTGTGTTGAGGAGGTTGTGCATTTGGGTTGTATCCCTCAAGTTGTGAGGTGATCCTTGTGTTAATCCCTCAAGTTGTGAGGTGATTATTTGTTGGCTTGGAGTTGTGCCTCAAGGAGGAGGTTGTGTTTGTAAGGAGAGGAGTTGGGTACTCCTTGTAATTGTTATTGCCCCAAATCCTCGGTGGAGGTTCCCTTTGTGGGAGTCCTTTGTGGTCAAGCTAGTGGACTTAAAATCCTTCTGGGTGAAGGCGGGGATGTAGAGCTGGGTGCTCGAACCTCGAAACATATCTTATTGTTTGCGCTTGATCCTTGGCTCTTACTCTCTCTCCCTATATTGTGCCTTTCATATATTCATATTGTTCATTCATATTTATTTGCTTGGCTTTTTTGAGTGTGCATCACTTGTTAATTGCAATTAGTTTTTAAATTCCGCATTAAGTTTATTAGATTAGCATAATCACCTATTCACCCCCCCTCTAGGTGATTTTCAGATGTAATACGAATGGGGACTGAACTCGATCTTATGGATTATGTGGTGATCGCCTCCGAAGTAAGGTAAACGTGACAACGATCCATGATAAGTCATCAACAAAGAAGGTAAGTATTTCTTTTAGGTTTTCTTTCTTTTAATTTTTAGTTTAGATCACCAATATCACTATCTCCCAACTCTTTTATTCACTCTTTTTAATTTCTATTTTCTCTGTATAAATCCATTTTCTGATTTCTCCACCTTCTAATCTACCACTTTCTTCTTAACTTAAACTATAACTCCTTTTTTCATTTTCTTTTCAAGAACTAAAAGAAGAACTTTAACAATTTCAAATGAACTAAAGAGAACTTACAAAAAGCTTCCATCGCTAGTCCCTCCTTGTGGATCACGACCCACATAGTCACTTGCTATAGCGGTAGTATTGAGAACTTGCACACATTCTATTCTTAAGTTCTAAAATTTTATATTTTCTGTGTGCAGGTTTTAGCTCAATCAAATTTTGGCGCCGTTACCGGGGAGGGATAATATGTTTTCATTTTCTTTTTTGATTTACTTAAACAATTTAACCTTTTCTTCATTGTTTTTGTGTGCAAAGGCTGAACTCAGGAATCGAAGAGCTGCAGTTGACATATTGCTACTTTGTGTCTCTGTCCAAGAAAGCAGAGCATCAGAGCCCACAATTGTGTCGCACAAATGCGGCAAAAGCCGTGTTTCTGCGGCATTTGTGGTAGACTGCTAGTTGATATTGTTGCAGGTGCTTTCACACTGCAAAATATAGCTTCTGCATGTGTTAGATTTCCTTCTTAATTTATTTTGCACATTGTATTAAATTTAACAGTTAAGTGATTTTTTGTAAATGTTAAAAATAGTTTAGACTTGCAATTAGGCATGTGTCTAATTCATTTATTTTTTACATTACTGTTGAAGAGTGCTAGAGCAAAAGTACGTGTGCATAGCATGCAGTATAGGAACACTTTTGAATTGTTTACATTGCTTAACTGTTGCTTTTCATATGCATGTACACATTACACTAAATTGATTTAAGGGCTTGTCCTATAAACAAGATAAGGTGGAAAAATCATTACCTCCCTTAGCCCACAAACAATCTCCTCACTCACTAGCCCATGCCTAAATAAAACTGAGTAGACATTGGCTCTAGGGACATCTCAGACTCAATAAGAGACCGACTTAAGAGGAAAGTTGATTAGAATTTGACTTTTGGTGTCAAAGGTTGGAGATTAAGAGGCGAAACCTTGAAGGTTGGTGGTTTGGCTTAATTAGGCCCGTCGCCTTTTAGCGTGGATACCTCCCTCCAATTTTACCCATACCTGGCTGATTAACTTGTGATCAGATTCTGCAATATACCTCCCGTGGACAGTCTAACCAGTTAGGATTAGTTTAGGTCTAAGGTCTACCCTAACTTAGGCTAGATTGTTTTTTATTTGTTTGTTTGCTTGCTTGTTTTTGTTTTTGGTTTTTGACATCTTGATGATATGGATTATAATTACAATTATTCATATACCAAAATATTCCATATTTCACCCCGACTTCTTTTGACTCGGATATTACCAACCCGGTATATCATAACTTTAACCAATTAAGTATGCCGGATTGGTCTTATCCGAATCAATATATGCCCCAGTCCCAATACTATGAACAAGACTGGAACAATCATCACCACTCTTCACAGAGTCAGTGGGGATACAACTCTCTCGAGTCATCTAATCAACCACCTTACCAACATCCAGCTTCATGTACTCCTTCTCCCGACAACCATTAGAAGAATCAATTTATTGGAGAAAGAGGATGGGAGCCTTAGAAAAGCTTGAGTGATAAATTTAAATTCTAGAAGACTCAAAATCCCGTCAAAATTTTCAAATCAAAGATGCTTACTCTATTTTTCAAGAAGAACATACCGACTTAAAAAAGAGTACGGAATCCACGATTCAATTCTAAAGTGATCCTCTAAATATGATAGAAGCAAGACTTAGTCGATTTGAAAATATGCGTAGGAATAAGAAAACTCTCCCAACCCAATCTTTAACTATTCCCGACACTTATAGCTATATTAATGAAAATAAAGAATCATAGAATCTTGAAGACTTTGACTAAGATTCAATTTCATCACACAAATTTGAACTTGACCTATTCCAAACCTTAGACAAATTGGCAAGTTTTTCATTTAATGAGATTGAACTTGAATGTGAATGTTATTAGAACTTACAGTTTGATAATAATAGATTTTGATGATAACAAATATGATGCAGGTACATTGGAGCTTAATCTACAGAGCTAGTACTGAGTTCTGGTGGCTCAAGTTTATTCAAGGATATTGACTATTTTTGTATATTTTTAGAAATTTGTAAAAATCCTTGATCACACACACAAAATAGTCTATGGTCGACTAACCCCCTTTCTATAGTCGACTAACATATCCTTTAGTCAACTTATAATAGTTTATAGTCGACTAAGTATCTTCACAGAAAAATATCAATTCTCTGTTTGTTGACTGTAATCAATATTAGTCGACTAACTCTTATATCTAGTCGACTAGTTTTTAGTTTCCAGAGACTTATCATTCTGTGTCAGTCTTGTATAGTCGACTTGATCTTTAGGCTAGTCGACTAACCCAAGCAAAATTTCTTATAGTAGTTGACTGCTTTCATGTCCTAGTCGACTAACTACAGCTTCTGACTATTATTCAGTTTTGATTTTCTGGTGTTTTTTCCAATATTTTGATTTTCAAATTTTTATTGATAACTTCCCTAACTGACCATTGATTTCACCTATAAATAGGAATGTTATCCTTGGATGTTATCACCCATTCAAATCATAAGTTTTCTGTCCAAACATTGTTGAAAATTCTATTTTTCAAAAAATTAGTTTCTACTTTCTGTTCTTCACACAATTCTGATTCTTTTGTGAAGAATTCTGAGAGTTCTCCTATAAGATACATTATTCATAATCACGTACAAATTTCAAGGCTTATAGAATACATTGTAATTAATTAAAGAGTTGTTGTCTTCTTAGTGTAGAGAAGAGTTGTACAAATTTGACAAAGGGTGTTTTGTCAAGTGGTGTACAAGGAGTTAATTTTAGAGTGTATCAAAATCAAGATAAGAAAAATCGCAAGTGGGTTGCTTGGGGACTGAACGTAGGTCACGAGGACCGAACCAGGATAAAAACTCTCGTGTTTGCATTTGCATTTTTCTGAGATTTATTCTGTGCATTTTTTTCCTGCAAGTAGTTTATTTTTTATTAAAAGTTTATAAACACTATTCATCTCTTCTTTAGTGTTTGTGTTACCTTATTTATAGATCCTACAAATGTGACCCTGATCCATAACCTTGTGATTCAGTTTCCATCATCGCATCTATGTTGACTCCGATATCCTTACCTAATTTGGACTAATTTTTCGAGCCAACATTTATTCCCGTACCCATGGATCTAGAAATTGAATCACCAATTTTGGATAGTCATATTCTATTGATGAGAAAAGAATGTGAATTTCAATTCTTGGATTTGGACTCAACTCTTGAACCAAAACTGACTCTCAAACCCAAAGTTGATTTTTTCGAGTTAGTATTGGTTCCCGAACCTATCATTCTTGAGCCCAAGTCAACCATTTCATTAAGTCATATTCTTTTGTTAGACATAGGTATAGACCATGAGGACTCTGTGATGATATTTCAAGACTGATCATGTAAAGAGAATAAGTTTCATGATAGGATTTTTCATGATCCTATTCATATTGGGGCTTGTAATTATGTAAGTAGAAAAGAGGTCAATAAAGGTGGATTCCGTGAACTATCACATTATTTTGATTGGGTAACAACGCTTGGCTTAATCCGACCACCACTGGAACCATCACCTTGAGGTAACATTATCCTTTCCTTTCTTCTTTTTCATGCATTTAAGCATTCATTCATACATTGAGGACAATGCATGAGATAGGTGTGGGGAGGGTTCTAACATGACATAGGTTTTCTTTTTTAAAAAATGAAAAAAATTTAACATTTTGTTTGCTTTTTAAAAGTTTTTGAAAGAGAAACAATATTTTGACCTATTTTTTTATAAGAAATTAAGTTAATTTTAAGGAATAGGAGAATCATAATTAGGATTTCTTATACATGATCAAAATAAGATTATTTGTTTGATTTTTAAGGTTAGAAAAATAATTTTAAAAAGTAATTTATTCTTAATTTTTACCTTAATGAAATATGCATACTTTATACACTTACATACTTAGGATTCAAAAACAAAGATTATTATGCCTTATAAAATAAAGAAAATATATATATATATAAAATCCTCTAATTAAGCTGGGTACTTGTACCTCATAAAGTATAAGTATTCACGCCTAAAAGTGATCCATATAATAAATAAAATTCTTAGTTTTATGGCCTTATTTTCTCGAGCCTTAAATCCTTTGGGTTTTTTCTCACCGGTGCCCTAAGACCGTCCGTTTGGGTGTCACTGGCTAAAGGCTCATTACATAGGCAGATTAGAAAGCCTAATAGAGCTAAGAAATAATACCACCAAAAATATAAAAAAAATTAAATAAATAAGGCATAAGAGTCAGAGTTAAAGAACCCCTAGTCAAAATTTCATGGTCACAAAGGTGCATATGACATAAGGTAAAGTAATAGACTAGATGAGAAATACAATTTGAATCCTTACCTTAATTGATAACAAGTTTTTGAACAGGGACTAAGTTTAGGAATGAAAATTTTGATTTTCCTATAACTTATAGATTACTTGAACTCTTACAATAATACTTCAAATATTTTCTTATCTTTTCAAAATATGTTTTCAAAATACTAACACTTTATTTCTCTTTTCTTATGGATTTTGTGGGTGTAATCTACTGAAAACCCTCACGAGATAAAACTCGTCCTCTAGGGGTAACCTAGAGGTTTAACGGCTTGTTGCACATGCTAAGGGCAACCGTAATTCCTACGAAAGTGTGTTAGATTAATTTTTTTTTATTTTGCTCGAGGACGAGCAAAAGATAGGTGTGGGGGTACGATTGTACACGTTCATTACATATTTAGTGTCACATGTGTTCCATGTGTCACAATTATTTTATAATAAAATTCTGCTATTTAATTCATTTTAATATCTAATGGTATATAGGGTAATTTATGAAAAAGAGGAGAAATGAACAAGTTTATCCAATTAAATCTGGAGTTTTAAAAGCTCAGACAAATAAATGAAGATCTATTCAAATCTAGAGGTTTAGAAGCAATTCTATCCAAAGACTGGAGCAAAATAAAGAAGATAACACCAGATAAAATCAGTTAAAACTGAATTTTTAAAGATCCATTTGGTTTGCTTGAAGATCAATAAAGATAATCCCAAATCTAAAAGTCCAAAGGCAAATCTTATCAGAAAATATGGGATAACATAGAAAGATATTATCAAATCTATTCCAACTAAATCAGATTTATTTAGATTTATTATTCTTACTCGAGAAATCAATGAAGATAATCTCAAATGCAGAAGTCCAGAGATGAACTTATCAGTATACAAAGAAATAACAAGGATAAGGATATTGGTTGTTGGGCCAGCAATTTGAGCTCATCTCTTCACCACCCTTTGCCACTCCTTTTATCCTATAAATACTGCAATTCCTGAAGGCAAAAGAGAGGTCGATCAAACAGAGAGTAGAATAAATTCTTGTATAAGTGTAACCTAGATTTTTATTTCTATTTTAATGTAAATTTTATTTTATTTATGTAACTGAAAGGAGAGAAGAATTTAACGGAGGAATGAGAAAAGTGCTTGTACTGAGAGTGACACCGGTGTAAGTATTCATCTTTAATCGAATCGAAAGTTATTTTTCTTCTATATTCTTGTTTTCATTCACTTCCTCTTTTGGTTTTTGATGAGTATTTAAGCGAACCTAGTAGCATTGGTATAGCCTTGATGTGTGTTTGCCACTGATATTTCATGATGATGATCTCCTCCTCAATATTTTGTATCATTTCATTTTTGTTCGTCTTGATGATGTAATGCGAATGGGGACTAAGCTCAATCTTATGGATTATGCGTTGATTGCCTCCGAAGTAAGGTAAACGTGCCAACGATCCATGGTAAGTCATCAACCAAAGAAGATAAGTATTTCTTTTAGGTTTTCTTTCTTTTAATTTTTAGTTTAGATCACCAACATCACCATCACCCAACTCGTTTATTCACTCTTTTTAATTTCTTTGTATAAATCCATTTTCTAATTTCTCCACCTTTTCAATCTATCACTTTCTTCTTAACTTAACTATAACTCTTTTCTCATTTTCTTTTCAAGAACTAAAAGAAGAACTTTAACTATTTCAAGTGAACTAAAGAGAACTTACAAAAAGCTTTCATCGCTAGTCCCTCCTTGTGGATCACGACCCACATAGCCACTTGCTATAGCGGTTGTATTGAGAACTTGCACACATTCTATTCATAAGTTCTGAAATTTTGTATTTTTTGTGTGTAGGTTTCAATTCAATCAATTATCAAAACAAGAAATCGGTGATTGTAACCTTGGGCCAACAATCTCCCCCTTTTTTATGATGAAAAAATATATGAGTTATTTAAAAAGAAATAATAGAAGAGAGCTTAGAAATGCTCCCCCTCAAGTTATGCTATCTATCAAGTACAAGAAATCATTATGACTACAAATAGATTTGGTAATATTAGCAAGTCACATGAATGCATATATGAAAAGTATACCCAATTTATAACAATATGCATAAATAGCCTACTATCTTTCCATTCCTCCTTTCTCCAAAAATATTATACAATGAATAAAAATAATGAATCATGATATTGCCTATAAGCATGGTAATGAAAATGGATATACATAAAGTTCATGATATACCAAAAACAAGAAACCCAAACTCAACATATCAAAAAACATTATTATAGCTCAGTAGTAACTCAAATATCTCTCCCCCTTTTTGTCATGCATCAAAAAGGAGTAAAACATACAAGAAACGAAACTAAAAGAGATACCAATTGAAAAACACATGTATATTAATTTAAAATGCATGAAACCATATGAAATAAAACATGAAGCAATTTCAAAACTTGGGAATCCATAGTGCAAACATTTAGCTCATCACAAAAAAAAAATCTATTATAATCTAATGGTTTAGTAAAAATGTCCGCAAGTTGAAATCAGGGAAAACATAATCAATTTTAATATCTCCTTTCTCATAGTGATCTCTAAGAAAGTGATATCGAATCTCTATGTGCTTGGTTATACTATGTTGATTTATATTCTTGGTCATATAAATAGTACCAGTGTTGTCACAAAATATTTTAACATGGTCATAATGCAAACATAGTCAAGGAGAGTATGTTTCATCCAAAGGACTTGTGCACAATAATGTCCGGCCGCAACATACTCTGCCTCGACGGTTGAGAGGGCTACGGAATTTTATTTCTTAGAAGACCATGAAACAAGACATTTTCTTAGAAATTGACAAGTTTCACTAATGCTCTTTCTATCCACTCTACAACCGGCATAGTCGACATCTGAAAAATTCGTCATTGAAAATTGTTCGATTTTTGGATACCACAAGCCTATTCTAATAGTGCCCTTAAGATATCTAATAATGCGTTTTACCGCAATCAAGTGTGACTCTTTAGGACAAGAATGGAATATAGCACATAGACACACATTAAACATAATATTCGGCCTACTAGCCGTCAAGTAAAGTAAACTACCAATCATACTTCTATAGAGTTTAATGTCAACGTTCTTACATTGTTCATCATTGTCAAGCTTTGTTGTGGTAGTCATAGGAGTCTTGCTTATCTTTGCATCTTTAAGCCCAAATTTCTTGATAAGCTCTCTTGTATATTTGGCTTGGTTTATGAAAATTTCATCACTTCTTTACTTGATTTGGAGTCCAAGAAAGTAGTTGAGCCCTCCCATAATGAACATTCCGAACTCTTTCTTCATGTTTGATTCAAAATCCTTACAAAATACTTCATTTGTTGATCCAAAAATGATATCATCAATATAAATTTGCACAATAAGGATATCACTATCTACATGCTTTGTAAACAATGTAGTGCAAACTTACCTCTCATAAAACCATTTGAAACAAGAAAAGTAGAAAGTCTTTCATACCAAGCTCTTGGAGCTTGATTTAAACCATATAAAGCTTTTTTGAGTTTAAAAACAAAATCCGGATGTATAGGATCGACAAAACCAGGGGGTTGTTCAACATACACCTCTTCTTTGATAAAACCATTTAAAAATGCACATTTAACATCCATTTGAAGAAGCTTAAAAATCTTTGAATGAAGCAAAAGCAAGTGTCATCCATATGGCTTCAAGCCGTGCTACGGGTGCAAAGGTTTTCTCAAATTGATACCTTCGATTTGGGTGTAATCTTGGGCCACTAACCTAACATTATTCCTAATAACATTTCCCGACTCATCCAAATAATTCCTAAAAATTCATTTAGTACCAATTGTTGGTCTATCATGGGGTTTAAGAAAAAGGAGCCAAACTTGATTGTGCTTAAATTAATTAAGCTCTTCTTGCATTGCAAGCAACCAGTATGAGTCGCCCTCGGCTTCGAGGATGTTCTTGGGCTCAATATGTGAAATAAATGCAAAGAGGCCACAAATATCACGAAGTTTGGAGCGAGTAGTTACCCCTTGGATACATCACCTATGATGGGTCCTTGGGATGATTTGTAGCATATCTCCAATCCTTTAGAAGTAGTTGAGTTGGCTTTGTTGGCCCAAAGGCCCATCACTCTAGTTTTGATGATGATCAACTCATGTAGTTATTGTTCTAATGATCTTGTGTTTAATTAGTGACAGATTTGTTATCAAGATCTTAGTAGGTGTGGAGCTTTAACAAAGGATTTAAAGTCAAGTTTTGGAGCTAGCACCGATTGATTCACGAGCCTATGCATCAAGACCACATCAAGAGTCGAGCTCGTTGGATTGCTTTTGGACCAAGTCAAGATGATGAGAAGGCTTCAAGTGAAGACTTCAAGAAGATGAAGACTTGTGTCTAGGTATAAGATTTTTATTTTTAGATAAAATGTAAAGGATAGAATAGTTGGTGGATTGCTCAAGTATATATCACACACACACTCTTGATTTAGTTATCTTTTCATAAAAGAATTTTCAGATTTAGAAAAGACTTTCATTTTGAAAAATACTATTTTGGTTTTTGGTGTTTCTCATGTACATGTCTTTTGAAACCAAAACCATGTTTAATGCTTAATGTCAAAAACATAGATATCATATTTGTGTAGTGGATCATATCCATACACATTATGCTTTAATGAATTCAAACTATCTTGTTTTTTGTATCATGAAGAAGTTTGGAAAACAAGTTTTAGAAAAATACAAGTTTTCAATTGAGCCAATATTTCCATATTACAAAAATAGTCCAAATCATTTATAATGTTATCAAAGTATATTGGTAAAACTATTTTTGTAGATTTTCTGTGATTTTATGGGATTTTATTTTAGCCAAAAGACCATGTTTTAAATCCCTTAGTTTTCTGATCTGGCTGTAGCCGGTCGACCGACCCGGTCAACCGACGTGCACAGACGTGCACGCCATTTCTGCAGGATGGCCGGCCGACCGACCCGGCCGACCGTCCAGAGAGCTCTGCTCTCTGAAAAGGCCCGGACGGCCGGCGGCCGACCGGACAGAGAGATTGCTCTCTATATCCTGACTCGGTCGACTGCCCGGTCGACCGATGGCTCAAACGGTCTGAAATATGACCGTTGGCCGGCCGATCGGACGGTCGACCGTTAGGCCTGACAGACCCCAACGGCTAGTTTTTCTTAGCCTATAAATTTGGGAGTTTGGGCATTATTTTTCTACAAGATTTCTAGTGGACTTTGAGCCAGTTTTTCCCACTTGTTTAAAAGAGTTTTCTCCACTAAATTGAGAGCTAATACTTTCAATCAAAAGGGAAGATTTTATCAAGAGTGTTTAAAGTGATTCTTTGAGTTTTCCTCCATCATTCTCATCCTTGTTTTCTCACACAACACTTGAGCTATCCATTGCTATTCTACCCTATAGGGAGTTTGTTGTGAGAGTATTTTAGGTGATCAAGACTTGTGATCACCAAAGTTCATATTTGTTCTTTGAGGAGGCGGACGTGTGTGTTCGCATTGTTTCGGGTCCTAGTGGGGACTCGGTGTTTCAGGTTCGGGTGCGAACTCTTTGTTTGAGGTGCGGCCTCGGCGAGCCGGTGGGCTTGCGGTGTGTACGGGACTAGGGAGTCCGAGGGATTGTAGGTGTTGCGGCACCGACGAGTGATCCATTGGGATCAAGCATAGTGGAAATCCTTCGTGTGTCGAAGGCAGGGATGTAGAGCAAGTGTGCTCGAACCTCAAAACAAATCCCTTGTGTTTGCGATTGCTCACTCTCTCTCTCTCTTTGTCTCTTATTTATATCTTGCATGCTTCTATTGTGTTTATCTTTACATGCTTGATATATTGTGTGCTTAATTGTTATACTTGCTTGGGATTGTTTGCTAGCACTTGTATTCAACCAAGAGAGCCAACGCGGCACCTCAACCCTTATCAAGGGGAATCTAGAGGAGTTTGTCCAGAGCCCTTCACGGGGAATTCGGCAACACTCTTGTGTTATACGTGGTGTTTAGTGTAAGAGTTTAGTTTAGGTCATAATAGTTTACACTTCCGCATTATTTGGCATTAAGTGACCATTAGATTAGCCATCACCTATTCACCCCCCCCTCAAGGTGATTTACAATTGGTATCAGAGCCAAGTGCTCTGAATTTGAGTCTTACAACCTAGAGTTAAAGATTCTCATTTTTAGGCTAATCACAATTTTTGTACACACACCATGGACTTCATGTCACCACCCACTTTTGACATTCTTAACATCCAAATTTGGAAGGTTAAGATGTCTTTGTACCTCAAGGCCCTAGGCATTCATGTTTACCTTGCCATCACTAATGATTATTGTTTAAATGGCAAGAATATTGAGGCTAATGCAAAAGCCCTTTATGCTTTGAAGAGTACCCTAGATGATGTTTATTTATCTAGGATTGCTAACATTGATTCGGCTTTTGTAGCTTGGAACATTATCACCTCCCTTGGCGAAAAAGATCTATATTATGCCGGGAGCGATTCGGGTGTTGGAAGCGACACCTCCAACAAGTGCTATATGGTCCAAGGGGATAACCCCCTTGAGGTAGCTACCGAATCCGAGGATAAGGATAATAACATGTCATATGAAAAGCTTTCTACATTTTATCAATTATTGCTTGAAAAATATGACATGATTAAGAAAGATAATAAAAATTTGAAAAAGAAGTTTGATTGCATGCATATAGAAAATGATTCATTTAGAACTAAGATTGCATGCTTAGAAAAGGAAAATAATGTTTTGAAAAATGAAAATGTTTCCCTTATGTCTAAATTAAATGATTTGTATGAAGGGAACACTATTTTGAAGGATAAAATTCATTTGGTGAAAAACAAAGAGAAGTTATTTTTCAAGAAAATAAATCTTTGAAAAGAAAAGTTTTTGAAAATGAAAAAGATTTTGTTTCTAAAAAGAAAAAGAAAAATGATTCTTTATCTCATCATGCTTTACATGCCTCCACAAATGAGATAAAAGTTTTGAAAAATAAAATGGATTGTTTGAGCTCAACTTTGAGCTCGTTGATAAGGAAAGAATAGTGGAGTATAGTAGCGGAGTATGATTCGCAGATATTCAACAAAAGAGAGAAGGTTTAGAGACAACCTTGTAGTGCTTACTTACTCCGAAATGTATTTTATAATGATTGATGTACTCTTTCCAAATCACCGTAATAGCATAGGCTATACGAGTCGATTCTCAGGGAGAGCTTGCGATGGAAGCGTTACGGTTTGGTATTGAAGATGGAAAACGAAGGTTCTTCTTTGTTTTTAAAAGAATGAAAAAGAAATGGAAAAAGAGATAAAAGAATTTGTGGATTTGTGCATGATGGAAAGAAAATGAAAAGAATTAGAAAATAAGATTTACTTTGGAAAGAAAACTAAAAGAAGGAGAACTTTGTAAAAGACTTTAAGATGTGCAAAACCATGACTAGCTACCTTTCTAAATTGCTAACTTACTAGACTCCGTTATGGTGATGCTTGCCTCATGTTGATTCATCGGCATATGTATGTCTTGCGTGTTGGTCTACTTGCTTTCCCACTTGATTGATGGGTGATCTTCTTGGACTTGTCTTGTAGCCTCATTGATTTCATCGGCTCTCAAGATAGAATTTCAATGGTGGACTCGAGGAGTGACACTCAAGGGATGCTAAGGAAGAAGATACAACATTCATCAGTCATTCAAGGCAAATACAACAAGTTAGCATTGAAGTAATGAAGTTGTACAACAAATAGCATATGTTTGGTGATCCATCTCCATGTTCCATCAAGGCACTTGTTCTAAAGACAAGGCTCTAAATGAGGCACACATGAATCATATGGAATTACAACAAGAGCTTGCCAAGCATGAAAGTAACCCATCGGGGATGAAAAGACTCAACAATTGCAAGATGAAAAATTAGCGATCACCCAAGAGTTAGAAGTTAGCAATGTTAGTTGTCAGCTAGTCATGTTAGAAGAAGTTAGCTACTAGCCATTACAAGAAAAGAAAAGCAATTCATGAATAAAAGTGCAAGGAAAATAAAGCTTGAATGAAAGAATGCGAGTAAAGTACTAGAAATTGCTCAAGTAGAGAAAGGAGATTGGATTAATCATTGCTTCACAAGTTGTCACTCCTTGGTTTACACAAGCTTTCTCTCTCTCTCAATCTCTCTCTCACAAAATTTCTAGGAGGAAGAAGAAGAACTAGAGCAATAAAAATCCTAGAGAAAAACCTACAAAATACAAGCTCTATCCTCTAATCTCTCCTCCCTTTTTCTCACTAGCCCGATGGTCTATTTATAGGCCTCAGAGGAGAAGGCTCCAGAATCCAGACGGTTGGGGATCAATCGCTGGCTCAACGGCCAGATAACTGCCGCGGATCCGCGGCCAGAGCCGCGTTTCCGCGGCAGAATCTTGGCCGTTGCGCCAATGATTTCTGTTGCGAGTTTGTTGTAGGTTGTTAGCCACGTGGATCTTCTAGAATGCTGACTGGATGCGTGGGTGATTCCAGATCCTGGGCTCTCTTTTGGGCTTTGGCTTAATCCCCTTTAATTCTTGCTAATTACATGGATTTATGGGCCTCTCTCCATTAAAATATGGACCTGCAAAAATAGAGAGAAAAAGAGTAAAAAAAACAGATTTTTATTGATATTATGCATGGTAAAGAGGTGGAAGATGATGCAAAAATGAACTACAATCACATCCTCATACCTAGCTTTTGCTCGTCCCCGAGCAAAAAAGAAAGAAAAAGAAAAAACCTAACTATATTATTACACCACTTTCGTAGGTGACAGATTGCACTGAGCACGTGCAATAAGCCGTTAAACCTCTACGTTACCCTAGAGGAGGAGTGTTGTCTCCTGAGGGTTTTCAGCAGATTGACCCACAAAATCCATAAAGAAAAAGGAAAAGTGTTAGTGAAATTTTTTGATCCATGTTTTGAAGATTCTAACTTGAGTTATAGGTTTCAGGTTACCCTAAACTAGTCATTCCTCTTATAAGCGTCTATTTAGAGTTTTGTTTTCAATTTAGGTTAAGTTTTTAGGGAAAAGATCAAAAACCTGATTTTGCATCAATCCTAGGATATATACATCTATAAATATGAAGGATCTTTCTTAGACTAAGTTCATTTATTTACTAATATATATAACACATTTTATTTATTTATTTATTTATTTATTTATATATACAATATTTATTTATTTACATTTCCTTAGCATCCTTAGGCTTTCTAATTTACCCTTGTAACGAGCCTCTTACCGATGATTCCCAAACCAGACGGTCTTAGGGCACCAGATGAGAAAACATCCCTAGGATTCGAGGACTCGAGTAAACTAGGCCACGAAGGAATTTAAGGACTTAACCACCTTTAGGCGTGATTGGCAATGCTTCTTGAGGCACGACTAACCAGCTTAATTAGTGGCTAAGTATTTATATACACTTTTTTTTCTTTTTCTATTTTTTTATTATATATATATGTAAATAAAGTCACAAAGTCTTTGATTAATCCTTCAATATGTTTAATGTATATATCCTAAAGAAAGAATTAAAATCTAGTAATCTTTCTTATCCTTTATTACTTAACCTAAAAATCCAACAAAACTCCTCTTTTCGACTTATAATTAGAAATCATAGTTAAGAGCTTCCTTAATCCCTAAAGTCAAATTTGATTCTTTAAACATGGATCATAAATTTCTTTTTTTTCTAATTTATTTATTTTTTTATTTTTTTATTTTTCTAAAATAAAAAGTAAAATCTAAAAGAAAATAAAAAATCTACAAAGAAAGGTAAAATCTAAAAAAATAAAAACCTAAAAAAGAAAATGAAATCCTAGAAATAAAAATAAAAAGCCTAAAAGAAAATAAAAATCCTAGGTTAGAATCTACCCCCCCATACCTATCTCATGCATTGTCCTCAATGTATGCAAGATAAAAAAAAATGCATGAAATAGGTAAAAGGTATGAAATCACTCCCTCCGTCTCTTTGGACCAGCGGTGGTGCTGGGTCCAGCCTACTGAGATCGTCTGAGCCCCGCCTCAATGCGGTCCAACCTCGAGAATTGCTCCTCCACCTTCTTTCTAAGCCTGACCTGCCCCCTAAAAATTTTCTTCATGCCCTTCCAGATGGTGGACATGAAGGCACGTGATTCTGCTAGGGGATCCTGACGCCAAAACTCAAGCTCATCTTCCTCCTCAAGACTCTCCTCAGAGGAGGACTCCACCGGTACATCTTCGGGTTGACACTAGGAGTCTAAACCGCGTGCAAACAACTGTTATATGAACTGGTAGGTCTCTCTGGTGTGACAAACACCCGGTCAAAGGAATCAAAGACATCATCTGGTAGGAAAGTCCTACACAGATGTGTAATCAAGATGGGATGGGAGTGTTTGGCACCCCGAGTTCGTGAGGAATTTGCTATGATTGCATGGAAGATGGTCTTATTTAAACAGACCGTGTGTTGCCGAGTCATCAAATCGTGAATTATTTGCAACACTGGTCTGTTAAAGGATGTGGTGTGGTCTATCCCTAAGATGTTGCGTTGGATCCAGCGTCCAACGCAGTGCACATTTCTAAACGTGGTTCTAGCCTTTAGCCCACGATCCTGCTCTGTACAACGAACCCCCATGATTGTCATGTAGTCTATTAGTGGCAAGGGGTCGCTATGCTGGGGGTGACTTGGAACATTAGTAATTTCCTCAATGAGAGGAACTGTGATAAAGATGTCACCTAACAGCATATGGACTACGAATTGGTACGTCTCATAACTAACAGATGCATGATCGAGTGCATTATAAAATGTAGTGACTAAGTCAGGACAGTAATATTCATCATTTTCACTGTTATCATATACCAGAGAATACCAACCCCATGCATGTAATTGATCAACAAATATGTGTCCATACCCAGCATGATCATTCAGAATTTTTGAAAAATCTTTTTCCACAAACAGATTTGGGGCCATGTGTAATAGTGTAAATTAAAGCAATGGATCAAGAGATGAAAGATAAAACCGCCCCTGGAGTTCGTGGGGGAATTCAAAATCGGGTGTGCAGAGGGCATGGGAGAAAGAATTCTGTTGATCGTGCACTAGATCGGCCACCAGAGAAAGGAATCGACCGGCCAAAATTTTTTCGGCGCTCCAGAAAGTTCAGGACAGCCGCGGATCTGCGGCACTGGTCGCGTGATCGCGACAAACAGGAGGGTTCTATGGAAGGGGAAAAAACTGAAGGCGGTGCTTGAGGAGAGGGCTGCAGATCTGAGGGGATTGTTGCGCTTGAGGGAAGAAGGGTCGGGTAGATTAGATATTTATAGGAGGGAAAAATTGAGAGTTCCAACTCTATCCCTAGGTTAAAAGGATTTTACAAACCTAGGAAAAGAAGTTTGAAGATGAGTTTTGACCCTAGAGAAGAGATGTAAAACCCTAGGAATTTGAATTTGAAAAGTTGTGAAACTCCTTTAAGCACAAAAATCCCTTCTTTTTTTTTATTTCTTTTTCTTTTCTTTTTTTTTATTTACAAAAGTGTACAAAAGAATTATTTACAAGAAATATTTACAAGTGTATCCCTTGCCTAGGCTGTTCTTTTGGTCTTTTCCCCAGGCCCGTTTCCCATCGTTCCAGTGTGTTTGTTTACGCGAGCTTGGTTGGGAAATGAGTTCTATTACATTCTTAGCCCTAGGCATCTCCAGCTTCAATTTCTCATTGTTATTCATCCGCATTTCACCACAATGTTCCCTAAAGAGTCTTCATCACCACTTTTTTCTCTTTGAATTTCTTTACTTCCAATGTCAAGAAATTCCAGCTCCTCTCCATACAACTCTTCAAAACTCAGGTCAACATTTTCCTTCAAAAGTGTACAATCAGTTAACCGTCCCCGAGTTGACTCATCCAGGCACATGATTTCGTCAGCGAAGAGGTCTTCAAATGATATATCAATTGGAGGTTCTTGAATTGTATCCTCTTGGGATACGTTCACAGTTGGCTCCCTGAAAGTGAAAATATCCAAATTAACTTTCCCCTTTTGAAAGGGACTCGGATAACAGGATTTCCTATTTCAAGAGAATCACAAAGTTGTGACTCATCTTTTGAATCTTCACTTTCTTCCTCCAAATTGTCTCTAACAAAGCTGACCTCGAATGTTTGATCTTTTGTTTTACGAGGTTGTGTGTGGAAGACATTCACTTTACGAGTCATGTTACCAAAGGTTATCCTCATTGATCCATTCCGGCAATTGATGATGGCATTTGCTGTGGCCAGGAATGGTCGTCCCAAAATGACAGAGTTTGAGCCCTATGATTAGTGTTAGACACAGGTTGTGTCTCAAGAATTACAAAATCCACAGGGTAAATGAACTCGTCAACTCTGACAAGGACATCGTGAACTTCCCCCTTAGGTTTCTTGATAGAGCGATCAGCCAATTGTATTATCATTTGGGTAGGGCGGAGATCACCTAACCCTAATTATTGGTACACAGAAAAAGGTAGGAGATTGATGCTGGCCCTTAAATCAAGAAGTGCCCTATTGATGGTAGTCTTTCCTATGATGCAAGTGATGGTCGGGCTCCCTGGGTCCTTGTATTTCTCCGGAATTGACCCAGTGAGCAACTCATTGATGTTGGATGCTAGGAAGACTTTTTTAGGGACTTGTGTTTTCCTCTTCTTGGTGTACATTTCCTTTAAGAATTTCGCATATGATGGCACTTGTTAGATTGCATCAAGAAGAGGGACATTGATTTGGACCTTATTAAACATTTCTCTTATTTTCTCCATATGAGCATCTATCTTGTGATTCGTAAGCCTATTTGGAAATGGTACACTAGGCTTATAAGGTTGCTCATCTTCCTTTTTTTTCCCCTTGGCTTTTGAAGTGGATGGCTCTGAACTAGAAGATGGGTTGTCAGAAGTTGGTTGCATTTGGATTGGAGGTGTTGGCTTTGGTACTGGATGGGATGATTGATCAGAAACCTTATTATCTATCTGTTCTCCAAATCTCAGGGTATGAATAGCATGGCATTGACTGGGGCCCGTGTCTGCCACTTCATGCAAAGGGAAGTGATGTTTGGGATTTGGCAATGGCTGGCTTGGTAACATTCCTTTTTGTCTTTCATTCACAGAATTAGCCAATTGCCCAATCTAGACCTATAATTTATTCATCTCCTGACGATAGTCCTTTGCAAAGGTTTCTAACATTTTCTTCAACTCCGATATTTCTGAATCATTCTGGGGTGGATGTTGATGGTATGGAGACTGGAATTGTGATTGGTAGTGTGGTGGGTTCTGGTGAGATTGTGATTGTGGTGGACTTTGATTTGGATGAAAATACGGTGAATTTCGATTGAAGCTGGGTGGGTGAGACTGAGCATTATAAGGATGTGGCAATGGTGGCCTATGTTGCTCAGGACCAGACTGACTCCACGAAAAATTTGGATGGTTTCGCCATCCTGGATTATATGTGTTAGAGTATGGATTGTGATAGGGTCTGGTAAAAGCTGCATTCGTGTTCTCCTGATACGATTGAGACTGATATAATGGACACTCCTCAAAGACATAGTTGAGATCATGACAGTAGGTGCAACCCGGTTTGACCATAGGTGATGGGTTGACCTGACTGACAACAGAATGTTCCCTAGACTCAAGCAGTTCTATCCTCTTCATCAATTGGGTGATTTTTGCTTCAGCTGCTATGGAGGATTCTATCGAGTGCATCCCGGTTCTGGAAGTAGTGGGAGTGGGTTTATCAGGGCATGATTCCCACTGAATGGTTTTCTCAGCTAAGGCTTCAAAGAGATCCCACCCCTGGTGCTCATCTTTCTTTAAAAATTCCCCTTGGCACATGGATTCAAGGAGTGTTTTCGTTTGGTAATCTAGACCGTCATAGATAATCTGGCATTGACGTCATTTCTCTATGCCGTGATGAGGACATTGGGTTAGAAGGTCTTTAAAGCATTCAAGATACTTCCAGAAGGGTTCATTTGGTTCCTGCTTGAATTGCATTATGTTTTTTCTCATGAGGGCTGTCTTGTGGATGGGATAAAATTTCTTAAGAAAGACTGTTACAAAATCACCCCATGAAGATATCGAATTGGCGGGAAGATTGTAAAGCCATTTCTTAGCTAAATCCTTCAGTGCAAATGGTATGAACCTTAACCTAACAGCATCCTCGGTCAATTGGGAAATTCTCATCATTACACATACTTCCTCAAACTCTCGAATGAAGAAGTACGCGTCCTCAGACTCTAGACCATGAAATCGGGGAAGTGTATTGATGAATTGTGGTTTCAGCTCAAAGTGATTTCCATTGGGTTCAGGGAGAAGAATGCATGATGGAAGCGAAGTGCGAATCGGGTAGAATCTATCTTGAAGCGAAATGTTGTTTTCCATAATGTCAAGTGGTTGTGTATGTGCAAGTGTAGAAAGTCTACAAAGTCTTGCAGAATTTGAATCCCGGTACCACTCTCGCATATACAGTCACAAACAACATGCACCGATCACACCAGCGAAAAGAAAAAATGAAAATAACAAGCAATAAAAGAAAAATCAATCCAAGCTATCTAGGGTTCCTGGATCTAGACGACTCCTAACTGTTCGATGAACTGAAGAAGGTTGTTGCTTGAATCAGACCACAGCTAATCAGCCAGGTAGGGGCAAAATACGGTGGGAGGTATCCGTGCGTAAGCAACGGGCCTTAATTACGCCAAACCACGGTATCTTCGAGGTTTAACCTCTTAATCCCCAGCCTTAGACACTGATTTAACCGGAGTATGAATCAAAATCAATTCCCAACTTCAGCCGATCTCCTACTGAGTCTGGATGTCCCTAGGGCCAACGTCTATCAGATTTTATTATAAAGCTTGGGATTGTGAGTGCTAGGATGGTGGTTTTTGGGCTAAGGAAGGGGTGATGAAATCCCCACCTTATCTTATTTATTGGGTATGCCCTTAAAATTGATTTTGTGCAAGTGTACGATATAAACAAACAAGGTTCACTCAAAGCGATAAAATAACAACCAAGAAGTTAGTCCTAATCAAAATGCAATGCGCACGTACCTTGCTCCAGCACTCTTCAATAGTAAAGTAAATGAATTGAAAAGACACGTGTCTAGAAATACAAACGTCTAATCAATTTTTAACTTTGCAAAAAAAATTTTACTGTTGAATATTAGCAGGAATATGGTGAAGCATACAAGAATTTAAGCATTGCAGCAGCTGTATTTTGCAGAGCAAGCAACCCTGCAGAAAATCTGTGAGTAGTTCACTCCTCCTTGCCGCGGATCCGCGGCTTTGGCCATGGAATCGCGGCAAATCAGAGGGCAACTGGTCTCTGCTTTTGAGAGCAGAGGCCCAGAGCCACTTATATGTCACTGCAATGCTAGTTTTCCTGTTTCTTCACCTGTAACCTGCAACAGAGAAGAAAGTTCGTTTAGTTCTTCAATCGAATCAAAACCGTTGCTCTCCCCGGCAACGGCGCCAAAAATTTGATAAGGAAAGAATAGTGGAGTATAGTAGCGGAGTATGATTCGCAGATATTCAACAAAAGAGAGAAGGTTTAGAGACAACCTTGTAGTGCTTACTTACTCCGAAATGTATTTTATAATGATTGATGTACTCTTTCCAAATCACCGTAATAGCATAGGCTATACGAGTCGATTCTCAGGGAGAGCTTGCGATGGAAGCGTTACGGTTTGGTATTGAAGATGGAAAACGAAGGTTCTTCTTTGTTTTTAAAAGAATGAAAAAGAAATGGAAAAAGAGATAAAAGAATTTGTGGATTTGTGCATGATGGAAAGAAAATGAAAAGAATTAGAAAACAAGATTTGCTTTGGAAAGAAAACTAAAAGAAGGAGAACTTTGTAAAAGACTTTAAGATGTGAAAAACCATGACTAGCTACCTTTCTAAATTGCTAACTTACTAGACTCCGTTATGGTGATGCTTGCCTCATGTTGATTCATCGGCATATGTATGTCTTTCGTGTTGGTCTAGTTGCGTTCCCACTTGATTGATGGGTGATCTTCTTGGCCTTGTCTTGTAGCCTCATTGATTTCATCGGCTCTCAAGATAGAATTTCAATGGTGGACTCGAGGAGTGACACTCAAGGGATGCTAAGGAAGAAGATACAACATTCATTAGTCATTCAAGGCAAATACAACAAGTTAGCATTGAAGTAATGAAGTTGTACAACAAATAGCATATGTTTGGTGATCCATCTCCATGTTCCATCAAGGCACTTGTTCTAAAGACAAGGCTCTAAATGAGGCACACATGAATCATATGGAATTACAACAAGAGCTTGCCAAGCATGAAAGTAACCCATCGAGGATGAAAAAGACTCAATAATTGCAAGATGAAAAATTAGCGATCACCCAAGAGTTAGAAGTTAGCAATGTTAGTGGTCAGCTAGTCATGTTAGAAGAAGTTAGCTACTAGCCATTACAAGAAAAGAAAAGCAATTCATGAATAAAAGTGCAAGGAAAGTAAAGCTTGAATGAAAGAATGCAAGTAAAGTACTAGAAATTGCTCAAGTAGAGAGAGGAGATTGGATTAATCCTTACTTCACAAGTTGTCACACCTTGGTTTACACAAGCTTTCTCTCTCTCTCTCAATCTCTCTCTCACAAAATTTCTAGGAGGAAGAAGAAGAACTAGAGCAATAAAAATCCTAGAGAAAAACCTATAAAATACAAGCTCTATCCTCTAATCTCTCCTCCCTTTTTCTCACTGGCCCTGATGGTCTATTTATAGGCCTCAGAGGAGAAGGCTCCAGAATCGAGACGGTTGGGGATCAATCGCTGGCTCAACGGCCAGATAACTGCCGCGGATCCACAGCTAGAGCCGCATTTCCGCGGCAGAATCTTGGTCGTTGCGCCAACGATTTCTGTTGCGAGTTTGTTGCAGGTTGTTACCCACATGGATCTTCTAGAATGCTGACTGGATGCGTGGGTGATTCCAGATCCTGGGCTCAACTCTTGAGCTCTCTTTTGGGCTTTGGCTTAATCCCCTTTAATTCTTGCTAATTACATGGATTTATGGGCCTCTCTCAATTAAAATATGGACCTGCAAAAATAGAGAGAAAAAGAGTAAAAAACAGATTTTTATTGATATTATGCATGGTAAAGAGGTGGAAGATGATGCAAAAATGAACTACAATCACTCGTGTGCATTCAACCATTCTAGATTGGAGTCTTTGTTTTCAAAGAAACAAACTCCACACATTCATGCACATCATTATGCTTATGTTGCACATCATGATCACACTCACACACATAAGCATTCTAAGGTGTACATGTGCACACATTGTGGCCGCAAAGGCCATTTAGCAAAATTTTGTTATGACAAGTTTCATCATTTTAATTTTGCTAATAATAAAAATTTTTGGGTTCCTTACAAGACTAACCCCAAAAGATCCAAGAAAATATGGGTACCAAAATCCCCACCTTGTGTATTTGATGTAGGTGAGGGCACTCACAAAACGTGAGAGATTTGGTGCCTTGATGGTGGGTGCACTTGAACTAAAAAGGACACATATTTGGAGCACCGCTATCAAGGAGGTTTTGGTGGGAAAGACCACCATGCTTGGAGTTTTGGAGTTGGTAACAATCTCTAAACTCCTAATTTATTTACATGCTTATAACTAGCCTATACATGCCTATTTCATATGTGATATTTTGAGCATGTCCATGTTTTATTGTTTTTGTGTGCTTCATGTGGTAAATTCATGTCTAGATGTAGATTCCATTAAAACTTGTATTTATACATGTACAAATAGTGAGAACAAATTGATTTATATATGTTTGCACTTCATGCTCATTTGTACCCACTATATGCACATGTATAAGCTAGTTTTGATGATTCTCTCATTTATACATGCTTTGCCAAATTTTATGATTTTACTTCATGTATATGTATTTTTAATTCAAATCTAATAAATATACATGTATACCCGTAAGTCTCTTGCCTTCATGCAAATACAATTGATAGACTCTTTTATGTTTGGGATATGTATGTGTATTGTTAGGATTGGATAAATCATACATATACCTAGAAGTGTGCTTTATTTTTTTTTGAAAAATGAATGTTCATGTTTGATTGATAAAAAAAATGAATTTTTTATGATTTAAAAATGATACTCACACTTTTTGAGCTTCAATGTCTATTTTCATGAAAATGCTATTTACATGACTTTTGAACACTCACACTTTATTTATTTTGTCATGACTTAGTTTCATGGACATATTTTTGAGCTTTATAGACTATGAGTGTAAATTTTGTGTATTTAGTTTTGTTTCATGAAAAACATATGATTTATTGTATTTTGAAGGATCTTTAACTAGTTTTTCAAAAATCAATTTATACTAGTTATTTATTCTTCAAATTAGTAGTTTATGAGATATCTACATGATCCTACTTTACTTCAATCATATGGATAAAGTCTTTTTTGTTCTCAAGATTTGATGCTTCATGAATTGAATATTAGTTTAAATGTTAGTTTTTTGTCAACACTAGGATTTATACTTGTACATATTGTGGGTCACAAATAAATCTATATATGATTGGGTTTGATTGCCTATTTGTGCCCATTAGGTGTGCTACTATAGCCTAGTTTTGATGATCCTTACATTTTTAAACTTGTATTCCCATTTTGGATTTGTGTTATGATCATGTGATTTCATTTCATGTATATGTTTATTTTGCCAAACTTTAAGATATACATGTATACCTCTTGAGTCATTTGCCTTTCATGCAAATCTATATATATGGACTCAATTGTGTTTAGGGATATGTATGTATACTTCTTGTGTTGTCAAAACATACATATACCTTGAAATACAATTTTTTTTCCTTGATTGAAGGATTCCGTGCTAGTCTTCAAACAATTTTCATTTAACTAGTTCGAGTTCTTCTTGTGGTATATTATATGATGTATACACTTAAGCTTATTTTTCTATTGGTATCATTGGATATTTTCAATTGGTATCAATATGAACTTCTTTTGTATATACTCATATTTTGTTTTCCCATATATGTATGTATCAATTTCATTTGGTATACTCATTTTTCATACATATATATGAGTTATTTGTGCTTGAGTTAAAATTGTTTTTACATGTTTAAAGCACAAAGTTGTTTATGATAAGAAAATAAAAATTTTAAGAAAAATTCTCAAGATTTGTTTTATTGAGAAAATTCAAAATTTTGTTTTATAAGAAAAATTCAAAATTTTTGATTTGCATTGCCTATATGCAAGGAGAGCTTAACATCTCTTCTACATATAGATTCATGTTGAGTGTATTGTATATTGAGGAGCTTGACAACTCTTCTTTATGTGGTACACGTGTGTAGGGGGAGCTTAACATCTCCTCTTATGCATTACATATTATACGTTATATGAATTAGGGCTTGTCATCCCTCTTTCATGTAATGTATATGTGTAGGGAAGTTACTTAACCGTCTTCCTCTTCATGAATGTATATCGCATATACCCTTTTATTGACTTATTCATTTACACCCCTTATTGGTCTCTTTGTTTATGACAAAAAGGGGGAGAAAGATTTGATGATTTTATTTTTACTTTAACCCCTTTGTTGATGATTAACAAAAAGGGGGAGAAGTATTTGAGATATATGCATGTTTTCCTTGCTTAAGGGGGATTAATGTTTGTGTTTATGCATATATGTTTTGTTTTGCAAATAGGAGAAAAAGATTTTGGATTTTGTGAATTTGTTTTATGCTTGATTAGCATGTTTACTCCTATATTTGCATACATGTTTATGTGCCTCATTGCATATTTATTTTGTTTATTTGGTATGCATGAGTTAAGGGGGAGCTTCTTTGGAGCTTTACTTTAATCCATGCATATATAACTTCATGAGTTTTGTCATCATCAAAAAGGGGGAGATTGTTGGCCCAAAGGCCCATCACTCTAGTTTTGATGATGATCAACTCATGCAGTTATTGTTCTAATGATCTTGTGTTTAATTAGTGACAGATTTGTTATCAAGATCTTAGTAGGTGTGGAGCTTCAACAAAGGATTTAAAGTCAAGTTTTGGAGCTAGCACCGGTTGATTCACGAGCCTATGCATCAAGATCACATCAAGAGTCGAGCTCGTTGGATTGCTTTTGGACCAAGTCAAGATGATGAGAAGGCTTCAAGTGAAGACTTCAAGAAGATGAAGACTTGTGTCTAGGTATAAGATTTTTATTTTTAGATAAAATGTAAAGGATAGAATAGTTGGTGGATTGCTCAAGTATATATCACACACACACTCTTGATTTAGTTGTCTTTTCATAAAAGAATTTTCAGATTTAGAAAAGACTTTCATTTTGAAAAATACTATTTTGGTTTTTTGTGTTCCTCATGTACATGTCTTTTGAAACCAAAACCATGTTTAATGCTTAATGTCAAAAAACATAGATATCGTATTTGTGTAGTGGATCATATCCATACACACTATGCTTTAATGAATTCAAACTATCTTGTTTTTGTATCATGAAGAAGTTTAGAAAACAAGTTTTAGAAAAATACAAGTTTTCAATTGAGCCAATATTTCCATATTACAAAAATAGTCCAAATCATTTATAACATGCCTTGATTTTGTGCAAGCATGTTTGTTTATCAAAGTATATTGGTAAAACTATTTTTGTAGATTTTCTGTGATTTTATGGGATTTTATTTTAGCCAAAAAGACCATGTTTTAAATCCCTTAGTTTTCTGATCTGGCTGTAGCCGGTCGACCGACCCGGTCGACCGACGTGCACAGACGTGCACGCCATTTCTGCAGGATGGCCGGCCAACCGACCCGGTCGACCGTCCAGAGAGCTCTGCTCTCTGGAAAGGCCCGGACGGCCGGGCGGCCGACCGGACAAAGAGATTGCTCTCTGTATCCTGACTCGGTCGACCGCCCGGTCGACCGATGGCTCAAATGGTCTAAAATATGACCATTGGCCGGCCGACCGGATGGTCGACCGTTAGGCCTGACAGACCCCAACGGCTAGTTTTTCTTAGCCTATAAATTTGGGGATTTGGTCATTATTTTTCTACAAGATTTCTAGTGGACTTTGAGCCAGTTTTCCCACTTGTTTAAAAGAGTTTTCTCCACTAAATTGAGAGCTAATACTTCCAATCAAAAGGGAAGATTTTATCAAGAGTGTTTAAAGTGATTCTTTGAGTTTTCCTCCACCACTCTCATCCTTGTTTTCTCACACAACACTTGAGCTATCCATTGCTATATCTACCCTATAGGGAGTTTGTTGTGAGAGGATTTTAGGTGATCAAGACTTGTGATCACCAAAGCTCATCTTTGTTCTTTGAGGAGGCGGACGTGTGTGTTCCCATTGTTTCGGTCCTAGTGGGGACTCAGTGTTTCGGGTTCGGGTGCGAACTCTTTGTTTGAGGTGCGGCCTTGGCGAGCCGGTGGGCTTGCGGTGTGTACGGGACTAGGGAGTCCGAGGGATTGTAGGTGTTGCGGCACCGACGAGTGATCCATTGGGATCAAGCATAGTGGAAATCCTTCGTGTGTCAAAGGCGGGGATGTAGAACAAGTGTGCTCAAACCTCGAAACAAATCCCTTGTGTTTGCGATTGCTCACTCTCTCTCTTTTGTCTCTTATTTATATCTTGCATGCTTCTATTGTGTTTATCTTTACATGCTTGATACATTGTGTGCTTAATTGTTATACTTGCTTGGGATTGTTTGCTAACACTTGTATTCAACCAAGAGAGCCAACGCGGCACCTCAACCCTTATCAAGGAGAATCTAGAGGAGTTTGTCCAGAGCCCTTCACGGGGAATTCAGCAACACTCTTGTGTTATACATGGTGTTTAGTGTAAGAGTTTAGTTTAGGTCATAATAGTTTACACTTCCGCATTATTTGGCATTAAGTGACCATTAGATTAGCCATCACCTATTCACTCCCCCCCCCTCTAGGTGATATACAGGCTTCACTTCAGCATCTTGAACTTCACCATGTTCATCATCCTTTGGCTTGTCTTCTTGCATTGATGAGTCCTTCAAGGATGTTTTGAGTCCTTCAAGGATGTTTTCTCCATATCTTCACCTAAGGAATCAATTTCTATAACATTCTTAATAAAAGTATTAGATTCCTTAAACTTGACTATATAGATTCTTTAATAGTCAAAGTAGACCTATTGAAAATTCTATAAGCCTTGCTATTATTTGAATACCTAACAAATATAGCTTCATAAAATTTGGCATCAAATTTACCTAAATTATCTTTGGTGTTCAAAACAAAACATTTACGACCAAAAACTCTAAAATATGAAATATTTGGTTTTCTTGAAAAATAAATCTCAAAAGAAGTTTTGGAAGTATTTTTTCAAAAATAAATTCTATTTGTTATGTAACATGAAGTGTTTATGGCCTCGGCCCATAGATATTGAGAGAGTTCATATTCACTAATCATTGTCCTAGACATCTCAAGAGTGTGATTCTTCCTTTAAATGGCTCCATTTTGTTGTGGTGTTCTAAGACAAGATAGTTCATGTTTAATTTCATTTTCTTCACAATAAGTGATAGAGGATTGGTTAATAAATTCACCACCTCTATCACTCCTTGTGCGCAAAATCAAAATTTTTTCTTTTTCAACTCTTTTTCTAAAACATAAAAAACGAAAAAGCTTCGTCTTTGTGTTCTAAAAAAAATCATGTAAATCTAGAGAAATCATTAACTAAAACAAAAACAAAATGATTACCATTAAGACTTTTGATTTTTGTTAAGCCAAACAAATCCAGGTGGATCAACTCTAATGGTCTAGATGTCATGATATCTTTGATTGCTTTGAAAGAGGACTTGGTTTGTTTCCCAGGTTGGCACGCATCACAAATGATGTCCTTTTCAAACTTCAAAAAAGGAATACCCTTCACCGATTCCTTGGAGTTAATTCTAGATAAATGGTCAAACGAACACGGCCTAATCTCCTTTGCCATAACCAAGAACCTTTATTAAAAGTATTTAAACAAGTATCATTGCAATGTAAATTTAACATATCAATCATATAAAAATTATTTTCACAAAAATAGGAAAGAACACAAATATTTATTTTCTTATCTAAACATCGCAATTGAAATCATCAAAAACAACTTTAAAACCTTTATCATAAAGTTGGTTAATACTTAAGAGATTATGCTTGCGGCCTTCAACCAAAACAACATTTTCTATTAAAGAAGATGAGCCAATTTTGATATTACCTATACCAATGATTTTCCCCTTTGAATCATCTCCGAAGGTGACAGTGCCACCTTCATGATACCTTGATAGGGTTACAAAATTGTTGATATCCCAATCATGTGTCTTGAGCAACTGCTATCAAGGTACCATCGGTCCCTACGTCTTGGAGCCTTGGTGCGTACCTATATCAAGTAAGGAAGTTGTTGATTTTGATATCCATATTTTTATGGGTCCTATAGTATTAGCTCTTCGAATCCAAACATGATCATTTGAAGCATTTATTCGATCAAAATAAAACTTGGCTAAGTGATCCTTCCGGCCACAATAGGGGCAAGTATAAACTCCACCATACATAAATGCATGATGTGTATGTGAAACATGAGCATGTTTATTATGTGTAGCATGTTTTGCATGATTTATATGGATATATTGTGATTGAGGAGTGTGGACATGTGTGGCATGATGAGTATGAGCATGTGTAGCATGAACATGTTTCTTTGGATTGTGTCTTTTAGAAAAAAATGGCCTCTACTCTCGCCTTATCAAACTCACATTTTTTTCAGCACTTTTTTCAAAGTTCTAATTTGGTTTTTAAGATAGAAATCTCATTTTCATCAATTAAAAAGAAATTGCTTTACAAGAAATTTTATGAGCATCAAAATCTTTTTGTGTAGAAATGAGTGTGGAAGACAAAGCATCTTTTTCTTTTAAAAGAGTGACAACTTGATTTTGAAGAATTTCATTTTCCTTTTTCTTTTTAAATACTTCTTCTTTAGATAATCATAATTATTAGAAAGTTCTTCATATGCCTCATTCAATTCATCCATTATTAATTCACAATCATCAAGTGAAGGTTCGGATGTTACCTTGGGTGTGTTGTCATTTATCATGAAACACACGTTTGTCGTATTTATCTCTTCTTCAGATTCACTCTTCAAATCTAATGTAGGTTCAAGGCCTTCTTTTTGTAGGGCTTCTTGAAGATTGTAGGCTTGCTTTTGCTCTCCGGGCACTCGATAATGATGTGTCCGGGTTTCTGACAATTGAAGCAAATGATCTTCTTGTCCTCTTTCCCTTGCCATCGTCTTCTATTATTAGCTTAGCCTTGTTGTACATCCTCCTTATATTTTTCACTAGGAGGGAGAGGTCTTCGCCATCTTCTTCTTCATCATCTTCATTGGAGATGGTGGGAGTGGATTTGAAGGCAATCATCTTTTTCTTTTGTGGCATCATTTCTTCTCTAGCCTTCCTCTCCATCTCATGGGTCTTAAGGTTGCCAATAAGACCGATGAGCTCCATCTCTTCTTTGTCATTTGACTCCTTCAATGTTGTAGCCTTGATCTCCCAGGAAGGTGATAGTGTACGAATGACATTCCTCACTTTTTGTTCATTATCAATGTCATCACCTTGAGAAGCAAGACCATTGGTGATTTTAGTGAATTTTGTAACCATGTCATGAATGGAGTCATTATCATGCATGGTAAAATTTTCATATTGGGAACACAAGAGATCAATCTTAGCTCTCTTGACTTGTGAAGTTCCCTCATATGTGACTACTAGGTGTGACCAAATCTCATAGGTCGATTTGCAATGAATGACCCTAGCTATATCCTCGTCGTTCGAGGCTTGAAGCAATACATAGTAAGCCTTTGCATTGGCATCAACTTCCTTGGTGGTAATGTCGGACCAAGTGTCCTCATCACTAACGGGTACACTAAAGAGTTTAGTCACCACCTTTGTAACCCGGCTTCCTAGAAATTGCAAGAAAACAGTCATATTAACCTTCCATATGGGAAAGTTAAGACCATCAAACTTAGGAGGGGTTTTAATTCCTTTGGCCATATAAACCAGTGAGAAAAACAAGTGAAAATGCAAATGAGGTGATTAGCAAAAGGATTTCTCTAAGGTGGTTAAACCAAAATCTCGAGTACAAGACTCTGATACCAATTGAAACTACACCTAGAGGGAGGGTGAATAGGTGTAATGCTAATCAAATGTGAAATAACAACAATTTATGCTAAATGATGCAAATCGGTCACTCAAATAAGAAATTGAAGCTGAATTTTCAGTGAAGAGCTCTAGAACTTCTGCTCTAAAATTCCTCTGGACTATGAGTTGAGGTGCTCAATTGCCTTCTTGTTGAGATAAGTATAGACCGATAAAAGTGAGTGTAATGCAATGATGAATGTGCAAGTGAAGTAACAACACAAGTGTATGCAAAGTAAAGAGATAGAGGTCAAGAGACAAGTAATCGTAAATACAAAGAATTTGTTACGAGGTTCGAGTCACCGCTCTATGTCCCCGCCTTCACCACCATGAAGGATTTCACTATCCGCAAAAGGATCTTCCACAAAGGGACCTTACAATAAAGAATTACAATGGTCTACACAAGGCCAAGTACACAACTCCAACACTCAATCCTCTACACAAGAGGTAACACAAAGCCAATGAGGTTTTATAAAGATTTTGGTAACCACAAGATCACAAACACTCTCTTCTTTATAAATTCCTATAGAATAGATATAGATTGAGGCTCAAGGAGTTTGTGAGAGTAAAAGTTCATTTGAAAGAATTTAAGAGCTGAAAAACTAATTGAAATAGCTTTGAAAAAGATTGCACTTGAAAACTAGAAGCTTGAAAACTTTCCTTTTTTGAAACAAACTTGATTTTCTATGAAAACTTGAAAAAACTTGTGTTATGAAACCAATCCCCATGACTCATATATATAGGCAATAGATAAATACTATTAGTTAAGCTTATCAGGTCACTTGGGGTGTGACTTGACCCATAGAAACTAAAAATGCCCGTTGGAAATAGATTCAAAATTTTAGCCATTACTGTAGCTTTGGCAGAGGAACAGTCAACCGGCCGGCTGACCGGCAGTTCATTTCCAGAATAAGTCGTTAGGCTCGATCGACCGCCTGGTCGACCGGACTACTATTTAAAGAAGTTTGTATATAGGGTCGGTCGAGCGCTTGGCCAACCGGCCCCCAACAGAAACTAAAGGTCTGCCAGTCGGTCGACCGCAGGGCTTAGCAATCGACTGACAGACGTGCACAACATGCACAAACCCCTTTTCAGAGGATCGGTCGACCGTTCGGTCGACCGACTTGGCCTGACAGAGCTACAGTCGACCGATCGGTCGACTGACCTAGACCAAAAGTCAGTTTATGAAATATTTTGAAATGCAAACTCATTTTAAAATATTTTGTATTAGTTTATAAGTGATATAGCAATGTATGGGCAATGAAATACATGTCTAAACTGGATATAAAATTTGAAAAAATTATGAAACATGTATCAAGACCAACCATGCAAAACACCAATACGATAAAACTTGTATTTTCTAAATCGTGTATTTTTTTTGTATGCAACTTCTTGAGCATCAATTCTATATTCTACACTTTAACATATTATTTTCTTACAAGGCTCTTAGTAACTACAAGTGTCTTCAAGCGGGCTTCTCCAATAGCGACGTCGAGTGCTTTGAGCTTCAATCTCATACTTGAATATTCTTGAGTCTTCAACACCTTCTTGAAGGAAAAAAACTTCTTGAATCCTCTAGAACCCTGAAACACACTTAAATACTTGAACTTGATTAGTACTAAATAACCACATATATTTTGTTATCATCAAAACAAGAAACCAGTGATTGTAATCTTGGGCCAATAGTATAGCCTTCTGCAGTTCTTAGTTTCTTCAAATTCTGACTTGTACATAGAAACATAGAAGAGAACATTAACAGAAAGGTAAATTAAACCATTCTCATCCCCGCCAACAGCACCAAAATGTTTATCAAAGTGAAAGCGAACACGAAAACGTGTATTTTCAGGGAAAGTATGTGTGCTTTGGCTTCCTCGATACTTCCGTTATAGCATGGAGGCTAAACGGGTCGAATCCATAGGGAAGGAGGCGATAGAGGCATTAACAGTCATGTCACATTAGTGTTAACGAGTTCTTTGTTTTGAAAGAATCAAAAGAGAAAGAAAACAAAATGAGAAGTGGTAGAAGGAGAAGGTGATGAAAGAAATGATAAAGAAGTGGTGATTTGAAGATGGTTTTTACAACAAAGTGAAAAGAGAAAGAAATCTCATGGTTACTATCTTCTAATCAATCCACTAACTATTCTAGCATTTTGAGATAGTTGCCTCACATGGATCCTTGACCATCACTAACCTTGTCTCCAAGCTTTTTAAACATGGCACATAAGACTATGCTCCACATCCAAAGCTTGACTAATTAGGTGCAAGGTACTATTAATCCATCAAAATCGGTTAGAGGCAAGTATGAAATAAAGTAAACATCGCAAGTTAGCTTGTTAGAAGTTAGAAGTTAGAATCCATCATCATGAGTCATCAATGGCTCTTGCAAGAGCAAGGCCTTTTAGAGGCTATTAGCTTCATGTGGATTATCAAGTAAGTGTTAGATGTTAGTGGTTAGAAGTTAGTCACCATGAGAGAAAATTAGCTAATCATCATGTTGGAAGTTATAGAAGAACTATGAAAGGAAAGAAGGAAGCTTTCATAGATTGTCACTCTCTATTACATCAACACTCTCTTTCTCTCCAGAATCAATCTCAGCCCTACTACATGATTAAAAAAGAGAAAAATACAAAGAAAAGATGAAGAAGATCCTACAATACACTATGGAGAGAAAACCCTTGCTACTGCTCTCCTCCCCCATATTCTGGCCTCCTGAAGGGGTATTATCACACCCGCCTTCCCAAAATATAGAGTATGGGTACGTGACGATGGCCAGTAGATACTCACGAAGAGTGAAATCTCTTCTATAAGTACCTTAGGCTGTCAACAACGAGCAGGATAGCACACATATATGCATATACAATCAAGCACAGGGATAAAATCACATATATGAAATACTGAAACATAACAATATCATCCACCATATCTGAATAGATAAGCCAGGAAAAAAACTGAACTCACAGGTGACTGAACCAGAATATGTTTTACGGTCGCTCTCTATACCGACTTTCTAATCTAGATACTGAAAAATAATAAAGTCCATGAGAAGCGAACCAGCAAGAGTACACAAAAGGAAAGGAACAGTAAAAGATAAAAATGAAAATGTAGTAACAGTACAAGTAGGGTATTAAAATAACAATAACAATATGATTGGCAGTATCGAGAACTGAAAGTAATAACAATAAAGGAAAATCGAGACAATAGATCATGTACAAGGAGACTGTGTATGCATGGTGTGACATGTATATAATGAACATGAGATGTCCTGGACGAGTAACTGTTGTATAGTATAATCACAAGATCATAAGAACACGAGATCACAAGATAAAATAACATAGTAGGTTCAAGAATATCATGTAGTCAAGATAATGCATGTCACATGAGTCTCAGTGTTAGTATCATGAAAATATGTCAGGTACTATATCACTGAAGATAATGCAGGATATGATGCAAATATATATGTCTAGAATGTTTTATTATCCTAATTATTGCAACCATCCTGTGCCCCATCCCACAGGACAACTGCATATCAAACAAGTGATGTGTTAGTAGATCCTGATAGCAAGGAGAAACAGTTCACTGTACTCAGATATCATGTAACATGTAATAAGATGAGCGTGGATAAATAACAAGATCACGTTTGACAAGGCCCTCGGAGGAGCCGCCCTTCCAAGTACACCTCCCTGTTTTTTCTGCTACAGTCTCCCCCAGTAACCCCGCTTGGTTAATTTCATTAATCAATGCAATTGCAAATTAGTGTGTGACTCAGTCTAACAGAATCATGAATCATATTAAGAATATTACTGACAGATAGTGAATATAATGTGTATCAAGATCATGAGACAATGAAACGGTGGTAATATCAAGTGACAAATGCAAAATAGTACAAGTAGTGTCAGTGATATATTATCCAAAGGTCATAGAAAACTTGTCATGATCATAAGTCCATAATCCAATAAGTATCCTCGAATAATTTCTCAGAATGTAATAGTCAATTTCCTTGATTTATTTTCAGTGTTAACAGGATCGCAATATCATCTGACATTCATCCTTAAGATTTCATATCATAATTCTCAGTCGTGACAAGTATAAATTTCGTGTCACTAAATCAGGTTATCACATACAAGCAATCGTGCCAATTTAAGTTTGTTGCTGTATGAACGAGATGCAAAACATGATAAACAAGACAATATAACTAGATCATGAAATAATATTGAACAAAAGAATTGTCTGTTAATTAGAGAAAAGAGAGGTTAACGGGGTTACGAGATAATACCGATAATAACGAACATACTGCTGAGAGATAAGAGTTCAAAGATAATTTCTCGATTAACAGAAAGGTCAAAAGAAAGAGAATCGTGTACACTTGCCTCTTGTCGCGGGATCCGACATTCCCTTGATAACAATGGGTATCGTGTCAAGATTGCAGGCTCGAAGACGGAGACCGGAGGGCGTAGCGGAGCTCACCGGAGATCGTCAGAAATGGACGATGACCACGGTCGTGGGCGTGTGCACGAAACAAGGAGGGGAACAGACATATACACAGCCACCTATAGCCAAGCATAAATACATTTAATAAACATACAAATCTATATACCCATATATGCACCCATGCATTAATACTCACACCACATTATTATGTTTACACAACCATGCATTAATACATTTATAAACACACCCACGTATTTATAATTACCCACATGTGTACCCATGCACTAACACACACAGCACATTAATACGTTTGCAAAACCATGCATGCACCTACTCACGCACACACATACTATCACACACTCATGCACGCACAAAAGTACACACCAACACACACATCATTTAATGCACACACAAATGATACAAACATACATCATACTCATTTACACAAAATATAGAGGAAGAAGGAGACAGTATCCATGCAAAACTCATGCAAGGGGTGGCTTCCGATGCACCGACGGAGGCCGCGGAGGATATTGGTGACTCCAAAGATTACCGGGGTCGTCGTGGGTGTTCCGGCGAGGCCGCAGGGAGGCTAAGCATGGCGGCTGTCGGCGGCGTGTGGGATCATGGGGAAGGGAAGCATGGCCAAGGGGGGTAGCACTATGGAAGCTCGACCAAGGCTTGGCCGTGGGTTGCAGCGCAAGGAGGAGGGGATGTGGTTGTAGAGTCGGCAACGCGCGCGGCTCGACGAAGAAGTTAGGGGAACGGCGGTAGCTCGCGACCGTATGGAGAAGGCTGAGGGGCGAGTTGCTGTTGCGGATTAAGGGCGGAGTGTTCACGGGCATCGGCGATGATGAGGACCATCTCAACAACATCCAGGACAAGGGCGTCTGTGACGTGGAGGCCGTGGTGGTGGCCGTTGGGGTCGTAAGTTCTCGCCCGAGAAAGGAAGCGGGCTGCCATGCGTGGAAGTGGAGCGACGATGGTTGCAGGTGGGCAAAAGCTGAGAGGGGAAGGTGCACATGGCGTGCGCGAGGATGGCTTGGGATGGTGGCGTGCTCGCGTCCTAGAAGCTAGGCTGCGGCCAGAGCTCTGGCCATGGAGGAGCACGTGGTCAGAGGGGGAGTGTGAAAATGGTGTTGCCGGCCAACAAAAGAGAAGGCTTGGGGATAGGGGGGAGAGAGAGAGAAACGTGAGTGAGAGATAGAGAGAGAGAGAGAGAGAGAGAGAGAGAGAGAGAGAAGGAGACGTGAGTGAGAGATTAGGAGGATGTGAGAGAGAGGGAAACGCAGGTGGGAGACAATGGGGAAGGTTGGGTACAGTAAGTGGAGAATGTGAAGGGAAGATAAAGGGGCAGTATAAGATATAGATGTTTAAACATATGGTTCGTCTGTCAAGGTGGCATGGTGGTTATGCCTTTTTGGGGGTTTGGATCTCTGGTTCGAAACCTTATGGGGTCACACAATAAAAGTGGATTTATTTGTTTTGTAATTGGTGAAGTCTTTCAGGTTAAATAATTCTATTTTCCTCCAATGCTGCAAGCAATGAAGGAATAATGGTTTGTGGGTTAAATGTTTTGATGATGAGTCACAGGGTCAAAACCTGTTAACTAACATGCGAGTTTTCTAATTTTTATTTTATTTTATTTTTATTTTTATTGCATTTTTAAATAAATCAGCATTAATTATTAGTTTATTGGATTAAACTCTTATTAATTCAGAAAAAATCTTCAAAAATTCACAAAAATAGAAAATGACATCCTGAAACTTGTTGTGAAGTCGGATCCTCGAAATTCATCCCTGATTGTTAACTAAAAATCCCTGAGTCAGTCCGTGACACTGATCGACCCCGAATTGAGATTCTTCTCTAATAATTCCCAAAAAATTCAAAAAATCCTAAAAAATCCTAAATATTGAAAAATAATATCTTGAGTAGAAATGACCTCAATCCACTTACTTGTATGATGAAATCAATATCAGATACTAGTATTGACATATGTACATTGGGAACTGAGGGTTATAGGTATATATAGGCAAAATCATCTTCTAGAATACGAAAAGACGCCACCGTCAAAAGGGAGTAACTCCCTGAAATTGCCGTGAATCCACAGCAAGTGTCGCATTTCTGCAGCAATATCAAGGAATTACTCCATGATATTTTGCCAGCTAGTTCATCTCACTTCGAGATGCTTCTATATATGATTCGTTTCGTGTATTTTGGCTCCGTATTTCTCCAGATACGCTTGAATTCGGGATCCAATGTATTTTTCTAGAAGCTCTCTTAATTGGTATCCAAGAAACCTTGATTAATTATCGAAAAATGGATTTAATTAGGCTCTCTTTGTGACTTTGCCCCTATTCATGTGATCTGCATGCAAAAAGACTAAAAGCGGGTTATTAATAGTGTTTTATTGTAAATCGGGTGGGAAATGTGATAAGAATAATGCAAAATTGGATACTACTCAGTGTTGTCCAAATATATAAACATTACAATTACATGTTAAGAAAATTTGTACTCCTAATGCAATTAGGGGTTGTTTTGATGACTGTAGTTGAAACTATATACAACTCCAATTATAGGAAATAATAACTCAATTGTTTATTTTGATGTAGTTGGAACTACATGTAGTTCTAACTACGGAGCTTTTTTTAGGCCTTTTTGTTGTGGTTAGAACTGCGACCAAATTGGTTGTAGTTCCAACTACAGAAGTTGAAATATAATAAATGAAGTTACCACATCATATTTTATTAACAATTTCTAAGCAACATAATCTCATCATGCATTACACCAAATAATTGTTCATTGATTTTTGTAATTGGAACTACAATTATGAGTTGTGAAGTCAAACACATAACTTGGTTTTCTAACTCCATGAATAACATATAGTTGGATAGTTCCATACTACAAATAGCCCTATACTACTTGTTAGCAATCTATGACTTGAAGAACATTTTCAAGTCATATCTGAACATCAATATAAATACGAGAACTTGCATTAAATACTATTATAACTTGTGTTATAACAGCAACACTGAAATCAACCCACCAGTTCTGGTAAGTATAAATTGTAAGATATTTCCTGAGTCGATTCATACCCTATTTTCTATCCCATATCATAACACACATGCAATTTATGTTAGTCAACATATTAGGTGTGTCTAATAGGTGCACTAAGTTATAAAGGTCGGTGGGACCTGGTACTACTCTCTAATTAGAATTAGGGGATTATGGGAAGGCCACTAATCAAAGGATTATATATAGAGAGGAAGTCTCTCTCTGTAACCACACATTATTCTCCACCCATAGGAGGCTAGGTTTAGCAGAGAGAAGGCTCTCCATTTCGTTCCTACAGTGAAGATCCAGATCCGGGTATAGTTCATCGTCCTTTAAAATGGTATGTTATCTAAACTCCTTTATTAAGATTCATCATGCATGGTATTTAGATCTATACATAGATATAGTTGATCCTTCTCTATAATACATAAATTCTAACAAGTGGTATCAGAGCCTTGATATGCTATCTGTGTTTTAAGATCAAATCATGTATGAAATCTATATTTTGTTTAAGAACAATCATGGAGAAATTTCGTTAGGGTTAAGGTTAGGTTATGCATACTCTGGATAGGTAAGGTTTTGAAGTCTGCACGGCTTTCTAGGTTTCTCTATATTCGAACTAGATGGACAGAAAATCCTGGAGAACCACCTGTGCTAGATGACATGGAATTGATGATTGGATTCCTCTCTTTGTTGTTCTTCAAAGGGCATGCATCTTCTGTCATCTCAAATCTACGAAAAAAGGTTTTATGTCTCTATGCAGCATAAAAAAAAAAGGTTTGACTTGCATTATAATAGATCATGCATGCAGGTACTAATATAAGAATAGCTTATAGTCACCAAAGATATAACAATACCTTATGTGGGATTAGACACAAAAATATATCATCTTTTGTTTATCTTTTTCTTGTCCATATGTGCATAGCTGCCTGACTGCTATTGGGGAAAGCATTTAGATGATTTATTTATTTATTTATTTATTGGGAGATATGAAGGAGGAAAGGCAACTATAACAATCATCTTGTAGATAGCTATGTTATGTAACTCTAATTTTGTCTAAACTGAAATGATGATGTAATCATGGTTCTTTCTAATTTCTCCTTTAAACAACTGCATGGGGTCCATCTTCAGTTGGTGAGATACTCCTCTGATTCATTGATCAATGGCTGAATTTTAATATTGGTTTTTCTTTCCAATTGTAATGAAAGAGTATTTGACCAAAAAAAATCTGACTTTTATAGGTGCTAGTGGGTTGCTGTCATATGAGCTGTAACTTTTGGGGGTTATTTTGGATAATTAAATCAAAAATTTATAATTGAAAATGTAAAAAGTTCCATGAAAGAACAAGATGTGAAAACTGTAGATTGTTTTGCTTATGGTTTATTAGGCCTCGGATACATTGCACATGGACATGGTGACATGATTAATTCCTAGAGCAATAGGAACATGGGCTAAGCAAATGTTGTACTGCTTGTGCATATTAGTTTACAGTAAATTTGGAAATTGTACAAGTGAATTGCAAAACACCCTTGACCTTGTGAGGTTTTGTACATTGTGTGTAATATTCCAGGGTTTTGGCATTACCAAGATTGTTAGAATCAATGTCACTTGCACCTCCATGACTAGTTTGAGCTCACAAGCTCTAAGTTGCTCTTCCAATCAAGGACATTTTTCTATCTTACAGTGGAATTAGTTGTCTAATCATATTATCGCTAAAACTTTCGGATTACTACTTGGTATTTTTCATATAACCACAATAGACACCTTTCCTAATTGATATTAAATTATTGTGTTTCTATTGATGTTTGGTTTTGTTTCACGATGGGGCATTGAATCGAGGGTTGTAGATTGAGATTTAGAGTTGTGATGGTTATTATTAATATCCTATCATTTTTTATATCTGCTCAAGGTGTGAACGTAATTAACATTGCATGTATTCAACTAAAGTTTATGATTTTCACTAAAGTTCTATGGGTGAAAACAAATATAATCACATTTCATAAAGTACAGTATCTCCAATGGGATTTATGTGAGATAAGATTAACGATCGTTTGAGTAAAACCTAATTTAACTAGGTAGATCTATCCAAAGGTAAACTATTCAGTAACATTTTTTGTTTTACTCTTATTTTGGGACCCTCTAGTTGTGACCAATTAAGGTTGACAATGGTGCTAGGTTATTTAAAGTTTTATATATTACCCAAAGGTGATTATAGAATTTTTAAGTAACCTAATAGGGTAAGATAAACTACATGTGTCGGTAAGATTAGGATAACCCTAAGCCCAAAGGATAGGAAGTGTGTGTAATTGAACCGAACGTGGTTAGTTTAGTCTTGAGCATGATTCTATCATCAACTGGGTACAATCATAATTAGTCATTGCCCAAAGGCAAGATTAAATGTTGATTGTCGACCCGCAGAGTGGAAAGGCATGAACTATGAACACAATGCCACTCTGACTCACCATCCTAACCCCGGATAGGCTCGTGACAGTAAAGAATTAATGCATATATATTTATATATATATATTCACATAAGTTTATTATGTACAGTGAATATTAATACATGCTAGTGTTTATTTCCGCTGCAGATATCGATCCCACCTTAGTTCAGAGACACTTGACTGGAATTGAGACACTGACAGAATCAAACTATTCAACCTGGAAGATGAAGCTCCAAATAGTATTGGGTTGCCTTGACTATGACTTTGTGCTGACTGAGAACAAGCCCATTATTGACCCAATGGCTACTGATGCTCAAAAGGCAGCAACTCAGGTGTCCATCAACAAATGGTTAAAGCCAACAAGATGAGTATTCTTATAATTAATTCTTCTATAGACCCCATTATGAGCAGTGGAATTCCTGAGAAAGAGAATGCTAAGGATTTGCTTGCGATCATCAAGCATCAGTTTGAAGGGTCCGTCAAGAGCAGGCAATATAGTTGTCTATGCCAACTCCTTTCTCTGAAATATGATGAAAGTGAAAGTGTGAGGATGCATATCCTCAAGATTTTCAAGCTAGTTCTTCAACTTTGGGAGCTTAGTTTTGTAAATACACCTAGAGGGGGGTGAATAAGTGTACGGCTAATCTAATAAACAAAATGCGGAAATTAAAACTTAAATGGCAACACACTTAATGTAACCAACGAGTGTAGCCGAATTTTCGATGAAGGGCTCTAGACTAACTCCTCTTGATTCCTCTGAATAAGAGTTGAGGCGCTATATGAAGCTCTCGTGGTTAAACACAAGTGAGGCACACAAGCACACAAGCACGTATATGATATGGCAATATGAATCAATGCACAAAGTAAAGAGAGAGAGTTAGAGAAAGTGGATCAATCGCTAACACACGGATATGTTTCGAGGTTCGAGCACACAGCTCTACGTCCCCGCCTTCACACAGAAGGATTTCCACTAACTTGTCCACACAGGACTCCCGCACAGGGAACCTCCACTGAGGATTTGGGGCAATACAACCGGGAGTACACAACTCCTCTCTCAATTACAAACACAACCTCTACACTCAGAGGCTAGGCACAAAGCCACCAATATCAACCTCACAAATAAGGGATAAGCACAAAGCCAATACAAACACAATCAACCTCTCACTAGAGGGATAGGGCACAAAGCCACCACTCTAAAAATCAACCTCTACACAAGAGGGATAACACAAATAGGAGGGTTTACAACTTAGTGATCAAAAGACCACAAACTATCTCTTTCTCACAAAAAAAAGTTCCTATAGAGAGGATAGAATGATAAGCTCAAGTGTGAGAAAACAAAGTGTTTTGATCAAAGAAAATCACTTGGGAAAAACTCCAAATAGATATAGATTTTTAGACCAAAAATCAATTCCCAAAAGACTATTTTCTTTGAATTTATAAACACTTTAAAAAACAAATGAAGATTGATCTTTTAAACACAAAAACTCTTTTGAAAAACTTGTTCTTAAAACACTAGAGAAGATCAGAATTTTTGCTCTCAAAAACTTGGTGAAAAACATCTCTCAAATGGGGTATTTATACTCCCATTTGGAATCTGCCCGTTGGCTGGCAGAAAGGTCAAATTTGACCTTCCGGTCGACCGGCCGGTCGACCGGTCAACGGTCAAAAAATGACCGTTGAGCCTGCCGGTCGACCGCCCGGTCGACCGTGCCAAAACCAGAGAGTAGTTGCTCTCTGGCCGGTCGACCGCTCGGTCGACCGTGCCAAGCCTCACGGTCGACCGTCCGGTCGACCGCCCTCACCGAGAGTGGGGCACTTTCAGTCGGTCGATCGCTCGGTCGACCGGCCTAAGTGGCTGGTCAGCGTGCACGTTCTTGTGTACGTCATGTCGACCGACTCTGGGTCCGGTCGATTGACCCGGTCGACCGCCAGAGCCTGGCAGGGCTGATTAGTACACAATATTGCATATTATATATCATAATCCCCATGCATAATGCAAATAAATAAGTGATTTTTAATCCTCTTCTCTACTTATTTGCAGGTATATACTTAAAGGAGAGTTAGTCAATTAATTACCTTAATTACCACTAATTAAGGTGATTAATTAAAAGATTAAAGATAAAGCCAAATCAAATCCAGATCTAGAGAGATCCGCGCAACAAACTCAGAATCCAAGTGGTCCACGTGGATAACCACTTCCCAACTAACCTGTACCAGAAAGATCTGGACCAACGGCCCAGATCTTGCCGCGGGAACGCAAGTGGGCGCGGCAATCTAGGGCCGTTAGATCTCCGGATTTTGTGGCAACGAACTCCTCTCCAGAAGCTTCTTCAATCTGCTATAAATACCTCACTTGGACCTGCGAGCTGGGACTGATCAGAGAAGAGAGGAGATTAGTTCATTAGTTGTAATTTTCATGTATTTTCTCTAGGTTTATTTCTTTAGTTCCCTCTTCTTCTCTATCCCTAGATTTCATTACAAAAGAGAGTGATTGTGAGGGAGAGAGCTTGTAATGATCAATGGTGACAATTGAAGCTATGCAAGGATTGATCCATCCTCCATTCCTCTACTTGAGTTTGATTCTAGTTTCTCGCTTTCTTTACATGCTTTCTTACTTGCTTTCTTTATTTCATGCAATTTACTTCAATGCTTTGTTTAGTTCTTAATGGCTTCTTGTAGCTAGATTTTCATTCCATGTACTAGCTAACCACTAGCTTAGCCTCTTAACTACTCATGGGTGATTGCTTTTGTTAATCTTGCAAGTGTATGATCTTCTCTTCTCCGATGGTTAAACCACCATCTTGCAAATGAGAAAGTAATTAGGTCAACACGCTAGACGAATCCATAGCCAACGGAGTGACAACGTTAGGCAAGCTTTCATTATCAAGGAGTTTGGTAAGTCTTGGCAAGCTAGCAATGTAAGCTAGTTATGGATTGCTTTCTTTAAGTTTCTTGTTCTTTTCTTGTGAATACCACATCCACACCACTTCTTGATTTCTTTTCCACTTCCACATGAACATATCAATCCTCTTTTGGTTTCTTTTGCATTTGCTTCATTAAGTTTATGATCAAGAGAAGAATACTAGTTTTATCACTTCACTACCATACGTGTAAAGCTTCCATCGCTAGCTCTTCCCGTGGATTCGACCCGTTGAGCCAACGCTATAACGGTAGTATCGTGGGTATATTAAGCACATTTAAGCATTTCAATTGATTCATAGATAATACATTTTTGAGTGCTACTTCCCTTACGATCAATTTTTGGCGCCGTTGCCGGGAAAGGTGTGTTATTATGATGCAAATGTATTTGATGTACCCTTTCTTGTCTCCGCTATAGCACAAGGCTATACCGAGTCGAACCACAAGGAGAGCTAGTGTAGAAACGTTACGATACACGTGAGAACATCAAACTAGACTTCTTCTATGTTTAAAAGAATAAAGAATCAAAAGAAAACAAAGAAAAGAATTGGTGGCTATGTTCATGGTGGAAATCGGGAGAAATCAAGATTGAGATGGATTGAACTAACAACTAAAAAAGAAAGTAAAATCAAGAAAACTTTGAATGAAAGAAATCCATGACTAGCTAACCTTAACTACCTTGCTAAACTAACTAAACTCCGTGATAGTGATGCGTGCCTCATGTTGATTCATCGGCATGTATTTGTCTTGCTTGTGGTCTAATTACTTTCCCACTTGGATGATGGGGATTCATTCTTGGACTTGTCTTGTAGCCTCCATAGATGGTCATCGGCCTACAAATGGACTTTCACTAATGGAATCAAAAGAGCTACACTCAAGTGATGCAAATGAAAAAACATACAACATTCACTAATGGAAGTAGTGAAGTTATACATCAAATAGCATATTGGTGCTTCCATCTCCATGTTCCATCAAGGCACTAGTTCGAAGACTAGGCTCCAAGTGAGGCACACATGAATCATATGGAGAATTACAACAAAATCTTGCCAAGAAATGAAAAGAAACCCATCGGAGAAGAGAAGACCATACAAATTGCAAGATGAAGTAAAGCAATCACACATGAGCTAGAAGTTAGCAAGGTAGTAGTTAGCTAGTACATGGAACAAGAAATTAGCTACTACAAGCCATTACAAAAGAAAACAAAGCATGAATAAATTGCTAGAAATTAACAAAGCAAGTAAAGTGAAAGAAAACAAACTAGAATCAAGCTCAAGTAGATATGTAGAGAATGGATCAATCCTTGTATAGCTCCAAGTTGTCACTCCTTGTTGATACAAGCTCTCTCTCTCATACAAATCTCTCTTGCAATGAAATCTAGGGAGGAGAAAATCATAGAGAGTTACAAACCCTAAACTAAAACTAAGAAAATTACAAAGCCTAGAACTAATCTCCCTCTCTTCTCTGATCAGTCCCAGCTCGCAGGTCCAAGTGAGGTATTTATAGCAGATTGAAGAAGCTTCTGGAGAGGAGTTCGTTGCCACAAAATCCGGAGATCTAACGGCCCTAGATTGCCGCGCCCACTTGCGTTCCCGCGGCAAGATCTGGGCCGTTGGTCCAGATCTTTCTGGTACAGGTTAGTTGGGAAGTGGTTATCCACGTGGACCACTTGGATTCTGAGTTTGTTGCGCGGATCTCTCTAGATCTGGATTTGATTTGGCTTTATCTTTAATCTTTTAATTAATCACCTTAATTAGTGGTAATTAAGGTAATTAATTGACTAACTCTCCTTTAAGTATATACCTGCAAATAAGTAGAGAAGAGGATTAAAAATCACTTATTTATTTGCATTATGCATGGGGATTATGATATATAATATGCAATATTGTGTACTAATCACACCCCCACACTTATTCGTTTGCTCGTCCCGAGCAAAACAAAGAAAAAGAAAAGAAAAACTAAGCTACAAGTTTATTACACCACTTTCGCAGGTGACGCGATTGCACTGAGCATGTGCAACAAGCCGTTAAACCTCTAGGTTACCCTAGAGGAGGAGTGTTGTCTCCTGAGGGTTTTCAGCGGATTACACCCACAAAATCCATAAAGAAAGAAGACAAATGTTAGTATTTTGAAAACGCATTTTGAATAAGAGACAAGTTTACGAACTATTTTTGCAAAAATATAAGTGATCCTAGGTCATAAGTCCACCTATAATTATTCTTTCTTAAACTTAGTATCTATGCAAGATCTTGTTTTTAATTAAGGTAAGAATTCAAAATTGGATTGAATATTTTATCTTTCATAAAACCTAGATAATATGCACACCGTGTAAGTGAAGATTTCTGGGATTTCAACTCCAACCATCAAGCCATTTATTTATATATATTCTTTTTTTTTCTTTTTCTTCCCTTAGTTTTATTAGGCTTTCTAATTCACCCATGTAGCGAGCCTATAACCGATGACTCCCAGACCAGATGGTCTTAGGGCACCAGATGAGGAAACATCCCTCGGGTTTAAGGACTCGAGTGAAAAAGGCCACAAAACTAAAGGGGATTATTCTTAATCACCGTTAGGCGTGAATAACCATGCTTCTTGAGGCACAATTACCCAGCTTAATAGGTGAGATCACTGTTAGGCGTGAGTCATCATGCTTCTTGAGGCACAATTTCCCAGCTTAATAAGTGATCTTTTATTTATATATTTTTTTTTTTCTTTTTCTCTTTTTTTTTTTTTTTTATATATATATATATATGGCATTTTTGGTCTTTGTCTCCATCCCAAGAAATGTGTAAGTGTAAAGTGCATATTATCTAAGGCAAAAAATTCAAGATAATAATATCTCACCAATTTTACTTACTTATCCTATAATTTTCAAACAAGATCTATTACTTCAACTAAGTTTAAGATGTCATAATTAAGGCTTTCTTAATCTTTAAGATACATCTTAATTTTCTTAAAAATAGAACAAAACTTTGTTTCTTATTTCAAAAAGTTTTTATTATTTTTTTTTATTTTTATTAAAAGAAAAATCTAAAAGAAAATAGAAAATCTATAAAGAAAGGTAAAATCTAAAAGAAAATAAAAACCTAAAAAGAAAATGAAAATCCTAAAAAATTGAAAATCCTATGATCCTATGTTAGTAAACCCTCCCCCACACTTATTTCATGCATTGTCCTCAATGCATAATGGTAAATGTATGCATGAAATAGGTAAGAGGTAGGAAAAATTATTTACAAGGAATATACAAATGTAACTCTCACCTGGGTTTTTGGTCGCTTCCCTCTGGCCCGTTTCCCATCATTCCAATGTGTTCTCTTTCTTGAGCTCCATTGGGAAACGGTCTGTATTATTCTAACCCTAGGTGTTTCCAGTTTCAATTGATTATTATGTTCATTCATACTCTTTCCACCACATCGTTCACACACAAAGTCCTTATCACCACTCTCACTCAGAATCTCATCACTTCCAGTGTTTAGAAATTTTAGCTCTTCTCCATATAATTCTTCAAAACTTAAGTCAACATCCGGCAATGGACAATTAGCTAACTTACCCCGAGTTGACTCATCTAAGCACATAATCTCATCAGCAAACAAGTCTTCAAATGATATATCAATTGGAGGTTCAAATACAGTCTCAGTTGGCTCATTGAAAGTGAAAGTATCCAAATCAACTTTCCCCGTTGAAAGGGTACTCGGATAAGAGAATCACAAGATTGTGACTCATCTTTTGGATCTTCACCTTCCTCCTCACAATTGTTACTAATGAAATTAACCTCAAATGTTTGATCTTTTGTTTTGTGAGGCTGTGTGTGGAAGACATTGTGTTCATGTGTCATGTTACCAAAAGTCAACCTCATTGATCCATTCCGGCAATTAATGATTGCATTTGCAGTAGCCAGGAATGGTCGACCCAGAATGACAGGAATTGTGCCCTTTGATTTGAATTTGATACTGGTTTTGTTTCAAGGACAACAAAGTCAACTGGATAAAAGAATTCTCCAACTTTGACCAGGACATCTTGAATTACCCCCTTGGGTTTAGTAACAGAGCGATCAGCAATTGAATGGTCATTTGGGTCGGGAGGAGATCACCTAACCCCAATTGTTGGTACACAGAGAAAGGTAGGAGATTGATACTGGCCCCCAAATCAAGAAGTGCCCTATTTATTGTAGTCTGTCCTATGATGCATGAAATGGTGGGGCTCCCTGGGTCTTTATACTTAACAGGAATTGGACCAGGTGAGCAACTCATTGATGGATGATGCAAGGAAGACTTTTTTAGGGACTTGGGTCTTTCTCTTCTTGGTGCACATTTCTTCAAAAATTTGGCATATGATGGCACTTGTTGAATGGCATCAAGAAGAGGGACATTGACTTGGACCTTTTTAAATGTTTCTTTTATTTTCTCCATGTGAGCATTTGACTTGTTATTTCTCAGCCTATTTGGATATGGAACTATAGGCTTGTATGTATACTCATCTACCTTTTCTTCACCTTGGCCTTGGAAGTGGATGGCTCTGAACTAGAGGATGGTTTGTCAAAAGTTGGTGGTTTTGGGACATGAGGAGTTTGCTTTGGTACTGGATGAGATTGTGGACTAGAAACCTTATTGTCAACTTGTTTTCCAGATCTCAGGGTATGAATGGCATTACAGTGACTGGGTCCTGAATTTTCAACTTTGGGATTTAGCAATGGCTGATTTGGGAACAGTCCTTTTTGATTCTCAGCCAATTGCTTGATCTGGACCTTCATTTCATTCAACTCCTGTTGCTGGTTCTTTGTTAAGGTTTCTATCATTTGTTTCAACTCAGATATTTCAGAATTATTTTGGGGTGGATGTTGAGGATATGGAGATTGGAACTGTGATTGGTAATATGGTGGTGGGTCCTGATAAGACTGATATGACTGTGGTGGACTTTGAGATGGATGAACATACAGTGAATTCTGACTGAAACTGGATGGATGAAACTGAGCATTGTACAGATGTGGAAGTGGTGGCATATGATGCTCAGGACCAGACTGACTCCATGGAAAATTTGGATGGTTCTGCCATCCTGACTTGTAAGTGCTGGAGTATGGATGATGATTGGGTCTGGTCAATACTGCATTCATGTTTTCCTGATATGAGTGGAGCTGAGATAATGGACACTCCTCCAAGACATGGCTAAGGTCATGACAGTTGGTGCAACCCGGTTTAATCAGAGGCAATGGGTTAACCTGGTTGACCATAGAATTCCCTTTTGACTCAAGCACTCTATCCTCTTCATTAATTGTGTGATCTTGGGTTCTGAAGCTAGAGAGGATTCTTTGTATTGTGTACCAGTTCTGGAAGTGGTGGGAGTCGGTTTATCAGGGCATGACTCCCACTGAATGGTTTTCTCAGCTAGGGTTTTCAAAGAGATCCCACCCCTGATGTTCATCTTTCTTCAGAAATTCCCCTTGGCACATGGATTCTAAAAGTGTTTTCGTTTGGTAATCTAATCCATCATAGATAATCTGGCATAGACGCCATTTCTCCATGCCATGATGGGGACATAGGGCTAAGAGGTCTTTGAAACGCTCAAGATATTTCCAGAAAGGTTCATTTTGTTCTTGCTTGAATTGCATTATATTTTTTCTCATGAGGGCTGTTTTGTGGATAGAATAGAATTTCCTAAGAAAAACCTTAACAAAATCATCCCATGAAGATATGGAACTGACAGGAAGACTATAAAGCCATTTCTTAGCTAAATCCTTAAGTGCAAACGGTATGAACCGTAACCTAACAGCATCCTCAGAAAGTTGGGATATTCTCATCATTTGGCATACCTCTTCAAACTCACGAATAAAGAGGTACGCGTCCTCAGACTCAAGACCATGGAATCGGGGAAGTGTACTAATGAATTGTGGTTTCAGCTCAAAATGATTTACATTAGGCTCGGGGAGAAGAATGCATGAAGGAATGGAGGTGCGAATCGGATAGAATCGATCCTGAAGTGAGACGTTGTTGGTCATGATCTGAAGTGGATGTGTAAGTGCAAGTGTAGAATTAGGATCACAAAACCACTATCGTATATACAATCACAAACAACGTGCACCGATCACACCAGCGGAAAAGAAAAATAACAAACAACAAAAGAAAAATCAATCCAAGCTTGTCTAGGGTTTCTGGTCCTAGATGACTCCTAAATAGACTGTCCACAGGAGGTTTAGTGTAAACCTTGACTATAAGCAAATCAGCCAGGGAAGGGTAAAGTTGGTGGGAGGTTTTCCGTCCGGAGACGTTCCTTAATTAAGTAACCACCGTCCTTCGGGCTTTCGGCCCTCAACCCCTTTCCTAGACACCGATTTTACAGAAGTCAATTTCCAACACTTTTCCCCCTTAGGATAATCTCCTAAGTGAGTCCGGATGTCCCTAGGGCCAACGTCTATCAAATTTTATTTACAAGCTTAGGATTGTGAGTACGTGGGGAAAATGATTTCCGGGCTAAGGAAAGGGTAATGACCTCCCCCACCTTATGTTATTTACAGGAATTGCCCTTAGAATTAATTGTGCAAGTGTACGATATAGAAACAAACAAGGTTCACTCCAAGTAAGAAAAATCAAACAAAGAGTGAGTCTTAGTCTATATGCAATGAATCACGTACCTTGTCCCACGCGCTCTTCAACAGTAAATTTAAAGTAATTGAAAGACACGTGCCTATAATGCAATATGTCTAACAATTTTTTAGCAATTATCAACCAATTTCTTACTGTTGAATTAATTAACAGGAATACAGTGAAGTATACAGGAAATGAAGTATATAGGCAGCAGTATCTTGCAGAGCAGAAGCCCCTGCAAAAATTAGGTCAGTAATGAACTCCAAACTGCCGCGTTTCCACGGCCAGGGCCGCGGGTCCACGGCCAGGGCCGCGGGTCCGCGGCCGTTCAGAGGACTTCTGGCTTCTGCTTTTGAGAGCAGAAGACCAGAGCCACTTATATGTATTCTGCAATTGATATTTTCCTGTTTTCTTCTCCTGTAACCTGCAACAGAGAAGAAATATAGTTTAGTTTCTCACTTTTAAAAATAATACCGTCGCTCTCCCCGGCAACGGCGCCAAAAATTTGATTAAGACGGGAAAGGTGTGTTTATTATGATGCAAATGTATTTGATGTACCCTTTCTTGTCTCCGCTATAGCACAAGGCTATACCGAGTCGAACCACAAGGAGAGCTAGTGTAGAAACGTTACGATACACGTGAGAACATCAAACTAGACTTCTTCTATGTTTAAAAGAATAAAGAATCAAAAGAAAAACAAAGAAAAGAATTGGTGGCTATGTTCATGGTGGAAATCGGGAGAAATCAAGATTGAGATGGATTTGAACTAACAACTAAAAAGAAAGTAAAATCAAGAAAACTTTGAATGAAAGAAATCCATGACTAGCTAACCTTAACTACCTTGCTAAACTAACTAAACTCCGTGATAGTGATGCGTGCCTCATGTTGATTCATCGGCATGTATTTGTCTTGCTTGTGGTCTAATTACTTTCCAACTTGGATGATGGGGATTCATTCTTGGACTTGTCTTGTAGCCTCCATAGATGGTCATCGGCCTACAAATGGACTTTCACTAATGGAATCAAAAGAGCTACACTCAAGTGATGCAAATGAAAAAATATACAACATTCACTAATGGAAGTAGTGAAGTTATACATCAAATAGCATATTGGTGCTTCCATCTCCATGTTCCATCAAGGCACTAGTTCGAAGACTAGGCTCCAAGTGAGGCACACATGAATCATATGGAGAATTACAACAAAATCTTGCCAAGAAATGAAAAGAAACCCATCGGAGAAGAGAAGACCATACAAATTGCAAGATGAAGTAAAGCAATCACACATGAGCTAGAAGTTAGCAAGGTAGTAGTTAGCTAGTACATGGAACAAGAAATTAGCTACTACAAGCCATTACAAAAAGAAAACAAAGCATGAATAAATTGCTAGAAATTAACAAAGCAAGTAAAGTGAAAGAAACAAACTAGAATCAAGCTCAAGTAGATATGTAGAGAATGGATCAATCCTTGTATAGCTCCAAGTTGTCACTCCTTGTTGATACAAGCTCTCTCTCTCATACAAATCTCTCTTGCAATGAAATCTAGGGAGGAGAAAATCATAGAGAGTTACAAACCCTAAACTAAAACTAAGAAAATTACAAAGCCTAGAACTAATCTCCCTCTCTTCTCTGATCAGTCCCAGCTCGCAGGTCCAAGTGAGGTATTTATAGCAGATTGAAGAAGCTTCTGGAGAGGAGTTCGTTGCCACAAAATCCGGAGATCTAACGGCCCTAGATTGCCGCGCCCACTTGCGTTCCCGCGGCAAGATCTGGGCCGTTGGTCCAGATCTTTCTGGTACAGGTTAGTTGGGAAGTGGTTATCCACGTGGACCACTTGGATTCTGAGTTTGTTGCGCGGATCTCTCTAGATCTGGATTTGATTTGGCTTTATCTTTAATCTTTTAATTAATCACCTTAATTAGTGGTAATTAAGGTAATTAATTGACTAACTCTCCTTTAAGTATATACCTGCAAATAAGTAGAGAAGAGGATTAAAAATCACTTATTTATTTGCATTATGCATGGGGATTATGATATATAATATGCAATATTGTGTACTAATCAAGGGCTGATTAAGGGATTTGAAAACTGGGTTTTTATTATCCTATTAAATCTCATAAAATCTCTAAAATTTCACAAAAATAAGTTCTTATATTATCTTTGATATACAAACATGTGTGAAAAAATTCAGCACATATTTCAAACTATTTGAACCATTTTTGTGTTATGAAAATTTTGCCGAAAACCAAAAACGGTATTTTCCAAAACTAGGATTTTTGAAATGGAAATTCGTTTTGTCCAAAACTCATCCAAATACAAAAACATGATATTGAAATAACATTTAAGCATGTTGTATATGGATATAGTCCAATATACATGAAGGATATATATATATACATGAAGGATATATATATATATATATATATATATATATATATATATATATATATATATATATATATATATATATATATATATCAATGTTTTTGACTTAAAATCCAAAAATAAGTTTTGTTTAAAATACCAAAACACCAAACTCATGAAATAGACTATCAAACTAAGTTTGTTTAAATAGTTGAAGCATACATGTATATAGAACAAATCTAATATACATTAAACCATGTAAACTTGTTGATTCTATCTATTCATGAAAACCAAGATCGGTTAAACCAAAAGCCGAAAACCAAAACATGAAACTTAAACAAGTGTGTGTGTTGTGAACTTGAGCATATCACACTATCTAATCTTTAACAATGGATCTAAACTATAAACTAAACACTGTACCGAAGTCTTCTTGTAGAGCTCCATCTCCAAGTCGACTCGATCCAAAAGTGATCCACCGAGCTTGACTCCAACGAGTGCTAGATATGACTTTGACGCTCGGGCTCTTGAATCACCAAGTGAAAGCTCCAAAACACCTTTATTGAAGCTAATCACCTACTAATATCTTGGTTAAGTATCTGAAACTAAACATCACAAGATTATTAGTAAACTATAACTACATGAGTTAATCATCATCAAAACTAGAGTGGAAAGCCTCTGGGCCAACAATCTCCCCCTTTTTGATGATGACAAAACTCATGGAGTTATATATGCATGGATTAAGTTAAGCTTCAAAGAAGCTCCCCCTTAACTCATGCATAACAATAAACAATAAATATATGCAATGAATGCTAAACATGAATATGCATCAACATGCATAAAACAATGAAATGAACATGCTCTTGATACCAAACATGAAATAAATGCTCTTGATACCAAACTTTTAAAATAAATTCATTTTCCTTTTAAGATAAACATGTTCTTTAATAATTGCTTTTGATACCAATAAAAATTTCAATGTGAAAACTTAATCAACAAAAGCAACATAAAAGATCGTGATACAAATCAATAAAAATAAATTCAAATATGAAACAACTTTTGATATAAACTTACAAATAAACAATAAACATGCATATAAACTCAAATATTTCTCTCCCTTTTTGTCAATCATCAACAAAGGGGTCAAAGAAAACAATAAAACAATGTTCTCCCCTTTTTGTCTTAAACAAAAAATATCAATACGGGGTGAAATCAAAACAAAACATTATGATACCAATTGAAAAAATATATATATCAATTGAGTGCATCATGATATCAATTTAAAATACATAAAACAAAACATACCAATTGAAGGTACATAAAACAAATGTTTTAATTTAAATACCAATTGATACCAATTGTAAGTAAATACCAATTTAAATACCAATTGTTAGTAAATAAATCATTTTGAAGAATTCAACCAAAAATTTTGATTTCAATTAAAATAAAAACATACCATTGTAAGTAAATAAACTTATAGGTAATCTTGATACCAATTGTAAAGATTAGTAGTATCAATAGAAAGTAATTTTTCATTAGGAGCATATGATACCAAAAATAATCAATATCATTTTTCAATCATTTTCAACATAAAGTGTGGGAGTAGAATACCAAAGGTAAGCAAAACCAATTGAAAAGTGAAATATAAATTTTCTCCCCCTTTATGAAAAAACAAATAAAATGATGCATAAGCTTGTATAAGATACCAATTGAAACATAATCAATTGAAATATAATAGTCATTTAAGAAATCAAGCTTAGCATAACTAAAATTTGTGCTCAAAGATATAGAGATATAGTAAGCACAAATAAAGCATATATATATGTATGAAAAATTGAATACCAATCGAAATTGATATTATTTGAAGTGTAAGCATACATATATAGAAAAGTATATGAGTATATAAAAAGAATATCAATAGTGATACCAATTGAAAAGATCCAATGATACCAATTGAAAACACAATAAGATCAAGTGTATAACTCATATTACCTACCACCCATTTCATGCACATGTTTTAAAAAGATTTTCAATATTAAGCATACAAGGCATGGTCGCCCAACCAACCGCCCTTTAATGGAAAGGGTTTTCAAAATAGGTTTGAAAATAGTTTAGCATAATTGAAAACTCTTCTAAAATGAAGAATACGAACTAGTTATATGAAAATTTTGTAAACTAGTACGAAATCCTTCAAGTAAGGAATAAAACAAAAATATATTTCCATGAAAAACATGTAAATCACATGATCACCAAACACTCAAAATCTATATCGCACAAATTGTACTCATGAAAACAAAACATGAGAAAATATTAACTAAAGTGAGTGTACAAGTGTTATGTGAAACATATCATCGTGAAAATATGCAATTAAGCTCAATAAGAAATTCCTTAAAACATGAAAATCATCAAAACTAGAATTCTTCAAGGTATATGTATATCATATACTAACTAAAGTATACATACATATCCAAACATAACGAGTCCACAAAAGTATATGCATGAAGGCAACTGGCTCAAGGATGTATATGTATAACTAATAGTTTAGACAAAATAGACATATACATGAAGCTAAACATATAAACATGAAAAACATGTACAATATGGGAATACAAGTCAAATGTATGAATCATCAAAACTAGACTATACTAGTACATCTAATGGGTACAAATGAGCGTTCAAGTACAAACATATAATAGTCTATTTGTGGCTCACTAGTTGTACAAGTATATATCCAAGTTTTAATGAAAACTAACATCTAAACATGTAATCAAAACATGAAGCATAGAAATCAAGACAAAAACTCATAAACATATATATGATCATTATGTACATGCACATGCATAGATCTAGGACATACACATTAGTTAAAACAAATGTGAGAACACAAAGATATAAATCCATATTAAACATGGGTGTCTCAAATAACTAAACATGTATATCACTAATCTAAATATCATGGCATATAACATACTAATCATGAAACATCAAAACATGCTAAAAATCAATGACATGAAAAGCACGTAAACATAAATGAGGAGTAAGAGATCGTTACCAAAACCTAGAAGGCAACTCTCCAAATCTCCAAAACAAGGTGGTCCTCCCACCAAACTCCCCTTGAAAGTGATGCATCCAAATTATCCTCTTAAAGCTCGGAACGCATCCACCTCAAGGCACCGTCACTCTCACGTCATGCGAGAGCCCACACCTACATCAAATACAACAGGGGTGGTCTTTGGTACCCACACTCTTTTGGGTCCATGGGGGTTAGCATCTTTCCTAACCCAAACAAATTTAGTTGCTAAATTTACATCATGTATCTTATCATAGCAAATTTTAGTAAGGTGGCCCTTACGTCCACAATGTGTACATGTGTACACATGAGCATACATAGTATTGTGTACATGAACGTGCGAAGCATGTGTATGCCGTGGTTTGTGTGCATGCATAAGAGGAACTTGTTTCTTTCGAAACATAGATTCCAACCGTGAGTGGTTCAAAGCACAATGGCTCAAAGTGGAGCCCAAACAATCAACACTCTTCTTAAGTAAAGATATATCATTTTCAATTATAGAAGAGGTGCATCAATAGGCGAGCTAGAATGTGAAGCTACACTAGTGTGGCAAACATGAGAATCTAAATCATTTTTCAAAGAAACATTTTCATTAGACATCAAATCCAATTCCTTTGAAATAGAAACAATTTTCATTTTTAAAAATTCATTTTCCTTTACAACAAAATCAAGTTTTAAAGACAAGTTTTCATTTTTCTTCAAAATATCATTACAATCATTTTTATTTTTCAAAATCTTGTTTTCATTTAGGGCAAGATCAAGTTGGGATTTAAGTGAGTCACGTTCACTTGAAATCTCATCCCTTTCTTGCAAAGCAATTTCAAGTCTAGAAGATAAATTTTTACTTTCTTCTTTTAAACCAAAATTATCCTTTTTCAAAAATTTATATTTTGAAATCAAATTTTCACAATTTTTGGTAAGTTCATCATTCAAGACTTGTGCATCCATACACTCATTGCAATATGAACTAGTACTAACATCTAGTTGAGTGTCCGAGTGTACCTCAAGGGAGTCATTCCCTTGGACCATGAAGCAACGTTCGTCGGACTTATCTCGACTAGATTCCCTCTTCTTATTGATAATCGTTGGTAGCTCGGAAGATGTCAAAATGTTCCATACTGCAAAAGCGGAATCATAGTGAAAAAACACATGTAAATATTTTTTATCAAGAGATGCTCTAAGTGCCTTAAGGGCTTGTGCATTAGCCTCTATATACTTGCTATCACTAAGGTAGGATTCCTTGGTAATGGCAAGGTAAACTTTATAACCTAGGGCTTTTAAATGACAACTCATCATAACCTTCCATATATCAAGTCTAGAGATATCAAACAGGGAGGGCTATCTATGAGTGCAAACTATATGTGTGCAAATGCAAATGCAAATGTAGATTAGCAAAACCAAGATCACACTCTTAGGTGGTTAAACCTAATATCAGGAGCGTAGGCTTTGATACCAATTGTAAGTACACCTAGAGGGGGGTGAATAGGTGTACAGCTAATCTAATGAACAAAATGCGAAAATTAAAACTTAAATGGCAACACACTTAATGTAACAAACGAGTGTAGCCGAATTCCTGGTGAAGGGCTCTGGACTAACTCCTCTTGATTCCTCTGAATAAGAGTTGAGGCGCTATATGAAGCTCTCGTGGTTAAACACAAGTGAGGCACATAAGCACACAAGCATGTATATGATATGGAAATATGAATCAATGCACAACGTAAAGAGAGAGAGTTAGAGAAAGTGGATCTATCGCTAACACACGGATATGTTTCGAGGTTTGAGCACACAGCTCTACGTCTCCGCCTTCACACAGAAGGATTTCCACTAACTTGTCCACACAGGACTCCCACACAGGGAACCTCCACTGAGGATTTGGGGCAATACAACCGGGAGTACACAACTCCTCTCTCAATTACAAACATAACCTCTACACTTAAAGGCTAGGCACAAAGCCACCAATATCAACCTCATAATTGAGGGATAAGCACAAAGCCAATACAAACACAATCAACCTCTCACTAGAGGGATAGGGCACAAAGCCACCACTCCAAAAAAACAACCTCTACACAAGAGGGATAACACAAAGTAGGAGGGTTTACAACTTAGTGATCAAAAGACCACAAACTATCTCTTTCTCACAAAAACAAAGATCCTATAGAGAGGATAGAATGATAAGCTCAAGTGTGAGAAAACAAAGTATTTTGATCAAAGAAAATCACTTGAGAAAACTCCAAATAGATATAGAATTTTTAGACCAAAAACTAATTCCCAAAAGACTATTTTCTTTGAATTTATAAACACTTTAAAAAACAAATGAAGATTGATCTTTTAAACACAAAAACTCTTTTGAAAAACTTGCTCTTAAAACACTAGAGAAGATTAGAATTTTGGCTCTCAAAAACTTGGTGAAAAACATCTCTCAAATGGGGTATTTATACTCCCATTTGGAATCTACCCGTTGGCTGGCAGAAAGGTCAAATTTGACCTTCCGGTCAACCGGTCGGTCAACTGGCCAACAGTCAAAAAAATGACCGTTGAGCCTGCCGATCGACCGCCCGGTCGACGTTGCCAAAATCAGAGAGCAGTTGCTCTCTGGTCGGTCGACCGCTCGGTCGACCGTGCCAAGCCTCACGGTCGACCGTCCGGTCGACCGCCCCCACCCGAGAGTGGGGCACTTTCAGTCGGTCGACCGGCCTAAGTGGATGGTTAGTGTGCACGTTCTTATGTACGTCGGTCGACCGATCCGGTCGACCGACTCTGGGTCCGGTCGACCGGCCCGGTCGACCGCCAGGGCCTTGCAGGGCTGATTAAGGGATTTGATAACTGGGTTTTTATTATCCTATTAAATCCCATAAAATCTCTAAAAATCCACAAAAATAAGTTCTTATATTATCTTTGATATACAAACATGTGTGAAAAAATTCAACACATATTTCAAACTATTTGAACCATTTTTGTGTTATGGAAATTTTGCCGAAAATCAAAAACGGTATTTTCCAAAACTAGGTTTTTGAAATGGAAATTCGTTTTGTCCAAAACTCATCCAAATACAAAAACATGATATTGAAACAATATTTAAGCATGTTGTATATGGATATAATCCAATATACATGAAGGATATATATATCAATGTTTTTGACTTAAAATCCAAAAATAAGTTTTGTTTAAAATACCAAAACACCAAACTCATGAAATAGACTATCAAACTAAGTTTGTTTAAATAGTTGAAGCATACATGTATATAGAACAAATCTAATATACATTAAACCATGTAAAATTGTTGATTCTATCTATTCATGAACACCAAGATCGGTTAAACCAAAAACCGAAAACCAAAACATGAAACTTAAACAAGTGTGTGTGTGTTGTGAACTTGAGCATATCACACTATCTAATCTTTAACAATGGATCTAAACTATAAACCAAACACTGTACCGAAGTCTTCTTGTAGAGCTCCGTCTCCAAGTCGACTCGATCTAAACGTGATCTACCGAGCTTGACTCCAACGAGTGCTAGATATAACTTTGACGCTCGGGCTCTTGAATCACCAAGTGAAAGCTCTAAAACACCTTTGTTGAAGCTAATCACCTACTAATATCTTGGTTAAGTATCTGAAACTAAACATCACAAGATTGTTAGTAAATTATAACTACATGAGTTAACCATCATCAAAACTAGAGTGGAAAGCCTCTGGGCCAACAGGTTTATCTATCGATGACACCCTGACGGTTCACTTGGCGGTGTTTTCTCTCCCAAAAAGCTTTGAGATGCACCAAGTTCACTATCAGAATCAAGAAAAGGAATGGAGTTTGAATGATCTGATTGCCACATGTGTTGCAAAAGAAGAGCGTCACAAGAAAGGTAAGGCTGAATCTGCACATTTGACTCTTCTGTCAGGTATGAAGAACCTCTCCATCAATGCTGCCAGTAAGAAAAGTTTCAAGAAAGGAGGCTTCAAGAAAATGAAAACCAGAAAGGATACCACAAGAGAAATCAGAAGGTCGTTCCAACTAACAACAATAATCCAGCACCAGGGAGTAACAATACCAGCTACTTCTTCAAGAAAGAAGGTCACATGAAGAAGGATTGCAATAGGTATAAGGCTTGGCTATCCAAGAAGGAAGGGGTTCACAGTAAGGCGAACAGCCAGGCCTGATGAACAACTCTATTTGGGGACAGGAGATAAAGTTCAAGTGGAGTCCGTGGGAACTTTTAAACTAATTTCGAATTTTGGTCATGTTTTAAATTTGAAAGAAACCTTTTATCTGCCATCTTTGAGGCATACTTTGATCTATGTTCCAGAATAATTTCTTCTGGATATGATGTCATTTTTAAGAGTTCCGGTTGTGGTGTTAATTTGAATGAGTCTGATTCTATTGTCCATCTCCATGGTGATTCTGTTGATTCTAATTTGCTGGTTGATAATTCATTCAAACTGACATTGGATGCATCAAATGAACCATTTATATCAGGTGCGGTCTTTATCATAATATTTGGCCTACTGCAAAATGCTCTAAATTTTTCTTGCAGTCCTCTAGGTTATGGCATAAACATTTTGGGCATATTTTCCCACCCTTCTCGGAGAAATCATAGATATTTCATTATATTCATTAATGATTCCTTTCGTTATGGCCATTTCTTTCTCCTCCACAAGAACTAATTCCTTAAAAAGTTTTCAAGACTTTTCAATTAGGAGTTGAGCGACAATTGAATCGAAAGATGAAAGTTGTAAGGTCTGATCGAAGGGGAGAATATTATGGCTAGATCGATCAGGATGATCAAAACTTTGGACCTTTCTATAGTTTTCTGAAAGATTAAGAAATTGTTACTCAAGAACATCATACCTAAATTTTTTATTATCTTATGTTGTAGTATAAATGATATTGTTCTTAGATCTATCATTGTATTTTGATCCTACAAGAGCACTTTCGCTTAAGAGAAGAAGTACCTTCTACATTGTTAGACTATATATTGATTGATTAGGTCACTTTTGACTTATACAGTTGATTTAATTATTGATACAACATGGTGATATTTTGGTCTTATAACTGGATAGCTGAGTGAGATTATGCATTGCTCATTGAATGATTTCATTTCTGCACTCAAACTTTAGGTTGGCAGCATAAAGGAGTTTCATTTTGCATTAGCTTCTTTCGTCAATCTAATGTGCTAAATTTGACATAGTGCATAAGATCACACTGGAGAATATTACAGACCCACTTACTAAAAGACTCTTAGTGACCACCTTTCAGGGACATTGTTCATGCATGGGGGTACTAGAGTTATCGTGATTATTGTTTTTCTGAGTGGGAGTATATCTGTGATTGTCCTTTGAGTGGGAGTTTTATGTCAAATTTTCAGTAATGCCATTTGTGTCCTTAGTACATTCTATATTTCAGTTTCGTGAGATTTTTCTCAGATAGTTATTATGATGGCATGCAGTTATTATATGGTATTTCATTTCAGCTGATATTATTAAATGCGCATTTGTAACGTTAAAGTTAAAGTTGTGCAGTTGCACATATTAAAGTATAAAGTGCCTTTGGAGAATACTACTGAGAATTCTCAAGATCACTTAGGCTAGACGTGGGTAAGCTCCACGTCCTTAAACCTTCATCTCAATATGAGCGATGGTATTTGCATGACGGTAGTCTAAGTATTGAGATGACGTGTGTTTGGTAAGCACACGTTGCAGAACACTTATGGAAATGTATTATACACACTACATGTACATTTTTTATATATGTACTAAACTCTACCAATAAAGTATCTCGTGAAAGCTGTTAGGATAATTAGCCCGAAAGTCCACGATATAAATTAGACAAAAGCATAAAGCTTGACCGAAATTTGTCCGTGAACCGTGCTAGTCATCCTCTTAGTCATAGAGTACTAGTAGTTTGAGTGCAGCATGACTAACGATTTTCGCGTGTGAGTTTTTTCAAAAATCAAAGTATGGCCATCCGCTTTTAAAAATAAAATTGTGATATGGGATATAAAAGTTTTTCAAAAATAAATATTTTTCAAAATTTTTAGTCAGGTATGTCTCGAGTAGGAGATTGTAAGATATTTCCTGATTCGATTCATACCCTATTTCCTATCCCATATCATAACACACGTACAATTTATGTTATTCAACATATTAGGTGTGTCTAATAGGTGCACTAAGTTATAAAGGTCGGTGGGACCTGGTACTACTCTCTAATTAGGGTTAGGGGCATTATGGGAAGGCCATTAATCAAAGAATTATATATAGAGAGAAAGTCCCTCTCTGCAACCACACATTATTCTCCACCCATAGGAGGCTAGGTTTAGCAGAGAGAAGGCTCTCCATTTCGTTTCCTACAGCGAAGATCCAGATCCGGGTATAGTTCATCGTCCTTTGAAAAGGTATGTTATCTAAAACTCCTTCATTAAGATTCATCATACATGCTATTTAGATCTATACATAGATATAGTTAATCCTTTTCTATAATATATAAATTCTAATATAAATTTCTCGAGTCTTGACAGAACAAGGTAAATCACATGAAGACTGCTTGAATATGGATTCCTCTGCTCGATTATTCTAGTTAGCACCTGATATTCCCAATCAAGATATTTTATGTCCACCTTCGCAAATTAGCAAAATCTAAAACTTCTTAATCTTAACAGTTCTCCTATTCTTTATTTGACATCACCTATAGGTTTTACAAGTCAACTATTGATTTCCTTCAGTTTTTAAGGTGGGAAATTTTCGATTCTAGTAATTTATATCTCTAAATCTTAATTGTTTAGAAATTTATCCCTTAAATCATTGATTTTTGGCAATCTTCTTTTCAAAACTTTGGAGTTTTAGAAATGTGTCCCTGTTGTTACTATTTCGTAATCAAAAGAGAATAACAGTTCAATTGTTTATTTGATGTAATTGGAGCTATTTTTTAAGTTTTTTGAGAAGAGGAGAATTTGCTATTAAAATGCCTAAAAATTAATAAAAATAACTAATCTACCCTCCATGCTGTAATCCACACCTTAATTCTAGCCCCATGACATCCCTCCCCAGTAGCAGGGTTGATGGATTTAATATTGTCACCCCTTAAGTCCATACCATTTTTTTAAGAAATATAAAAGAGTAAGTAGTAAGGGCATACTTGGCATTCTATTATTTTTCTTTTAAAAGAATCTCGTTGTCAACTGTAGTCTATACATACACACACCCAGACATTCACATATGTCGCAACTCATGTGATTCGAACGGGTGCTCATAGGAGAGCAAACCCGACAGCTTACCGTGTGGCCACATGGGAGGACACTTGATATTCTATTCTTATTCCATTTAAGAACCAACAGTAAAAGTAAATTTCTAAGACATACTTGTGTGTGTGATGTGTTTGTTTTTTTCCAACTCAAACAATCTTACACAAGCAATCGCTTGGGGGAAAGACTAGGAGTTTTTTGTTTTGCTCACCGGGGGCGTTGCTCACCGCGCGCGGCAAGCCGCCATGCGGTAGGCGCCACCGGGTGTGCGGTGGGGCCCACCCCATTGGACAGCTCACCGTGAGCGCGGTGAGCAACGCCTGGTGAGCAAAAAAAATTTCAAAGACTAGGGGTAAAAGAAATAATCTCAAATTTTTACCATCAATTTATGCTAGTTATTTGAGGATAATTCACGAACGGACTGGCTTGATTATTAAACGATCCAGCGAAAAAACTGTGGGGAGAGAGGAGATAAAACACTTGATGGTAGAGTTTTTAACTATTGGCCCAAAGGCCATTAGTCCTAGTTTTGATGATAACAAAACATATGTAATTAGTTTTTTAACAATTTCATTTAGCAAAGTTTCAGATTAACTTTTTATTGCATTTCGGCACCATCACAAGACTCACATGTTTGGAAGTCAAGAACAAGTCAATCTCAGAGCCTAAGCACATAGACGAGCTCAAGGATCATGATTCCAAGAGAAGACTATATCAAAATTTGTATTTTTCTTTTTGCATTTTAGATAGGATTTATAGTCATTTGTTAAAATCAAGATGATATAGGTTGATAACTCTTTTGAGATTGACACACACATATCTTTCATATCCCTAAAGTGTTTTAAAAAGAGTTCAAAACTATTCCCTTTGTCGTTTTCAAAATTGAGTTTCAGAAAAAATGAGTTTCAAAAAATCGATTTTCGATTTACAAAAGTGTTTTTACAAAATATAGTTCTAACTTATTTTGTGTTTAAAAACAAAGTTTATTTTCGTCAGAAAAAGGTTGACTTCAAAAAGATTTACAAATCAGGTTTTTGGCCCAAGGCCGGTCGACCGATCGGTCGACCGTAGAGAGAGCAACACAAAATTTTCCCAAGTGCTTTGTGTGCACTTCGGTCGACAGTTCGGTCGACCGACTGCAAGAGCCTTGCTCTCGGTTAGGCCTGGTCTACTGACCCAGTCGACCGACAGAGAGCTTTGCTCTCTGGTTGGGATAAACGGTCGACCGACCGGTCGACCCCTATCCCCAGCGATCAAAATCTGACCGTTGGCGATCGACTGGCCGGTCGACTGACAAAAGAATTTCCTTCTAATTTTTTTCCAACGGCTAGTTTTCTGTTTGTCTTTTTCTGGGTCTTTTTCCAACGACTTTTTTCGGTTTTCTCCTCATGTTTTCATCTCTTATAAATAGTGGGACTGTAGAAAAACCCAATAACAAGTTTTTATAAGTTTACAACAAGATTTAATCAAGTTTTAGTCTTTTTCTTAAAAGATTTTCTTTCGAGCAAAAATTTCACATTCCTGATTTTTAGCATGAGCCTTCCCTCTACATCTTTACAAGTTATTTCCAATACACAACCCCAAAGAGCTCCACCTCCTCATCTTCGTTATACAATTATGCTTGTGAGTCTTCTGTGATCAAGAAAAGATCACAGATTTCCTTCTATTGTGAAGTTGTAGAGGTTGCAGCCTCAAGTATGCTAGTGAGCTCCGTTGTTGGTGTTGCGGCACCACGAGAGAGGACTTGTGAGTCCATAAAGTTTCAGTAAGAACTTATAATGGTTGACGATTTAGTGAGATTGGTCATAGTGAAAATCCTTTATAGTGTTGAAGGCGAGGACGTAGAGCAGTGGCTCGAACCTCGAACATATCATCGTATTTACGATTGTTTACTCTCTCTCTCTCTCTCTTCACTCTACTCTCTCTTTACTTACTTGCACACTTATATTGTTTACTTATTTGCAAGTATTCCTTGTGTTGTGATTGGTATTTGCTAGGTTGCTAGCAAGTAAATTTTAATTTCACATTATTTGTCATTTAGTATAGCCATCACCTATTCACCCCTTTAGGTGATTTACATTAACTCATCAGAAAAAATAGTGCAGAGATCAGAGTTCAAATGAGCTAAAATGCAGTCGATTTGCAGGCCAGAACAGAGGCCGACCGACCGACTGTTCGGTCGACCAGCATGCACAATGTGCACGGCGCCAGCTCGGTCGACCGGAGCGATCGACCGACTGGCATACATGAGATTTCTATTGGCAGCAGTCGACCGCCCGGTCGACTGCCCGATCAACCGAAGGAAGAAGTCGGTCGACTGGCCTGGTCGAATGATAGACGTATCTGCTTCTCCTGTTGGGATTCGGACTTCGTTCTAAAAAAGAATCAAATCCAATTATGTTTTCCTAAAACCCTGAGACTATCTGGCTATAAATAAAGGGGTAGAGCCATCATGAAGTATCTCTCAAAAAATTTATAATTGATCATTGAATCAATAAGATCTCTCTTCCTTGCCCAGAGGACGTAGACGAATTGCCGAACCTCATTAAATATTGTGTTTACTTTCTTTCTTGTTAATTGTTCTCGTCTTTTGGGTACTTTTCTAGTGTATCTCTCTCTGTTGATTGGGATTTTTCAATTGGTTATTGCCAAGGCGCTCACAACAAGTGGTATTAGAGCGTCCCAAGTTCATCATGGGATTGTGTGTTGATTCTAAAAATATTGGTGGCTATTTGATGGAGATCGATCTCAGAGCAGCGTTGGGATTGTTTGTGGGATCGTGTGTTGATCTCAGAACAGCATTGGGATTGCTCAAGGAATCAAATTTAGTGGAGTAGATCGCTTCGAAAACTCTCCTAGATTTTCACTTTGAGGTAAAGACTCTATCTTTATCTAGTTTTTTGATCTAACTCCATTTGTTTTCCGCATTGCTTTAAGGAACCTATTGAGAAGATAGCTGGAGATAGTACATCTACAATGAAATTTATGAATCCACATCCATTGAAGATTGATATGGTAAAGTTCGACGGAAAGAACAACTTTGAAATGTGGAGATGTGAGATGATGATGCATTGACGGCATCAAACCTCGAAGATATTTTACAGTTTGAGAAAAAGCCTGAGGCTACTTCTAAACAGGATTGGGACAAGATAAATCGAATGACGTGTGGCTTGATAAGGTCTTATTTGACAGAAGACATCAAGTACCGTGTTACATGAAACATCTGCAAGGCAGTTTTGGGAGATCCTGGAGAAGAAATATCTGACAAAGAGAATCGAGTCACTTTGCAATTGAAGAGGAGGCTTTATCGTTTCCAGATAAGAGAGGACTCTCCATTGATGAACATATGAATACAAGCTTCTTACAGACTTAGTTAACATGAATATGAAGATCGAAGAAGAGGATAAGACGGTGATTCTATTGAATTCTCTTCCTGACGAAGAGTATAAGATCTTCACCCTAACTTTGATCAATGGTAGACAAATACTTAACTACAGTGAGCTGTTAGCTGCTCTTATAAATAATGAAGTAAGGAGGCAGGACAAGCTGTCTTCTTCTGGGAGTACATCAGCAGAGGTATTGGCGATAAGAGGCAGAAGTTCTAATCGGAAGGGCAAAGATGATCGTGGGAGATCAAAGTCCAGGCCAGGTTTCAGAGATCTGAAGAATACCTGGGCACTGGAAGATTGATCATCCAAAGACCAAGGGTAAGAAGAAGGAGTCAAAGATCGAGGCAAATCTCGCACAGGTGGGTAGTACTCATGCCAGTACTTCACAGGCAGGTGGATCAGACTCAGACTCATAAGTATTTTCTTTTTCCATTACTACTCCTATTGTTGGTTACTCAGGAGACTTTGAGTAGATCTTAGATACTGGAGCTACCTATCATGTATGCCCAAACATGGATTGATTTTCTAGCTTTGAGAAGCTAGATGGATATTCTGTTATTATGGGTGATGATTGCCCATGTAGCATGGAAGGTATAGGTATAGTCCAGATCAAGATGTATGATGGGATGGTGCGGAAATTGAAGGAGGTGAGGTATGTACCTCAACTTAAAAGGAATTTTATCTCAGTTGATGCTTTAGAAATATTGAGTCTTGAGGTATGTATAAGAGATAGTGTTCTCAAGATAACTAAAGGCTCAATGGTGGTGTTGAAGGGCATCTGTCGAAATAATCTCTACTACTTGAAGGGAGGTATAGTTACAGTCAAGTGACGAGTTTTACAGATTCAGAGGATGATTCAACCAGGCTGTGGCATATGAGGCTCGAACATACAGGTGAAAAATGTTGGCCCAAGAGGTTACACTCCCCAATTGTTTTGTGTTTTGATGATGACAAACCAAATATGAGCTATTTGGTACTAACAAGTTTGTTAAGATAAGTTTCAGGTTTGTACCATGTTTAGAGACCATTCGCTTAGCTATTGCAAGAACTTCTAAGTTCCACAAAGTAAGGAAGGCAAATTGCACATCAAGGAAGGATCATAGAAGAGAAGGCACTAGCAAGGCATTGGATGGCTCAAAGACTTGAAGATAGCACAAGAAGTCTTCATGTAATTTGTTTTTCAGTTTATAGTTTGTTAAAGAATAGTGGATAGGTTTGAAGCTCTATCACACACGTTTTTGCGCACATGCTCATTCAAAAATAATTTCTTATAAATTATACAAAAATATTTTGCATACAAGATTTTGCCTACAGATATATATTTGTGTTTTATACTAATCCCTGTTCAAAAGTATTTTTGTTAAAATCAAAATCCTCTTTGTTTTCTTTTTAAAATTGACTTTTTGACCTGATCCGGTCGACCGGGCCGGTCGACCGAGTCTGTGTCAGTCTGGTCCGGTCGACCGGACCAGTCGACCGAAGTCCTGGCAGATGCACGTATCCGTGTGCACGTCTGTCGGTCGACCGGGGCGGTCGACCGGACTATTATTTGTGCTCACAGGTTTTATCGGTCGACCGGGTCGGTCGACCGCCAGACTATAACGGTCAAATTTTTATACTGCCGGTCGACCGGCCCGGTCGACCGATGTAGCCGTTGAACAGTAACGGGCAGATTTTTTAAGTGCTGTTTATATTTGTCTTTTGTGTTTAAAAATTCGTTTAAGGATATATTTTGATCTAATTACCTCCTAAACATCAGTAAATATGTTTTTATCCCTAAACCCTAGCCCTCTCCTATAAATAGGGGTGTTTGGGGAGAGATTGGTTACAACAACAATTATTGCTAAAAATTCAAAAGTTTAAGGCTTTCAAAGTTCTTGGTTTTTGAGCTAAATTCTCTCAATTTCTGAAGGGTTTTCAAAGTTTTTCTCTGATTTCAATTTCTTTTCCTTACACACAAAAGAGCTTCATTCCTACTCAATATTCTCTAAGGACCTTTGTAGGGAAGAGATATTTGAAAGAGAGAGTTTGTGGTCTTTTGACTACCAAGATAATTACTCGTTCTTGAGATTGTAGGAGTTGGGTACTCCATTGTAATTGTTCTTTGTGATAGTGGAAGTAGCTAGAATCCTTCTGGGGAAGGCGGGGAGTAGAGCTGGGTGCTCGAACCTCGATAACATATCCTTGTGTTTGCGATTGGTTTACATTCTTGCAATCCTTACTCTATTTTGCTTGCACTTATTACTTGCTCATCATATTCATTGTCATACTTACTTGCTTGCATTCATCTTGTGATTGTTGTAGCTTTAAATTTTTAATTTGCCCCTTGATTAGCATTGTCACCTATTCACCCCCCCCCTCTAGGTGACTTTTCAATTGGTATCAGAGCTTGGACTCTAGGTTTGGCTTAACATCCATAGAGAGATCCTTAAAATATTGCTAATCAACATTTTCATTCATCCATTCATACACTAGTAAATATGGCCGACAACATTAAAACCCCACCTAAATTTGATTGACTCAACTTCCCTATTTGGAAGGTTAGGATGACTATCTTTTTGCAATCACTAGGTAGTTTAGTGGCTAAGTCTTTGACCAAACCCTATGTAGCACCCGATAGTGATGAGAGCACTTGGACCGACTTTAACTTTAGAGAATATGAGGCTAACTCCAAAGCCCAAAACTCCCTATTAACCACCTTGAATGAGGATGACCTTACACGGGTAATTCATTGCCAATCCGCCTATGAGATTTGGCAACACTTGTTGGTCACACATGAAGGGACTTCACAAGTCAAGAGAGCTAAGATAGATCTCTTGAGGTCTCAATATGAATCATTTAAAATGCTTGATGATGAATCCATTGATTGTATGATTACTCGTTTCACTAAAATTACAAATGGTCTTTCTTCATTAGGTGACGTCATCTCCAATGATCAAAAGGTGCGCAAAGTGATACGGGCTCTTCCTTCTTCATGGGAGATCAAGGCCACCACCTTAAAGGAGTTGAACGACAAGGATGAGATGGACATCATTAGTCTCATTGGGAACTTAAAGACCCATGAGATGGAGAAGAAGGCAAGAGAAGAAGCCACTACTTCAAAGAAGAAATCCATAGCCTTCAAGACTTCATCCACCAATGATGACGATGATGAAGACGAAGAAGAAGATGAGGAGCTAACTCTACTTGTGCGGAATGTTAAGAGGTTGTACCGAAAGAACAAGTTCAACTTTCGGAGAAGATTCGAAGGTAAAGAGGAGCAGAAGATCATTTGCTATAATTGCCGCAAACCCGGACACATCATGGCGGATTGTCCGGAGTTCAAGAAGAAGATGACTTCCTCCTTCAAGCCAAAGAAACCGGAGGAGAAGAAAGCCTACAAAGCAACATGGGATTCGGAAAGCGAGTCCGAAGAGGAGGTGGATCAAGCTAATATGTGTTTCATGGCAAACACACCTAAGGTAACCCCTCAATCCCTTGATGATGATGATGATGATTTGAGTAAGGAAGTTCTAGTTCATGCTTTTGTAGAGCTTTATGAAACTTATGATAACAAGAAAATGGAATGCTTTAAATTACAAAAGGAAGTTGCTTTTCTTAAAAATCAACTTGCTTTGGTTTCAAAAGAAAAAGATGATCTTTCTTCCAATCTTGTTTCAATTCAAAATGAATTTGACGCTTATAAGATTTCTTGTAAGGGTAAAACCCCTATTGTTGATAATAAAGAAATTTCTTCCTTAAGAACCAAAATGGTTGATTTTGAAAAGATTTTGAAAGATTGTGCTTTTAACACCAAGAAGCTTGAAGAAAAATTTTCTAAAAAGAATACTTCCCATGTTAAAATTTCTCATGATAAGATTTCCCATGCTCACAACACACAACACACACATGTTAAATCCTTTCATGCTCACACTTCAAATAATACTTCTCATGCTAAATCTTTTCATGCTCACAATGCCCATGCTCACAAATCACACACTCACTATGCTTTTAAATATGGTAGAGTGTATAGATGCACATATTATGGCAAAAATGGACATTTAGCTAAATTTTGTTATGATAAATTGCATAGTTCAAATAATCTTGTTTGGGTTAATGGCTCTAACCCTCATGGACCCAAGAAAATGTGGGTACCAAAATCAAGTCCTAAAATGTTTGATGTAGGTACACACCAAGGCTCCAAGACGTAGGGAGCGGTGGTACCTTGATAGTGGTTGTTCGAGACACATGACGTGGGATATCAACAACTTCACAACCAGGTACATGGAAGGTGGCACCGTCACCTTCGGGGATGACTCCAAAGGAACTATCATCGGTATAGGTAACATTCAAATTGGTGCATCTCCTATTATTGAGAATGTTGTTTTAGTTGATGGTTTGAAACATAATTTGCTTAGCATTAGTCAACTTTGTGATCGTGGACTTAAAGTTGTTTTTGATGATTCCTCATGCAAGATTTTTGATGTTAAATCCGATGTTTGTATTCTTACCGGTTTTCGTGATAATAATGTTTATATTATTGACATGCTTAATTTAGATTGTTCTACTAAATGCTTAAATGCTTTTGATGAAAATTCTTGGCTTTGGCATAGAAGATTAGGACATGCATCTTTTGACCATATTTCTAGGATTAATTCAAAAGAATTGGTGAAGGGTATACCTTGCTTGGATTTTGAGAAAGACCGCATTTGTAGTGCGTGCCAACTTGGGAAACAAACCAAGTCTTCCTTTAAACCAATCAAGGATATCATGTCAACTAGGCCTTTAGAATTAATTCATATGGATCTTTTTGGACCAACTAAAACTAAGAGTTTAAATGGAAGTAGATTTGCATTTGTTTTGGTTGATGATTTCTCCCGTTTTACTTGGGTTTTCTTTTTACAAAATAAAGATCAAACCTTTTCTCATTTTAAAATTTTTCGAAAAAGAGTTGAAAAAGAAAAGGGTTTTCCGATTTTGAGAATAAGGAGTGATAGAGGTGGTGAGTTTATTAACCAACTCTTCATGACTTATTGTGATGAAAAGGGAATTAAGCATGAAATGTCTTGTCCTAGAACTCCACAACAAAATGGAGTTGTAGAAAGGAAAAATAGAACACTTCAAGAGATGGCTAGGACAATGATAAGTGAATATGACCTCCCTCAATATTTATGGGCCGAGGCCGTAAACACCGCATGCTATATATCGAATCGTATTTATTTATGCTAAAATTCTTCCAAAACTTCTTTTGAAATGTATCATTCTAGAAAACCAAATGTTGCATATTTCAAAGTTTTGGATGCAAGTGTTTTGTTTTGAATACTAAGGATAATTTGGGTAAATTTGATGCTAAGGCTTATGAGGCTATCTTTGTTGGATATTCCTCTACTAGCAAAGCATATAGAGTTTTCATTAGATCTTCTCAAACTATTGAAGAATCCATGCATGTTAAGTTTGAAGAATCTAATGTGGTTGTTGAGAATGTTGTAGAGATTGAACCATTAGGTGAAGACATGGAGAGACTATCCTTGAAGGACTCACCCGCTCAAGAAGAAAAGCTAGATTCAATTGGTGAAGTTCAAGAGGATAAAGAGGAAAGCACTCAACCGCTTCCCAAAGCTTGGAGATACGCAACAAATCATCCTAAGGAGCTCATCTTGGGTGATGCATCTAAAGGAGTCACAACGCGCTCCAAACTCCATGACATATGTGGTAACTTTGCTTTTATTTCTCATTTTGAACCCAAAGGCATTCTCGAAGCCGAGACGGACCCATATTGGTTGCTTGCCATGCAAGAGGAACTCAATCAATTTGAGCGCAACCAAGTTTGGCACCTTGTTCCTAAGCCCCACGATAGACCAATAATTGGTACTAAGTGGATCTTTAGAAACAAGATGGATGAGTCCGGAAATGTCATTAGGAATAAAGCTAGGTTAGTGGCCCAAGGTTACACTCAAGTTGAGGGAATTGACTTTGAGGAGACCTTTGCACCCGTAGCATGGCTTGAAGCCATACGGATGACACTAACTTTTGCATGTTTTAAAAATTTTAAACTTTTTCAAATGGATGTAAAAAGTGCATTTTTAAATGGTTTTATTAATGAAGAAGTTTATGTTGCTCAACCTCCCGGTTTTGTTGATCATGTTCATCCCGATTTTGTTTTTAAACTTGATAAAGCTTTGTATGGATTAAAACAAGCTTCAAGAGCTTGGTATGAAAGGCTCTCTAGTTTTCTCATTTCAAATGATTTTATTAAAGGCAAAGTAGACACAACTCTTTTTACTAAGCATGTTGATAATGATATTTTAATTGTGCAAATTTATGTTGATGATATAATTTTTGGATCTACTAATGAGCTTTTATGCAAGGATTTTGAGAAGGTAATGCAACTAGAATTTGAAATGTCTTCCATGGGTGAGCTCAATTTCTTCCTTGGACTCCAAATCAAGCAATTGCAAGACGGAACCTTCATTAACCAAGCCAAGTACGCAAAGGAGCTAGTAAAGAAGTTTGGGCTTGAAGGATCAAAGGCTTGCAACACTCCAATGGCAACTACAACCAAGCTTGATAAGGACGAACAAGGTAAAAATGTTGATATTAAATTATATAGAAGCATGATAGGAAGTCTTTTATATTTAACGGCAAGTAGGCCGGATATCATGTTTAGTGTGTGTCTTTGTGCTAGATTTCAATCGTGTCCTAAAGAGTCTCATCTTATTGCGGTAAAACGCATTATTCGTTATATTAAGGGCACAATTGGAATGGGTCTTTGGTATCCAAAAACTATAGATTTTTCAATGACTAGTTATTCGGATGCCGACTATGCGGGTTGTAGAGTAGATAGAAAGAGTACTAGTGGGACATGTCAATTTCTTGGTAATTGTCTTGTTTCATGGTCCTCTAGGAAACAAAATTCCGTAGCTCTCTCAACCGCCGAGGCGGAGTATGTTGCCGCGGGGGCTTGTTGTGCACAAGTCCTTTGGATGAAACATACTCTCCTTGATTTTGATTTGCACTTTGATCATATAAAAATATTTTGTGATAATACTAGTACTATACACATGACCAAAAATGCAAATCAACATAGTAAGACCAAGCACATTGAGATTAGATATCACTTTCTTAGAGATCATTTTGAGAAAGGTGATATAGATATTGATTATGTTTCCACGGATTTACAACTAGCCGATATTTTCACTAAACCTCTTGATTTTGCTAGATTTTCGTTTATTTGTGGAGAACTTAATGTTTGTATTATTGAATAAACATGTTTTTCATAACCCTTTTTGATGTATGACAAAAAGGGGAGAATAAGTTTACATGGACAAAAATAAGTTCATTTGGTCTTGGTTCCATATGAATTTATATGTTTTGATTTTATGAATTTTTGTGTTCTTGTGTTTTATTTGTTTTTGGTATTTTTGGTATCAAGAGCAATTTTTGTGTTTTATATATTTATTTTAATTGGTTTCAATAATTGGTGCATCATTTCAATTATTAGTTTCTAGAGCATATTCTTGTGTTTTAAGTATAGCATAATTTGAGGGGGAGTTTTCTCCTACCCTATATTTTTGTTAATAGCCTATTTGTTTTGTCATCATCAAAAAGGGGGAGATTGTTGGCCCAAGAGGTTACACTCCCCAATTGTTTTGTGTTTTGATGATGACAAACCAAATATGAGCTATTTGGTACTAACAAGTTTGTTAAGATAAGTTTCAGGTTTGTACCATGTTTAGAGACCATTCGCTTAGCTATTGCAAGAACTTCTAAGTTCCACAAAGCAAGGAAGGCAAATTGCACATCAAGGAAGGATCATAGAAGAGAAGGCACTAGCAAGGCATTGGATGGCTCAAAGACTTGAAGATAGCACAAGAAGTCTTCATGTAATTTGTTTTTCAGTTTATAGTTTGTTAAAGAATAGTGGATAGGTTTGAAGCTCTATCACACACGTTTTTGCGCACATGCTCATTCCAAAATAATTTCTTATAAATTATACAAAAATATTTTGCATACAAGATTTTGCCTACAGATATATATTTGTGTTTTATACTAATCCCTGTTCAAAAGTATTTTTGTTAAAATCAAAATCCTCTTTGTTTTCTTTTTAAAATTGACTTTTTGACCTGATCCGGTCGACCGGGCCGGTCGACCGAGTCTGTGTCAGTCTGGTCCGGTCGACCGGACCAGTCGACCGAAGTCCTGGCAGATGCACGTATCCGTGTGCACGTCTGTCGGTCGACCGGGGCGGTCGACCGGACTATTATTTGTGCTCACAGAGACCGGGTCGGTCGACCGCCAGACTATAACGGTCAAATTTTTATACTGCCGGTCGACCGGCCCGGTCGACCGATGTAGCCGTTGAACAGTAACGGGCAGATTTTTTAAGTGCTGTTTATATTTGTCTTTTGTGTTTAAAAATTCGTTTAAGGATATATTTTGATCTAATTACCTCCTAAACATCAGTAAATATGTTTTATCCCTAAACCCTAGCCCTCTCCTATAAATAGGGGTGTTTGGGGAGAGATTGGTTACAACAACAATTATTGCTAAAAATTCAAAAGTTTAAGGCTTTCAAAGTTCTTGGTTTTTGAGCTAAATTCTCTCAATTTCTGAAGGGTTTTCAAAAGTTTTTCTCTGATTTCAATTTCTTTTCCTTACACACAAAAGAGCTTCATTCCTACTCAATATTCTCTAAGGACCTTTGTAAGGGAAGAGATATTTGAAAGAGAGAGTTTGTGGTCTTTTGACTACCAAGATAATTACTTGTTCTTGAGATTGTAGGAGTTGGGTACTCCATTGTAATTGTTCTTTGTGATAGTGGAAGTAGCTAGAATCCTTCTGGGGAAGGCGGGGAGTAGAGCTGGGTGCTCGAACCTCGATAACATATCCTTGTGTTTGCGATTGGTTTACATTCTTGCAATCCTTACTCTATTTTGCTTGCACTTATTACTTGCTCATCATATTCATTGTCATACTTACTTGCTTGCATTCATCTTGTGATTGTTGTAGCTTTAAATTTTTAATTTGCCCCTTGATTAGCATTGTCACCTATTCACCCCCCCCCCTCTAGGTGACTTTTCAAAAAAGTCTTTGTAAGCTCTTGCAAAGTAAGGTCTGTTGAAAGGTGTCAGTACCTGCAAATTGAAATTTTATGAACATTGCATCATCGGAAAGAACACCAAGGTGAAATTCGGCACAACGACTCATTGCACTGAGGGGATTCTGGATTATGTTAACACAAATGTTTGGGACTTACCAAGACGACATCAATTGGAGGTAACCACAACTTTGTGATTTTTATAGGTGATTATTTTAGGCGATGTTGAGTATATACCATGAAGCACAAAGGGGAAGCCCTAAAATTGTTTGTGGAGTGGAAGAAGAATATAGAGAAAAGCACGGGAAGGAAGATCTAGGCATTCCTATCAGATAACGAAGGTGAGTATGAAAGTGATCCTTTCCTAAAGTTATGCCGTGATGAGGGCATAGTAAGGCACTTCACAGTAAGGGAAACACCGCAATAAAACGGGATAGCCGAAAGGATGAACAAGACTTTGTTAGAGAGGGTCTGATGTATGCTATCTAATACCGGATTATCAAATAATTTTTGGTTGAGGCTTTGGTATATGCTTACTATCTCGTTAACAGGTTGCCTTCGTCTGCGATAGGAGATAAAACTCCTCTGAAAGTTTGGTCTGGGAAAGTTGCTCAGGATTATGATTCGCTAAGGGTATTTGGGTGTCTGATTAGTCTCTAAAATTGCATATTTCATACCATATTTTCACATTTATTTAATATTAAATTCTGCTAATAATATCTCTCTTGTATGTTTCTAGGTCCATGGCATGAAATAAAGAAGAAGACTCAATAACACCATTTAATTGGTAATTAAAGGCCTATAAAAATAGTCATTGACTTTGGAGGGTGGTTTCGTTAAAACCAGGGGCCAAAATCTGAAAACCAGCAAGTACATCCGATAGGGGGACATTCGAAAAGCGCGTAGCAGGCGGCGCTCCGCGCGTTTCCCATGCATTGTCGCGAAAACGCGGCAAATACCGCATTTTCGCGGCAATCTTGTGGAGCCGCGCACTGAGATTCGACGCGCGGCTCCGTACACTCACTTTGGTACCCCTTTCGCCTATAAATACTCCCTTTGTGTTCTGTATTTGAAGAGATCCAGAGAGTAGTGTAGTTTCTCCTTGTTAAACTTTAGGGTAGTTTAGTTTAGTTGCTATTCTTCTTCCTCTTTGTATTTTTCTATTTCTTTTAGATCTTGTAATAGGAGAGAGAGAGAGAGAGAGAGAGAGAGAGAGAGAGAGAGAGAGAGAGAGAGAGAGAGTGTGTGTGTGTGTGTGTGTGTGTGTGTGTGTGTGCATGGGTGAAAAGTAAGAGTGCTTGTAATAGAAGGTGACAAGCTATGAAAGGTTCTCTCTTTACCTCTCTTTGTTTTCTTCTCTAACTCCTTTTACATGTTTAGCTAATTTCTCTCATGGAAACTAACTACTAACTACTAACTTGCTAACGTCTTACTTGATAATCCACATGAATCTAATAGCCTCTACTTGGCCTTGCTCTTGCAAAAGCCATTGATGGCTCATGATGATGGATTCTAACACTCTAACATCCTAACTCTCTAACAAGCTAACATTACTTTTCTCCATACTTACTCTTGTTTAGTTTTGATGGTTTAAGTGTAACTTGCACTTATTTTGTTGAGTTTGGATGTGAAGTTATCGTATAGGTCATGCTTTAAAACGCTCTTGAACCAAGGACTAGTGATGGCCAAGGATACATGTGAGATAACATCACTAAGAGATTAGCATGTTAGTGGAGCCATTAGTAGTTAGTAGCCATGGTTTTCTTTCTTTTTCACTTTGTTTTAGATATACAAACAAAATCACAATTATATTCTTTTCTATGTTTCTCACTTCTTTATTTTCACCGTACTTTTCTTTTCATTTCTTTGTTTTCTTTTCTTTTCATTCTTTCAAATATTGAAGAACTTTTAACATACACATGAACATACCATGTAAGCTTCTATCACCTCCCATCCTTGTGGATTCAACTCGTTTTAACCTCTATGTTATAACGGAAGTATCGAGGAAGCCAAAGCACGCACTTTTAACTATTGATTTCAAAACATACACTTTTCGTGCGCGGTTTCCCACAACCAAATTTTGGCGCCGTTGCCGAGGATGGGAACGGTTTGATTTCACATTTTTGTTAACTTTTCTTCTTTGTTTTTGGTTTGCAGGTCACATTTTTAGCATTGCAGAAGTCCACACTTGCCTTGTGTGATTAGATAAATTCTTTTACATTATTATATTCTGTTGCTAATTTCTGTTACCTGTGCACTATAATAACTTAGAACTAAAATACGAAAATTGGATGCTTTAAAACGGTTTAGACATTTGCATCTAGGCACGTGTCAATCTTCATTCCAATATATTGTATTTTATTTTTGTGTTGTTGTGATCTTAACGGAGGTGTACATATTGCATTGCATGTAGGTAGGACAAATACTTCAGTAATTTACTCGCCTTTTTGTGTTTATTCTTATCTTTATTGAACACTTGTACAAATTGAACTTAAGGGTAACACCCAATACAACATAAGGTGGGGAAGTCATTACCCTCTCTTAGCCCAAAAATTACCTCCCCACTCACACAACCCAAGCCTAAATAAAATTTGCTAGACGTTGGCCCCTAGGGACATCTCGGACTCATTTAGGAGATTGACCTAAGGGAAAAGTTGTTAAAAATTGACTATTGTCAAATTGGTGTCTAAGGTTGGGGATTGAGAGGCGAAACCTCGAAGAACAGTGGTTAGACATAATTAGACTCGTTGCTTCGGCATGGATACCTCCCTCTGATCTTACCCCTACCTCGCTGATTAACTCGTAGTCAGATTCTGACGATGTACCCCCCCGTGGACAGTCTAACCAGCTAGGAGTCGTTTAGGTCTAAGTCAACACTAGCATAGGCTTGTTTTCTTCTTTTTTTGTTTTTTTGTTTGTTTGTTTTTTTTGTAAATTGTGATATAGATTTCAACAACAATAATTTTTTCAATCCTAATATGAATCCATATTTAACCCCGATCTCATTTGACTCGGATAACTCTGACCCGGCTATGTACAACATGAACCAACCATATATGCTGGGTTGGGATTATCCGACTCAACATGACCCATATCCCCAATCCTATGACTATAATTTTCAAAATAATTTTCACTCTTCATAGAGTTCATGGGGATTCAACTCCCCCGAGTCCAATTTTTAACCACCTTGTCTACAATTTTTATTTCCCGATTTGGATCCATATCCTCCTTTTCCTGTTCCACCAACCGAAGAAAAATCTAATTTGAAAAGGAGTATGGAAGTCATGTTTGAGTCCCAACAATAAATTCAACATTTGCTCAATTCACAATCCTTCCCAAATCAAACTTTATATACTCCTTTTCTAGACCATCCAATTGAAGAAGAATCTGAGCTAAAAAAGCATTTGGAAGTCTTTTGTGAAAAAGTGCAATGATTTCAAAATATGTTAGACACATCATCTCAACCAAAATTTCAAGAGTCCTACTCATCTTTTCCAGTCTCACCGTTTCAAAATGAACAACCATCAATACTAGACTTGAGTATGGAACCCTTGCGTAAGTCCAAGCAGCAATCGCAAAATCCAATGGAATCACAATTTTACCACAATTTCCAAAATCAGCTTCCATACTCACCTTTTCAAGAAGAACCAATTGCAAAAAGTATAGAAGACATGATTCAGATTTAAAATTCTATTACTCGGCCTATCAGTAGGTTAGACTCAATAATGAGCGATTTGATCAATGAGAGCGAGGAATGTCTTGTTGGCCCAGAGGCCTTCCACTCTAGTTTTGATGATGATTAACTCATGTAGTTATGTTTACTAATAATCTTGTGATGTTAGTTTCAGATCTTTAATCAAGATATTAGTTGGTGATTAGCTTCAACAAAGGAGTTTTTGAAGCCTTTCACTTGGTGATTCCAGAGCCCGAGTATCAAGATCATATATAGCACACGTTGGAGTCAAACTCGGTGAATCATAGTTTGGATCGAGTCGACTTGAAGACGGAGTTCATCAAGAAGACCTCGGTACCTAGTTTATAGTTTGTTTTAGATCCATTTGTAAAGATTAGAATAGTGTGATATGCTCAAGTTCACAACACACACGTTTCATGTTTTGATATTGGTTTTCGGTTTTTGATTTAACCGATCTTAGTTTTCATGAATAGATTGATTCAAAATAAGTTTATATGGTTTAAATGTATATTAGATATGTTCTATATACATTTATGCTTCATATCTTAGACAAACTTATTTTGATGTACCTATTCATGAGTATGGTATTTTGGTATTTTTAACAAAACATATATTTAGAATTAAAGTCAAAAACATGGATATATATATGTTTCATGTATATTGGATTATATCCATATGCAACATGCTTCAAAGTGCTTAAATATCATGTTTTGTATTTGGATGAGTTTTGAAAAAAATCGGATTTCCATTTGAAAAAATCCAAGTTTTAGAAAATACGGTTTTTGGTTTTCGGCAAAATTTGTAAGTCACAAAAATGATTTAAAAAGTTTGAAATTTATATTGAAATTTTTCACACAAGTTTGTATATCAATGTATTATGCTAAAACTATTTTTGTGGATTTTTAGAGATTTTATGAGAATTTTTAAGATAATAAAAACCTAAATTTTCTGTCCCATAATGCTGCTTGCCAGGCTCTGGCGGTCGACCGGACCGGTCGACCGGACCCAGGGTCGGTCGACCGGACCGGTCGACCGGACCCAGGGTCGGTCGATCGGACCGGTCGACCAACGTGCACAAGAACGTGCACGCTGGCCTGCCCATTAAGCCGGTCGACCGAGCGATCGAGCAACTGAAAGCAACCCACTCTCGGGTTGGTCCGGTCGACCAGGCGGTCGACTGGCCAGAGAGTCGTTGCTCTCTGGTTCTGGGCCCGGTCGACCGGGCGGTCGACCGGTAGTTGGCAACGGTCAGAATTCGACCGTTGGCCGGTCGACCGGCCGGTCGACTGGAAGGTCAAAACTGGCCTTATTTGCTGCCAACGGCTAGTTTTGTTTAAGGGTTATATAAACCCCATTTGTGGCCAGTTTTCTCAAAGAATTTTTGAGCTAAAATTTTTCTACTCTCTAGTGTTTTGCAGCAATTAAAAGAGTTTCAAAGCTACAAAGATTTCATCTTTATTGTTTTTAAAGTGTTTTTATTCAAAAGAAAATAGTCTTTTGGGAATTGGTTTTTGGGCTAAATATTCTATATCTTTTTGGTGATTTCCCAAGTGATTTTTCTTTGACAAAAACACTTTGTTTTCCACACTTGAGCTTATCATTCTATCCTCTCTATAGGATCCTTGTTTTTGTGGAAAAGAGATTGGTTTGTGATCTTTTGATCACCAAGTTGTAAAGGGCTTTGTGCCTTTTCCTCATAGTGTTGAGGAGGTTGTGCAATTGGGTTGTATCCCTCAAGTGTGAGGTGATCCTTGTTTGGCTTTGTGCTTATCCCACAAGTTGTGAGGTGATTGATATTGGTGGCTTTGTGCCTTAGCCTCTAGTGAGAGGTTGTGTTTGTAAAGAGAGGAGTTGTGTACTCCCGGTTGTTGTTACCCCAAATCCTCGGTGGAGGTTCCCTGTGTGGGAGTCCTAGGTGGACAAGTTAGTGGATTCGAAATCCTTCTGGGTGAAGGCGGGGACGTAGAGCTGGGTGCTCGAACCTCGAAACAAATCTTGTTGTTTGCGTTTGATCCATTAACTCTCTCTATCTTTTATATTGTGCCTTGCATCTATTTATATTGTCATATCATATATATATGCTTGGTTTGGTTGTGTGTGCCTCACTTGTGCTTAACCACGAGAGCTTCATATAGCGCCTCAACTCTTATTCAGAGGAATCAAGAGGAGTTAGTCCAGAGCCTTCACCGGGAATTCGGCTATACTCGTTGGTTGCATTAAGTGTAGTTGCAATTAGTTTTAATTTTCGTATTTAGTTCATTAGATTAGCGGTACACCTATTCACCCCCCCCCCTCTAGGTGTATTTTCAATTGGTATCAAAGCCTACGCTCCTGATATTAGGTTTAACTACCTAGGAGTGTGATCTTGGTTTTGCTAATCTATCATTTGCATTTGCACTTGCACACATATAGTCTACACTCATGGATAGCCCTCCCATGTTTGATATCTCTAGAGTTGATATTTGGAAGGCCAAGATGAGTTGTCATTTGAAAACCCTAGGATATAAAGTTTACCAAGCCATTACCAAGGAATCCTACCCTAATGATAGCAAGCATATAAAGGCCAATGCGCTAGCCCTAAAGGCACTTAGAGCATCTCTTGATAAAGATTATTTACATGTGTTTTCTCACTATAATTCAGCTTTTACAGTATTGAGCATTTTGACTTCTCCTGAACTACCAAAGATTATCGATAAGATGAGGAGATCTAGGAGAGACAAGTCCGACGAGCGTTGCCTCATGGTCCAAGGGAATGACTCCCTTGAGGTACAATCGAAAACTCAACTAGATGCTAGCACTAGTTCCTATTGCTATGGGTGTTTAGAGGTACAAACCATGAATGTAAAACTTGTTACAAAATGTGAAAAATTGCTTGAAAAATATAATCTTTTGAAAAAGAAGAGTTTTGAACTTAATAAAGAAAACAAGGATTTGTGTTCAAGATTTGATTTGGTTTTGCAAGAGAAGGAAGAGATATCTAGTGAACGTGACTCACTTAAATCTTATCTAGACCTTGCCCTAAAGGAAAATGAATTTTTGAAAAATAAAAATGATTGTGAAATAATTTTGAAGAAAAATGAAAACTTGTCTTCAAACTTGATTGCGTTGTAAAAGAGAATGACTCTTTGAAAATAAAAATTGCTTCAATTTCAAAGGATTTAGAAATTTGCTTAAAGAAAATGAATCTTTAAAAATTGATATTGATTCACATGTTTGCCATGCTAGTGTAGCTTCTCATTCTAGCTCACCTATTGCATGCTTCACTCTATCTTCAAGTATTGAAAATGATATAAATGTTTTGAAGAAAAGTGTTGATTGTTTGGGCTCCACTTTGAACCTTTGTGTTTTGAGCCATATACGTTTGGAATCTTTGTTTCGAAAGAAATAAGTTCCATCTATGCATGCACACCCTCCACGGCATACACATGCTTCGCACATTCATGCACATCACACTATGTATGCTCATGTGTACACTTGTACACATTGTGGACGTAAGGGCCACCTTGCTAAATTTTGTTATGATAGAACACATGATTCTAATTTAGCAAATAAATTTGTTTGGGTTAGGAAAGGTGCTAACCCCTATGGACCCAAAGAGTATGAGTACCAAAGACCACCCCTATTGTATTTGATGTTGGTGTGGGCTCTCACATAACGTGAGAGTTATGGTGCCTTGAAGTGGATGCGTTCCGAGCTTAAAGAGAACAATTTGGATGCATCACTTTCAAGGAAAGTTTGGTGGAGAGGACCACCATGTTTTGGAGATATGGAAGTTGCCTTCTAGGTTTTGGTAACAATCTCTTACTCCTCATTTATGTTTGCATGTTTTTAGATAATTTCATTTGTAGCATGTCATGTTTTAATGTTCATTTTGCATATGCCATGTTTATTAGATTAGTGATATACATGATTAGTATTTAAGACACCCATGTTCATATGGATTTATATCTTTGTGTTCTCACAATTGTTTAACTATTATGTATGTCCTAGATCTATGCATGAGCATGTACATAATGATCATATGGATGTTTTATGAGTTTTTATTTTGATGCTTCATGTTTTGATTACTTGTTTGAATGTTAGTTTTCATTAAAACTTGGATATATACTTGTACATCTAGTGAGCCACAAATAGACTTCTATATGCTTGTGCTTAAATGCTCATTTGTGCTTGTTAAATGTACTAGTATAGTCTAATTTTGATGATTCATATATTTGACTTGTATTCCCATTTATTTGACATGTTTTTCATGTTTTAACTTCATGTATATGTCCATCTTGTCTAAACTATTGATTATACATATACATCCTTGAGCCACTTGCCTTCATGCATATACTTTTGTGTACTCATTCATATTTGGATATGTATGTATACTTTAGTTTGTACATGACATACATATACCTTGAAGATTTCTAGTTTTGATGAAAATTAGATTCTCTTGATTTTCATAGGAATTTAATATTGAGTTTGACTGTCCATTTTCATGATAATGTATTTCACATAAATCTTACACACTCACCTTATTTGATGTTTTCTCATGATTTTGTTTTCATGAGTACAATTTATGCTATATGGATTTAGAGTGTTTGGTGATCATGTGAGTTACATGCTTTTCATCAAAATATTTTTGTTTTATTCCTTACTTGAAGGATTTCGTACTAGTTTATAAAGTTTTTCATATAACTAGTTCGTATTCTTCGCTTTGGTAATGTTTTTTCAAACGTACTCTATTTTCAAAACTATTTTTGATAACCCTACCCATTTAAGGGCGGTTGGTTGGGCGACCATGCCTTGTATGTTAATATTGAAAATCTTTTAAACATGTGCATGAAATGGGTGGTAGGTAATATGAGTTATACACTTGACCTTATTATAGTTTCAATTGGTATCATTGGATTTTTTTTTTCAATTGGTATCAATATTGACATTTTTTTTGTATACTCATATATGTTTAATTTGTGCTAAATGATATCACAAATTTTAGTTTTGCAAAATCAAGCTTAGCATTACCCGAAACTTGATTTTTTAATGACTATCATGTTTCAACTTCAATTGGTATCCTAATACAAGTTTATGCATCGTTTTATTTGATATTTTATAAAGGGGGAGAAAATTCGTATTTTACCTTTCAATTGGTATTCGGTTTACCTTTGATTTCCACTCCCATACTTTATGATGAAAAATGATTAAAAGAAAATTTTAATATGGATTTTAATTTGGTATCATATGTTCAAAATGAAAAGTACTTACAAATTGGTATCAAGATTTTGTTTACTTTCAATTGGTACTATTGATTTATTTCTTTCAATGGTATCATTGATAACAAGAATTTTTATATTGATTATCTTTCAATTGGTATCATGGTTCACTTATATGATATATTTTTTAATTGGTATCATGTTGGAAGAATATGTTTTATTGTTTACTTGGACCCCTTTGTTGATGATTGACAAAAAGGGAGAGAAGAATTTGAGTTTATATGCATGTTTTTATGACTGCATGTTTTTATATTGGTATTTGGTATCAAGAGTGTTTGTTTTAAGAACATAGTTTGGTTAGTTTGATTTTTTTTATTGGTATCAAGAGCATTATTTAAAGAACATATTTATGTAAAGAAGAAATAATTTTTTTGATATTAAGAGCTTGTTTTATGCATGATGCATTTCATGTTTGGTATCAAGAGCATGTTTTGTATTTGGTATCAAAAACATGTTCATTTCATTGTTTTATGCATGTCTATGCATTGCCATGTTTAATATTCATTATATATTTTATTGTTTATTGTTACGCATGAGTTAAGGGGGAGCTTCCTTGAAGCTTAACTTTAATCCATGCATATATAACTCCATGAGTTTTGTCATCATCAAAAAGGGGGAGAATGTTGGCCCAGAGGCCTTCCACTCTAGTTTTGATGATGATTAACTCATGTAGTTATGTTTACTAATAATCTTGTGATGTTTAGTTTCAGATCTTTAATCAAGATATTAGTTGGTGATTAGCTTCAACAAAGGAGTTTTTGAAGCCTTTCACTTGGTGATTCCAGAGCCCGAGCATCAAGATCATATATAGCACACGTTGGAGTCAAGCTCGGTGAATCATAGTTTGGATCGAGTCGACTTGAAGACGGAGTTCGTCAAGAAGACCTCGGTACCTAGTTTATAGTTTGTTTTAGATCCATTTGTAAAGATTAGAATAGTATGATATGCTCAAGTTCGCAACACACACACGTTTCATGTTTTGATATTGGTTTTCGATTTTTGATTTAACCGATCTTGGTTTTCATGAATAGTTTGATTCAAAACAAGTTTACATGGTTTAAATGTATATTAGATATGTTCTATATACATGTATGCTTCATATCTTAGACAAACTTATTTTGCTGTGCCTATTCATGAGTTTGGTGTTTTGGTATTTTTAACAAAACATATATTTGGAATTAAAGTCAAAAACATGGATATATATATATGTTTCATGTATATTGGATTATATCCATATGCAACATGCTTCAAAGTGTTTAATTATAATGTTTTTGTATTTGGATGAGTTTTGAAAAAATCGGATTTCCATTTGAAAAAAATCCAAGTTTTAGAAAATACGGTTTTTGGTTTTCGGCAAAATTTGTAAGTCACAAAAATGGTTTAAAAAGTTTGAAATTTGTGGTTAAATTTTTCACACAAGTTTGTATATCAATGTATTATGCTAAAACTATTTTTGTGAATTTTTAGAGATTTTATGAGAATTTTTAAGATAATAAAAACCTAAGTTTTCTGTCCCATAATGCTGCTTGCCGGCTCTGGCGGTCGACCGGACCGGTCGACCGACGTGCACAAGAACGTGCACGCTGGCCTGCCCATTAAGCCGGTCGAACGAGCGGTCGACCGACTGAAAGCAACCCACTCTCGGGTTGCTCCGGTCGACGGGCGGTCGACTGGCCAGAGAGCCGTTACCCTCTGGTTCAGGGCCCGGTCGACCGGGCGGTCGACCGGTAGTTGGCAACGGTCAGAATACGACCGTTGGCCGGTCGACCGGAGGTCAAAACTGGCCTTATTTGCTGTCAACGGCTAGTTTTTGTTTAAGGGTTATATAAACCCCATTTGTGGCCAGTTTTCTCAAAGAATTTTTGAGCTAAAATTTTTCTACTCTCTAGTGTTTTTGCAGCAATTAAAAAGAGTTTCAAAGCTACAAAGATTTCATCTTTATTGTTTTTAAAGTGTTTTTATTCCAAAGAAAATAGTCTTTTGGGAATTGATTTTAGTCTAAATATTCTATATCTTTTTGGTGATTTCCCAAGTGATTTTTCTTTGTCAAAAACACTTTGTTTTTCACACTTGAGCTTATCATTCTATCCTCTCTATAGGATCCTTGTTTTTGTGGAAAAGAGATTGGTTTATGGTCTTTTGATCACCAAGTTGTAAACCCTAATCATTACTTGGCTTTGTGCCTTTCCCTCATAGTGTTGAGGAGGTTGTGCAATTGGGTTGTATCCCTCAAGTGTGAGGTGATCCTTGTTTGGCTTTGTGCTTATCCCTCAAGTTGTGAGGTGATTGATATTGGTGGCTTTGTGCCTTAGCCTCTAGTGAGAGGTTGTGTTTGTAAAGAGAGGAGTTGTGTACTCCCGGTTGTTGTTACCCCAAATCCTCGGCGGAGGTTCCCTGTGTGGGAGTCCTAGGTGGACAAGTTAGTGAATTCGAAATCCTTCTGGGTGGAAGCGGGGACGTAGAGCTGGGTGCTCGAATCTCGAAACAAATCTTGTTGTTTGCGTTTGATCCATTGACTCTCTCTCTCTCTCTTTTATATTGTGCCTTGCATCTATTCATATTGTCATATCATATATATATATGCTTGGTTTGGTTGTGTGAGCCTCACTTGTGCTTAACCACGAAAGCTTCATATAGTGCCTTAACTCTGAGGAATCAAGAGGAGTTAGTCCAGAGCCCTTCACCGGGAATTCGGCTATACTCGTTGGTTGCATTAAGTGTAGATGCAATTAGTTTTAATTTCCGCATTTAGTTCATTAGATTAGCAGTACACCTATTCACCCCCCCCTCTAGGTGTACTTTCAAGTCTTTCTTGCGACCAATCCTTATATCCCTAACTCCACCAATTGGACCCAAGAATCATATTATTTTGAAAACCAAGATTCAATTTCAGAATGCACGTTTGAAATTGACCAAACTCCAAGTTATGAAAGTCGCCTAGACATTCTGGCAAGTTATCCCTTTCGTGAAATTGAAATTAAACCTGAATGTGATCCCGAACCTCATGTTAGTAATTCCTTTCACTTTTGATTCAATAATGACCCTGTTATCTTTACCAGATTTTTTTTCTCTATTCCGGAGTCAACATTAAATCCTGTACCAGTGCACTATGAAATCGAATCACCAATATCTTATGATCAATCTTCATTGATGGGGAAAGAGTGTGAACATCAATTCTTTAGTTTGGACCCTATTTTTGAACCAATTTCGACTCTCATTGTTGAATCTCGACTTGATCTGAGTCAAATTCTCGAGTCGGTATCGGTTTTGTTCCTATTCCATTTGAGTCAAAATCAATTATCTCTCAAAATCACACTTCATTGTTAGACAAGAATGTTGAAGAAAATGACTCCATAATTATTTTTGAAAATTGAAAATTAGATGGGGATAATTTTTTAAATAAGACCATTCATTCAATCATTCTTTTACTGGGTCGTATTAGAGAGGTCATTGATGGGTTTCTGCAAAATCCACGATATCTTGATTGGGTAGCAACGCTTGACCCAGTCAGACCACCACCGAAGCCACTACCATGAGGTAATTTTCCTTCCCTCTCCATTTGTTTCATGTATATACACATTCACGATGTATTGAGGACAATGTATGAGATAAGTGTGGGGGAGGATTTACTAACGTAGTTAGTTTTACATTTTCTTTCTTTACACTTCTTTTTAGGAACTTTTTAAAAAATTTTGTTGTATAAAAAGCTTTTTTTCTTTTCTTAAAAGTTTTTCCTTTCTTTTTACAAAACTTTTTGAAACAAGATAAATAGTTTTGATTTATTTTTAAGAAAATTAAGATTATCTTAGGAATTAGGAAGACCTAAAATTATGAAATTTTAAACTGAGTCAAAAAAATATATCTTCTTTAAATTTTGGAGAAGGAAGTAAGATTGGAAAGATAATTTGATCTTCAATTTTTTGCCTTAGATTTATGTACTTTACAATTTTTGGGATTGAAACAAAGACTGAAAATCCCATAAAAAATATATCAAAAAAATGATGATAACCACTTATTGAAGTTGGATAATTATGCCTCGGAAGCATGATTATTTACACCTAAAACGGTGGACAAAAACAAAATAATCCCCTTTAATTTTGTGGCCTTGTTTACTCGAGTCCTTAAGTCCGAGGTATGTTTCCTCATCTGGTGCCCTAAGATCATCTGGTTTGGGAGTCACCGGTTAAAGGCTCACTACCCGGGTAAATAAGAAAGCCTAAGAAAACTAAGAAAAGAAAGAACAAAAAAACAAAAAAATAAATATACACAAATCAATGGCATGAAAGTTTGAGTCAATATCTCAAAAATTTTCACAGTTCATAAAGTACATATTTTTCTAAGAGTTCTATAAAAGATCAAAGAGTCGATTCAATTTTAAATTCTTACATTTAATTTATAATAAGATTTTGCATTTCGACTTAGTTTAAAGAAGAATAATTTCTGGTTAACCTATGACCTTGGACACTTGTATTTTCGCAAAAATACTTCAACTCTTTTTTCTATTTCAAAATGTGTTTTCAAAAATATTAACATTTGATTTCTTTCTTTATGGATTTAGTGGGTGTAATCCGCTGAAAACTCTCAGGAGACAAAACTCATCCTCTAGGGAAACCTAGAGGTTTAACGGCTTGTTGCACATGCTCAGTGCAATCCGTCACCTGCGAAAGTGGTGTAATAATTTTCTTAGTTTTTTGTTTTTTACTCGGGACGAGTAAAAGATAAGTGTGGGGGTGTGATTAGTCTCTAAAACTGCATATTTTATACCACATCTTCACATTTATTTAATATTAAATTCTACTAATAATACCTCTCTTATATGTTTCTAGGTCCATGACATGAAATGAAGAAGAAGACCCAAAATCACAATTTAATTGGTGATTAAATGCCTATAAAGATAGCCAATGACTTTGGAGGGTGGTTTCGTCAAAACCAGGGGCCCAAATCTGAAAACCAGTAAGTACATCCGACAAGGGACATCCGGGAAGCGCGTAGCAGGCGGCGTTGCACGCGCTTCCCAAGCATTGTCACGAAAACACGGCAAATGCCGTGTTTCCATGGCAATCTTGTGGAGCTGCGCGCCGCGGCTCTGTACAGTCCCTTTGGTGCCCTGATTGAGCTTAAACTTGCATACAAATACAGAATTTCAGATTTAAGAATAGGATGTGCAAGGTGCTCAATTCTACCGCAATAGCAAGTGGCTATGCGGGTCGTGATCCACAAGGAGGGACTAGCGATAGAAGCTTTTTAGTAAGTTTCTTTTATGTTACAAAGTTTGATTAAAGTTCTTCTTTAGTTCTTTAAAAGAAAAAGAGAAAAATTAGGTTAAAGTTAAGTGAGGAAGAAAGTGGTAGAATGAGAAGGTGGAGAAAAATGGAAAATGATTATTTACAAAGAAATTGAAAATGGAAAGAAGTGGGTGTTGTTGGTGTTCTAAACTAAAGAATAAAAGAAAAAAAGAAACTAAAAATTACTTACTTCTTTTGGCCAAATACCTACCTTGAATCTTTTGCAATGATGTTACCTTGAAGCGAGGCGATCAACGTATAGCCCATAAGAATTGATTCCCGTTTCCTCCACATTATATCATCAAGACGTTGCAAGTATGAAGTGATACAGAATGAAATCAAAATTCATCGTCATGGGCTATCGGTGGCACTCGCAAAGGCAAAGCTCTTTCGATGCTTTTAGACTCACTTGGATAACTATTGTACCAAAAGAAGAAAAGTAGAGAAGAAGAAGAAGAAGAACACAAAAACAAAGTACTTATAAAAAGGGAACTACAGATTCAATTTTATAACAATAAGAGAAAAGAAGAAAATCTTACACCGGTGTCACTCTCAGCACAAGCTTCGTTCTCGTTCTCCTATGAAACTTTGATCTCCTCTGATTTACATAAATTAAAACTAAAAATTACATAAAAAAAACAAAAACCTACACTACAAAGAATGAAAAACTGGACTAAATCCTATCTCTGCATGATCGTCCCCATTTTAAGTGAAAATCCTGCCTTTTATAGGCAAAAACCCAGAGGGGAAGGTGTGAGAAGATAGGGGGAGCAAACGCTCCCCCTAACTCACTAAGCAATGGCCGCGTTTCGCGGCCAGGGTGTGGCCAGGTGGCCACACCCTGTTGGTGGTGCTCCCCGGCTTCTCGATTTGTCTTTATTTTCAGCTGGATTTGCAGTTTAAGTCCGGGATTTTGACGAAATGGCCTTTGATCCTTGGCTTCAACCGATCGATTTGTAGGGATTTGTTATAACTGATTTTCAACCAATCTGAACCGATCTGATCTGCCCTGATTTACTGAGTTCGAATTAATTCTGATTTAATTCAGAATTTGATGGGCTTTTGGGCTCATTTCTCTTCACTCTCCTTTAGGAATGGGCCTGCAAATAAATTAAACATTTAATTAGGAAAAAGTAGAGTTTATTCGATAATAAGTATGAGAATATGATAACAAATGTGCAATATTAGTGACCAATCCCACCCCCATACCTATCTTTTACTCGTCCTCGAGCAAAACAACTAAACTGTACTAAGAATTATTAGACCACTTTCGCAGGTCACGCGATTGCCCTGAGCATGTGCAACAAGCCGTTAAACCTCTAGGTTACCCCTAGAGGACGAGTTTTGTCTCGTGAGGGTTTTCAGTAGATTACACCCACAAAATCCATAAAGAAAGAGAAACAAAGAGTTAGTATTTTCGAAAAGCATTTTGAAAGAGAAAAATATTTGAAATGTAATTGTAAGATTTAAGTAATCTATAAGTTATAGGAAAACTGAATTTTTCATTCCTAAACTTAGTCTCTATTCATAAATTTGTTATCAATCAAGGTAAGGAGTCAAATTGTTCTTCTCATTTAGTCTATTACTTTACCCTAAGTCATATGCACCTTGTGACCGTGAAAATTTTGACTAAGGGTTCATTAACTCTAACTCTTATGCCTTATTTATTTATATATTTATACTTTTTTGTGGTATTATTCCTTAGTTCTATTAGGCTTTCTAATCTGCCCATGTAACGAACCTTTAATCGATGACTCCCAAATCAAACGGTCTTAGGGCACCGGGTGAGAAAACACCCCAAGGACTTAAAGACTCGAGCAAACAAGGCCACAAAATTAAGGATTTTATTATATGAATCACTTTTAGGCGTGAATACTTATGCTTTATTAGGCACAAATACCCAGCTTAATCAGAGGATTTATATATATATATATATTTTTCAAACTTATCTAATCATCTTTCGCATAAATACCAAGGCTTACTTAGGCCAAAGCACCTAGCTAATCAATAATTAGATTTGCTCATCTTTCATAGATATATATTTTTTTTATAAGGCATAAGAATCTTCATTTTTTGAACCCTAAGTGTGTAAGTGTATGAAGTGTGCATATTTCATTAAGGTAAAGATCAAGACTAACTTACTTTGACAAATTATCTTCTTAACTCTAAAAATCAAACAAATAATCTTATTTTAACCAAGTTTAAGAAATACTAATTTTGGTTTTCCTATTCTTTAAAATTAACTTAATTTCTTACAAAAAATATGTCAAAATATTGTTTCTATTTTCAAAATTTTTTTAAAAGTAAAGAAAATGTTAAAATTTTTTTAATAAAAAGAAAAACCTAAGTTATGTTAGAACCCTCCCCCACACCTATCTCATGCATTATCCTCAATGTATGAATTAATGCATAGATGCATGAAAAAGAAGAAAGGGAAGGAAATATTACCTTAAGGTGGTGGTTCCGGTGGTGGTCTGATTGGTCTACGAAATGCGGCCCAATCGACTTTTCGTGGAGTTCGGAGGAACCCACTAGAAATTTATCTAATATAACCCACTAAAATGATGTATATATGAACGTTTTTTATTAAAATTTAACCCCATCTAATTTTCAAATTTCATAATTAATTTCGGAGTCAATTTTGTCAACCGCCTTGTCCCAAAATGGAGTGCGAAAAGATAGAATGATTGACTTGGACTCAGGAAGTACTGGAACTAATACCGACTCAGGAAAGTAACTTAAGTCAATAAAGATTCAGGAGTCAAAATTGGCTCAGGAAGTGGGTCCAAATCAAAAAGTTGAAACTCAAGTCCACATTCAGTTTCCCACAATGGAATGTGACTTAATATTGGTGATTCAAGTTCAAGAATGACAGGTGTGGGAATCAAAACTGACTCTAAAAATTACTCAAGTCGGGTAACAAAACAGAAGTCAATATTGATTCGGGAATTTGAACTAGATCACAAATTTGAGAATCTAAGTCACATTTCTCATTGAGTTCAATTTCATAAAAATGAGAACTTGCCAATTTGTCAATAGGACTTTCAAAAGTATGAAATTGGTCAAGTTCAATATGATGATCATCAAAGATGGGTGATTAAATTTCATGATGAATTGACACAGGATCCAATGTTGACTCGGGAAAAAGATTGAAATCAGGTGAAGACACCGGAGTCATTATTGAATCAGGAAGTAGAATTGAATCACTAAGTTGAGGTTCAGGATCATAATCATTCTCAAGTTCTATTTCAGGAAAGGAATAACTTGCCAAACTGTCAATATCATTTTCAAAATTTAGAGTTTGGGCAAGTTCAAATGATTGTGCTGAAATGGAACCTTGTTTTTCAAAACAACATGACTCTTCAGCTCTAACAGAATGGTTAACGACATCAGAACTAGCCAAACGGTGAGAATATAGAGTTTGGATCATCATATCTATGTCATGATTACGAGCGTTTTGAGCCTGAGTCATGGCTTCAAGCATCTTTTCATAGTTGATAGGTTCATCGTTTTGTTGCGATTGGTCTTGAAAAGATGAAGTGTTGTTTTAGAATTGGTGGTAAAATTGTGAGTCCATCAGATTTTGTGATTGTTGTTTGGACTCACGCATACTCATTTCCAAACTTGATGGTTTTCTATTTTAGACTGGTGGAACTGTGTATGAATCTTGGAAATATTGTGGACAAGGTGGATAAGGAGGACAAGTTGGTTGAAAATTGGACTCGGGGGAGGTGAATCCTCACTGACTCTGTGAAGAGTTGAAATTATTCTGGAAATTATGGTTATAAGATTGGGGACATGGGTTATATTGATTCGGATAAGACCAACCCGGCACACTATGTTGGTTAAAGTTATGATATGTCGAGTTGGTAATATCTGAAAAAGAGGTTGGTGTGTAATATGGATTACTATTAAAATTGAAAAATTGTTATTATAAGCCATATCATACAATAAAGCACAAACAAAGAAAAAAACAAACAAATAAGCAAACAAAAAAGAAAAATTCTAACCTAAGTTAGGGTAGACCTTTGACCTAGACGACTCCTAACTGGTTAGACTGTCCATAGGAGATATAATGCAGACTTTGACCACAAGCTAATCAGTCAGGTCAGGGCAAGATTGGTGGGAGGTTCTCCGTCAAAGACGTTCCTTAATTAAGTAACCACCAACCTTCGGGCTTTCGGCCCTTAATCCCCTTCCTAGACACTGATTTGGTAGGAGTCAAATTCCAACACCTTTCCCTTAGGATAATCTCCTAATTGAGTCCGAGATGTCCCTAGGGCCAACGTCTACTCATTTTTAGTTAGGCTTGGGTTAGTGAGTGAGGAGATTGTTTGTGGGCTAAGGGAGGGTAATGACTTCCCCACCTTATCTTGTTTATAGGACAAGCCCTTAGATCAATTTAGTGCAGTGTACAAGAAAAGCAACACTTAAGCAATGTAAACAATCCAAAAGTGTTCTTATACTAGATGCTATGCACACGTACCTTTGCTCCAGCACACTTCAACAGTAAATAGAAAATATAATGAAATAGACACGTGCCTAAATGCAAAGTCTAAATCATTTTAGCATTTACAATCATCATTTTACTGTTGAGGTTAGAAAGTAAATACAATGAATCAAACAAGGAAATAAATGCTACAGATATTTAAATTGCGCAATTCAGCCAACCTGCAGAAAATACAGGTTAGTAGTTCACTCAGTTTGCCATAGGACTGTAGCAAATCTGAGGGCTTCTTGGCTCTACTTTCTTGAGCAGAGTCCAAGGCCACTTATGTGTCCACTGTAGCAAGAATTTCTTATTGTTAAATCTGTACAAAAAACAAAGAAGAAAGTTAACCAAAAATGTAAACTTTAAAGAGAATTACTTACTGTCTCTCCCGGCAACGGCGCCAAAAATTGATTGAGCTTAAACCTGCATACAAATACAGAATTTCAGATCTAAGAATAGGATGCGCAAGGTGCTCAATTCTACCGCAATAGCAAGTGGCTATGCAGGTCGTAATCCACAAGGAGGGACTAGCGATAGAAGCTTTTTAGTAAGTTTTCTTTTATGTTATAAAGTTTGGTTAAAGTTCTTCTTTAGTTCTTTAAAAAAAAGAGAAAAATTAGGTTAAAGTTAAGTGAGGAAGAAAGTGGTAGAATGAGAAGGTGGAGAAAAATGAAAATGATTATTTTCAAAGAAATTGAAAATGGAAAGAAGTGGGTGTTGTTGGTGTTCTAAACTAAAGAATAAAAGAAAAGAAAAGAAACTAAAAATTACTTACTTCTTTTGGCCAAATACCTACCTTGAATCTTTTGCAATGATGTTACCTTGAAGCGAGGCGATCAACGTATAGCCCATAAGAGTTGATTCCCGTTTCCTCTACATTATCATCAAGACGTTGCAAGTATGAAGTGATACAGAATGAAACTCAAAATCCATCGTCATGGGCTATCGGTGGCACTCGCAAAGGCAAGCTCTTTCGATGCTTTTAGACTCACTTGAATAATAATTGTACCAAAAGAAGAAAAGTAGAGAAGAAGAAGAAGAACACAAAAATAAAGTACTTACAAAAAGGGAACTACAGATTCGATTTATAATAATAAGAGAAAAGAAGGAAATATTACACCGGTGTCACTCTCAGCACAAGCTTCGTTCTCGTTTCTCCTATGAAACTCTGATCTCCTCTGATTTACATAAATTAAAACTAAAAATTACATAAAAAAACAAAAACCTACACTATAAAGAATGAAAAACTGGACTAAATCCTATCTCTGCATGATCGTCCCCATTTTCAGTGAAAATCCTGCTTTTATAGGCAAAAACCCAGAGGGGAGAGGTGTAAGAAGATAGGGGGAGCAAACGCTCCCCCTAACTCACTAACCAATGGCCGCGTTTCCGCGGCCAGGGTGTGGCCAGGTGGCCACACCCTGTTGGTGGTGCTCCCTGGCTTCTCGATTTGTCTTTATCTTCAGCTGGATTTGCAGTTTAAGTCCGAATTTTGAAGAAATGGCCTTTGATCCTTGGCTTCAATCGATCGATTTGTAGGGATTTGTTCTAACTGATTTTCAACCGATCTGAACCGATCTGATCTGCCCTGATTTACTGAGTTTGAATTAATTCTGATTTAATTCAGAATTTGATGGGCTTTTGGGCTCTTCTCTTCACTCTCCTTTAGGAATGGGCCTACAAATGAATTAAACATTTAATTATAAAAAAGCAGTTTATTCTATAATAAGTATGAGAATATGATAACAAATGTGCAATATTAGTGACCAATCATGCCCCTTTCGCCTATAAATACCCCCTTTATGTTCTATATTTGAAGAGATCCAGAGAGTAGTGCAGTTTCTCCTTATTGTACTTTAGGGTAGTTTAGTTTAGTTGTTGTTCTTCTTCCTCTTTATATTTTCCATTTCTTTTATATCTTATAATAGGAGAGAGAGTGGTACATATGTGGAAAGTAAGAGTGCTTGTAATAGAAGGTGACAAGTTGATGTATGGGTTCTCTCTTTACCTCTCTTTATTTTCTTCTCTAACTCCTTTTACATGTTTAGCTAATTTTCTCTCATGAAAACTAACTACTAATCACTAACTTGATAATCCACATGAATCTAATAACCTCTACTTGGTCTTGCTCTTGCAAGAGCCATTGATGGCTCATGATGATGGATTATAACATCTAACATCATAACTCTTTAACAAGCTAACATTATTTTTCTCCATGCTTACTCTTGTTTAGTTTTGATGGTTTAAGTGTAGCTTGCACTTATTTTGTTGAGTTTGGATGTGAAAGTTATCGTATGGGTCATGCTTTGAAACGCTCTTGAATCAAGGACTAGTGATGGCCAAGGATACATGTGAGGCAACTATCACTAAGAGATTAGCATATTAGTTGAGCCATTAGTATTTAGTAGCCAGGGTTTTTCTTTCTTTTTCACTTTGTTTTAGATATACAAACAAAATCACAAATATATTCTTTTCTATGCTTCCTACTTCTTTGTTTTCACCGTACTTCTCTTGTCATTTCTTTGTTTTCTTTTCTTTTCATTCTTTCAAACATTAAAGAACTTTTAACATACACGTGAACATACCATGTAAGCTTCTATCGCCTCCCATCCTTATGGATTCAACTCGTTTTAATCTCTATGTTATAACGGAAGTATAGAGGAAGCCAAAGCACGCACTTTTAACTATTGATTTCAAAAGATACACTTTTCGTGCACGGTTTTCCCCCGATCAGTGTCCAACCTACTACCATGTTAATGAAGACAAGTGAGACCTAAGAGCGAAGAAAGGTGTGTTTGTAGGATTCAAGAAAGGAGTAAAAGGCTATAAGAATTGGGATCCTAAGGACAAGAAGTTTGTCCTTAACAGAGATGTCACATTTGATGAGGCTTCAATGCTGAAGCCTACAATCTCTCAGCAGGTGAAGATTGATTGAGAGGACCAAAGGGACATCACAGCAGGTGGAGAGTGATGCTACTCAGCATCTCTAGAAATATCAGTATCATTGGAGATCATACCCACGATAACACAGGGTAGTGGTCATGTAGCCAATCAGGATACTGATGATGATGAAGATCAAGGACAGGCTATGGGTGATGTCCATGAATTCATTGTAGTTGAAAAAACCAGAAGAAATCCACGTAAGCCTAGTTGGCTCACTATAAATATGATCGTAGCCTATGCTCTCCCAGTCATTGAAGATGCGATCTCGTCTACATATAGGAAAGCTGAAATCAATTCAGAGTTCAAGATGTGAAAGATGTCATGGCGGAAGAGATGAGTTCTCTATACAAGAAAGACCCTTGGGAACTGATAGAGTTGACCAAGAGAAAGAAGGCAATTAGTCGTAAGTGGGTATATACAAAGAAAAAGGGATCTCCCAATAATGATGCTATACGCTATAAGGTCAGATTGGTAGCTAAAGGCTAGGCACAGCGAGAAGGCATTGATTACAATGAGATATTCTCACATGTTGTAAATCACTCATCGATTCGGATTTTGTTAGCTCTGGTAGCACAGTATAAGTTGGACCTTGATCGGCTCGATGTGAAAACCGCCTTTCTCCATGGCGATCTTGAGGATGAGATCTATATGTCTCAGCCGATGAGGTTCAAAACTGCAGGAAAAGAGAATATGGTATGCAAGCTGAAGAAATAGCCGTATGAATTAAAGCAGTCTCCTAGGCAGTGGTACAAGCGTTTCGACAGCTTCATAAGAGGTAAAAGGTACACACGTAGCCATTATGGCCCATGTGTGTATTACAATAAGTTACTCGGAGGAGAGTACATCTATCTACTATTGTATGTAGATGATATGCTCATCGCTTCTAAGAACAGATCCGCAATAGATAAATTAAAGAAAGACTTGTCTTCCGAGTTCGAGATGAAGGATCTTGATGAAGCGAAGAAAGTGCTAGGCGTGGAGATTGAGCGAGACCGAAGGAGTGACAAGGTTAGCTTGACACAAAAGGGGTATTTGCAGAACGTACTTCAGAGGTTCAACATCAATGGCGATACGAAATCTGAAAGTACACCATTGGCTCCTCATTTCAAGTTAAAAGCCACTATATCTCCTACTACTATTGAAGAACGTGAGTACATGACTCGCATGTCGTATGTTAGAGCAGTTTGTAGTTTAATGTATGTGATGGTGTGTACAATGCCTGATTTGTCACAAGTTATCTCGATGATTAGCAGATACATGCATGATCCCGAAAGGGGTCATTGGGAGGCAGTAAAATGGGTTTTATAGTACATCAAGGGTATCATAGACGTTGGCTTAGTATTTGAGAAGGATTCTACAGGTAAGAAGGAGTATGTCGGATATGTTGATTCTGACTATGCTGGAGACCTGGACAAACGCCGGTCTACAACGGGATATGTATTCACATTCTCTCAAGCACTGGTGAGTTGGCACTCTATTCTACAGTCTATCGTTAAATTGTCTACTACAGAGGCCGAGTGCATGCCATGACGGAGGGTATGAAAGAGACGATATGGCTTCAAGGGTTGCTCGATGACTTGGGGTTAATCAGGATCTGTTGAAGATCAACTGTGATAGCATGAGTGCTACCTATTTGGCAAAGAAGTAGGTGTATCATGCGAGGACGAAGCACATTGACGTCAGTCTTCAGTTTTTTCGAGAGATTCTTGATGAAGGTGACATAGAGCTACAAAAGTTCACATAAAAGAGAATTCCGCTGATATGCTTACCAAGATGGTTTCGGGAGTAAAATTTATACATTGTAAAGAGTTGCTTCATATCCTTCCAGTCGCTTGAGCTCGGTGAAGCTCGTTTGGATAAACTACGAATGGCTTGATCCCTTGGAAAGGTATGTAGGCAGCCACATAAGTGAGCTCCGTTCCAGTCGACATGTGCTATGTTGAGTTCTGCTCAGATTTGCAAAATCTTCAACGAGGTGGAGAATTTTAGGGAGAGAGGAGATAAAACACTTGATGGTAGAATTTTTTAACTCATCGGAAGAAATAGTGCAGAGATCAGAGTTCAAAGAAGCGAGAACGTAGTCGATTTGAAGGCTAGAACAGAGGCCGACCGACCGGCATGCACAACGTGCACGGCGCCAGCTCGGTCGATCGGAGCGGTCGACCAACTGGCATACATGAGGTTTATGTTGGCAGCGGTCGACTGACCGGTCGACCAAAGAAAGGGTTAGTCGACTGACACGGTCGACCAAAGAAAGGGTCAGTCGACTGGCCCGGTCGACCGACAGGCATATCTGCTTCTCCTGTTGGGATTCAGACTTCATTTCTGAAAAGGAGTCGAATCCAATTGTGATTTCCTAAAACCCTGAGACTCTCTGGCATAAATAAAGGGGTAGTGCCCTCATGAATTGATCTCTCGAAAAACTTGTAATTGATCATTGAATCAATAAGATCTCTCTACCCCTTGCTATGAGGATGTAGGCAAATTGCCGATCTCGTTGAATATTGTGTTTGCTTTCTCTCTTATTAATTGTTCTTGTCTTTTGGATACTTCTCTGGTGTACCTTCTCTCTGTTGATTGGGGCTTCTCAATTGGTTGTTGCCAAGGTGCTCGCTACAAAAACGCGGATTAGTGAGAACGATTCCCACTAGGGGTGCTGCGGATGCGGATTATCCGTGGATATTTGCATCCGAATCCGCCTCCAATCCGGATACATATATTATTTTTCACATCCGACAATATTCGTATCCGTATCCAAAAGTTAGGTGCGGATATGGATATGCTAAAAGCAATATCTTATTTGTATTCGATCTGATATCCGAATATTGGGTGCTTAATAATGATATCTGTATGGAAGAGACCATTCTTCAATGAAATAAGGCATTAGATTTTAATATTTTAAGTTGGTGAAAAAGTAATAGTGGAAAGTATTCGATTCTTGTAAGAGTAGCACGAGATATTTTGAGTATTACGACACCAATAGTGGCACCCGAATCTGCATTTAGCACCGGAGGTCGTATAATCCATTGCTATAGAAGCCGAATGACAAAGAATACGGTGAAAGGATTGATATTTACACCATTGCTATAGTATGTATGACATTTAATATTATTCTAGATGAGATAAAAAATAATATAAATTTATCCATTTAGTTTATCCTTAACTGTATCCATTTTTACATATCCGATTTGTATCCGCATAATCCGATCCGATCCGCTAATATTTGATCCATATCCGATATCCGATTTTGGCAGATATAGATATCATTTTTTCACATCCGTCAATATCTGTATCTGTATCCGTACCCAAAAGTTGAGAGCGGATACGAATATGATAAAGACAATATCTGATCCGATGACACGCTTAATCCCCTCTGTTCCTAGGAAACAAAACACGAATTATTGGGAATGACTCAGGAAGGATCGGCAGTGCTCGAAGTATTCGCGAACGTCTAGAAAATTGGACTTCTATCTGACAATTATTATGGCAGGAAGTGGTGGTGGGCCCCAATAGCTTGCCCACTTGAACCGGAGATGGCCATGTCCCTCCAGCAACTGAGTCCGCATTGGTCACTTAAAAGTATCTCCAGTCAACTATATAATATTCCATATTATATTATATATTAATTAATTATATAACAATAATAAGGAAAGGATGTAGATAGCAACAAAATTTTTGAGTCTCCGTTCAAACTTTTGAGTCCCTGCGGACGAACTCCGAACCCTAATCAAACTCCGAACCCATCCGATTCTTACCCAGCGATCGATATCAGTGGGGAATGACAGGGTAACTGACTCTCTCTCTCTCTCTCTCTCTCTCTCTTCTTGTTCTCTTGGGCAGAAATTTGTTCATTTTAAGCATAAGGGGCATCCGCTATTTGTTGGGTTTCTTTCTAATTAATTCTTTGAGGATGCTATTGTTTCCATCAAATTCCTCTTTTTGATTTTCCATTTTATATACCATAACAATTTCGAGCTATGACCTTTAGCAAAGTGTTGAGAATCAAAAGATGTGCATGATTTCTTGATTTGGTAGAGAGTAAGAACAAATTGGTCTCAACATTCTGGTATTGTTTGACAGTGTAAATCATCCAATATGTCTTCGTTGGATGATCAAGCATTAGAATAATTTTTAATCATTTTTTGCAGACTCCATTTATTTTCAGCATGAAGTCTATGTCTATTAGTATAAGAACTGGATGCATATGCTACGGCATGATATGATAATCGGCTGAGATAATTCTGCCAGACATGCCCTTGTTGGAACCAAAATAAATAGCCATAGTTGATCTGTAATTAGATTGAAAATGCTGCCGGGTGCACGTATCCTACTCTGTTGTGTTTGACCATAATAGTTATTCTACTTTTTGCAAATAGTACAATTTACCATAAAAAGATGAAAAAAAAAAAGATCATTTCAAACATGTGAAAATGCATATAGTAAGTACCTAGCAAGGGTCATAATGCATCTAAGAAGAGTTAAGAGTACAAAATTTTAGACGTTATAAAATTGAGAACTTGTTAAAGAAGTGTAGAGCAAGTCTCAAGTCCTAAGAAGTATCACGCGGGATATGTTTGGATACGTGTATGGGTCAATGTTCAAAGTGTCTGCATATTTAGTGATGACTAGTTACCATAGGTTATAAGAGCTTCACAAGATTTTTCCTGGCAGTCCTTCTAATTCATATTACAAGGTTCTTATCTATCATGATGACCTCCGCTGGTATCCATGGGTGCTAATACATGTGATGTTCTTTCCCTTCGAGTATGCTTTTTCTTTATGGCAGCCGGATTTGTGCTTCTAGCTTGTTCAGCTGTTGGCTTGGACCATAATGAGCTTCTCCAGTCTCCAGTGTGTTGGCAGGTCACTGTAGAAGCAAGGTTGGGTCCGATAAAAAGAGATATGTGTTCCATGAGAATTTTAGTTTTGGAAGGAGGATGCTGTGCAAAACCCTCTTGTTGATTCATGAATAAAAATTAGTGAGATTCATTGATAGAATCAACTGTTCGTTTAGAGTTCTCTGGGAATTGAGGGGTTACAGGATAGGGATCCTCTTGTGGAATGCCCTCCTAAAGCTTGGAGCTACTCTTGGCCATTGGTCAATGTGTGTCCTTTATATCTCTCGGTTCCTTTGCGGTTATCACAGGGCCCAATTTCTCAGATGTTGTTCTAGATCTAAATCATGATGCATTCTGTGAAATCCCATCAGTAGATAGATTATGAGTCTCTTACTGAGGTCGTTTTGGCTATCTCTGATATACTTCAGTGATACCGCTGGCACGTGTACCCTAGTGGCCTGAATGTACTTATGAAAGTGAAACCGACCTTTGTCATGCTACCAACCAGCTCTGCATGACATTCCCACTAAAGAACTCATGGTGCAACATGATTAGTACATTCATCTCATTTGCATCTCAAAGAACTCTTCTACTCTAAAAGTGAATTCTTTTCCCCTATGGGGTCATTGCAAATTCTTGTCAAATGACATGCAAGAATTCAACAAGTAATCCATGCTTGTGAAAAGAAGTATTATTCATTAGAAAGAATTTTTGGCCCTGTTCGTTTATCTAAGTATGCACATGTATGTTGACTTCTTTAGCCTACATTTGCGCAACGGAAGGCTAAGTCATTAAGGGGATATGGTCAACTCTATTTTAGAATCTGTTTCTAAAGTTGAATACTGTCAAAAAGATCTTGATTCTTGATCGGTTTAAGAAACCAGTGTTTGTTCAAACAAAGATATTTTATGGTGTCGTTTTCTTTTGAAACCCATCACAAGCTGATTCTTGTACAATTCTGCTTGAGGGAAAGACACTTTGAAAAGGTGGGTTTTCCAAACCCACACGTGAATGCTCTTGCCACATGGATGCTTTCCTTCTCTCCTTAACTCATGAAAAATGGTGCCTTTTCTTCCTTCTTCCTCGACATATAGGCATGCCTCTCGTCTTAGACCTCTTCTGCTTCTTCTTCCCCTTGGTCATCACCATCTCCTTAAAACTAAAAAAATGGCCTTGATTGTTGTTCTTTTTCTCTGCCTCCTTTTCTTTTTTTCCCTTTACCTTCTTTACATCACATCTGGGTTAACCCAGACCCATCTTAATCTGAGCCCACCTTTATGTGCTTCATTTAAATGGCCTCCATGAAGAAAAGTAAACCAAGAGAAGTTATGTTTTGTTCAAATTCATTTTCAAAACAAACACACAGGTTGCTATGGCTTGAGTTTTGTTCAAGATATTTATCCACGTGTGCCTCCAGAAATTTATATCATAGGTAAACTCAGTTGGGAACGGGTAGTTTTACCAATTAAGCAGTGGTGGTTGGACAGTCTCTTGTAGTTATGCGGTATCATAAGCAATTAGAAAGAATCTGGATGCCCTCCTCTGCTGATCTAAGAACCCGACAATAGGGTAAGATGTGTTGGGACATGAACGTTTTATCTGTTAGTGACTTAACTGACTGCTTTCCAGAAGAATGGAATATTTTGATAAAACAACATTCAACCCTACTCAAGTTCAGTGCCCAAGGTGTGATCCTCACTCATTTATTTACCTTCAGTCTTAAGTTGACGCTCGAAGATAGAAGTGATGTTGGATGTTTCTCTAGGGGTACAATTATGTGCCTTGGATGTGGCCTGGATGCATGGGTTAGATATGTGAACTGTCTCACATAAATTGCCTATACACAAGTAAAAAATAGCTTAATTTTTTTGATTACGTTAAACATTAATGCACAATGTGAATCAGCTTGAACAAAATCTGAAATTGGAGATGTAACTTTGCCAGCATCTGGATTATGTGAGGCTGAGACCTCGGAATAAGCTGAGCTGAGTATTTTGATGGTCTGTGTTGCTTAAGAATGTGGCACTAGGTGTTAGAGATGACTACTCCCAGATGTCCTTGCTCGACAAAGCATAAGGAGAGACTGAGGAGATCTAGATTTCTTCCTGCTTTTTGTGACCTTTAGATGTCAGTTGTAATAAAATCTGTACAAAAAAGTTCAGCCAGGGAGGCTAGTTCTGAGCTCTAACTGTATGATATATAAAAGTGCGTCACGGTTCAAAGACTCGGCCGGTCGGAGACGAGTTGGCCAAGTCGTATCCGTCTCGGCCCGCTCCGAGACGAGTCCGAGTCACGAGTCGGTCGACTCAACTCAGAGGAGACTGACTCGGCCGAGAATCAGAGTTGACTCGGTTGACTCGGCATTATGATGCTGATTTTGTGCCTCATCACAATTCAATGTGAAAATAATTACATTAACATGTATTTATGAATGTAGTTTGTGCAATTTACTATATTGTGTATGTATTTTGATATACTTATACTGACGACGCGTGTATTTATTCTTTCTTTTATGTTTAGTGTGCTAGGTGATATATTTTGGACATGTGATACATGAATGTAGATGTCTACATTTTTTTAAGATTTATCATGATTTTTTCAGAATTTTTTGAGTTTTCTTTGTAGCGTTTTGCGCGTATCGCCCGATACTTATCCGAGTCGCCGAGACCGATCCGTCTCAGTGCCCGCCGAGTCGGCGGCCGAGACCGCGACTGTGAACCATGAAGTGCGTGCAATGTACTTATATGTGATGTTACACGCGCACACAACACATGATAAAGCATAGGGAGGGATTGAGGATTTCTAGATTTTCTTCCAGTTTTTGTGACCTTGAGATGTCAGTGACTATATAAACTTATCCAGAAGAATTCAGCTAGGGAAGCTGGTTCTGAGCTCAAAAACTGTATCATATATAAAAAATACGTGCAATTGTTCCTATATATGATGCAATAGATTGGGGGGGGGGGTGGTTATAGTGTTCCCAAGATGTACTTGAAGAGATGTACTTGAAGAGTCGGCCTAAAATCTCGTGGGTGGGCTATCCAGATGGATGATGATCTGTAATGCCCATTGTGATCAATTTACTAAAAAAAGGAATCAATATATATCTATATTTGTATGTCTGTATGTATGTATATGTAGCTGATCTTATATATATATATATATACATATACATATACATATATACATATACATATACATATACATATATATATATATATATACATATATATACATATACATATATATACATGTATATACATATACATATATATATGTATATATATATAGGGAGCTGATCCTCTAAGAATGGTTCTCACGGATTTCTGTGAGAACTTTCACGTGGGTCGTTGGATCTGATAGATCAAATCAAATAAAACTAGATCTCTATCAGATCCAACGGCCCACGTGAAAGTTCTCACATGAATTCGTGAGAACCGTTCTTAGGGGATCAACTCACTATATATATATATATATATATATATATATATAATTTTATATTCTTAAAACTTGATATCTTTACTTGGATACTGAAGGAAGTTATTTTGCTATGTTATAGAATATCAGTGACATGCAGAACCAACTTGTTTCTTCATGTGGTATTAGCTTATAGTTGGCTGACTACTAACCAAGGTCTGAAATATCAATCAATATCAGTCTTGATTGCCGGTTATTGGTATCATAGTCAGCAACATTGGTTTTTTTTTATTTTATCTCTATCATATCGGCAATATCGGTATTGTTTGTAATGTAGACACCGGTGTTGGTAGATAGTGGTGATGGTTGCTACTAACTAATGACCTAGCTGTCATACTTCTTAATGGTTTTGAGTTATCAAATGATTCAAAAGAAATTCCCAAAAGTGCAATTATTTCTGTTTCTTCCTTTCGAGGCATATGTGTATAGAATTAATATTGTCAAGAATTATATCTTTTCTGCTTTCTGGGTGCTTTATCTGTTTACTCTACTTGCTTATAATCTACTAACTTTCATTTTTTGCATCTTATGCAGACCTTCATGGCTGATAGATAGCAAACGAATTGCTACAAAAATAAAATATGCAGCTGAGTCAGTGGATCCCAACAAAGTCAAATGGATAAGCAACCCCACAAAAGCTTGTCCTAGGTGCAACCACGTAATTGATAACAGTGATGTATGATATTATCCTGGGTCCTTATAACTATTTTCCCTGAACCTTTTATTTAATTTTTAAAGAAAGCTGGCTACTATAGGTTGAGACATGAACAAACACGTGTTATATGATTTTGGTCTTTGTTATGATGCAAATAACTCTCCATCTTGAATGTTATTATGATGACCCCTTTTTTAACTTTAACGTGTTATTATAGGTTGAACATGAACAAACATAAATTAGTACTATTGGTTTTTTTTTTTTTAAATTAGCGGACACATTTTATATTCTCCGTCAAATTTAATTAGCTATTTATATATAGAAACTGTGAAAAGGTCAGTATATGCATTATGTGTGATAAGGAACCACATAGCACAAAGGCTAGAACATAACTGGATTATGGGTATTGCATGGATATGTTTTAAGATATTTTTATTGCTGAACGACCTCTATAAAGTTCAGATAAAATGTGAGGGACTTTCTAAAATGTACAAAAATGAAATAACTTATCATAATTAGTGAGAGGGGAATGAAGTGAGGAAGCATGTGAGAGAAAGGGAACTAAGTTGAGAAAAAACCAGAAAAAGAAAACAATTTACTTTGAGAAGGGAGTGTCATTGGAGGTGTGATCTGTCAGTGAGAAAATAATGAACTGTGTGACCTAGAGAGAGATGAAACAGAGAGGGGGAGATTTGAGATGATAAGAGGTGGAAAAAGGTTGACATTTCTGGTATTTCCTTATTAGGCTGGATTAAGGCCTTGTTTGGCGTGTGGACCACGAGGGGGAATAATGAGGGCATAAGCAGTTTTATTTCTCTTATACCTGCAAATCACCCTGAGGGTCACTTGGTATTAATTTATACCCCTTATATCCAAAAACCTCTCTATGCTTAAAATTTTTGGTGTAAGAAATTCTCAAAGCTTATTCCCAACTTTCTGGCTCTTATTCGCACAAATCTTATATTTCCAAAAAGGAAAAATATACCTAAACACTATTAGGTATAAAATGACATTATACCCATTAGATATTATGCCTATGAGGCATAAAGTGTTGCGCCCAGAAAATGGATATAACCTTGTGTTCAAGTTTCCAAACGCAAACAGGGCCAAGGGTTAGTTTTAGACCCAACCCAAGACCCATTTCTACCTATGGGCCGATTAATGGTCTATGCACCATTGTGTGGGGTTTAATATTACCTGGCCTTCCCTGTTGTGTAACATGACCACATAATGACAATCCCATGTGCTATCTTGGTGCTTATGATTATGCAGCTGCATAATCTGTTTTTTGCAACATTGGAGAAGGTTATATGATACTGTGACACACCATTACTGGAAAGTGTTCTCATCCAAAATAAATGAGTACCAGGTTGTGGCAGGCAGGCAAATTTGATGGCAAGACAATAATCTACTACGAGCAACACACTGGACTAGAGTACATTTTGACACTTCAAAATTAGATAGTTTTGTTTTGAGTGATGAAATATATGGATGCATCTTATTTTTAGTTTCTTTTGTTTCCATGCAAGATGTTGCATTAATCCGCATACGTTAGAATAGGTAAGCTGAGATGCCTATCACACTTGCTCTTCTAATAAAGTATCATTTTAATAATCAAAATGTTAGTACTATCTTCTTAGTTTTGCTCCTGCCCTTGATGCTTCCACCCTTTCATTTGACATCTCTACTATACAGAACCGGAGGAGGTTTGTGTTTATTGTCTTTGTTTTGTTAGTGTAACATGCAAGTAGCACCTCTAAGTGGACCACCATTTTAATCGATTGGGCAATGAACAACCTCTACCACTTCAATATGTTTCATTAACCAGCTCCATGGTGCACCGCACATGCCAAAAAAACTAGTCTTTTGTAATTCAAAAGATGGATTATCTACTTTAATCCTTGTATAGCTCTTCTTCTTGGAGGATCATAATATATGTGACCTGTCCACTTCTATATGCTTATAAATCACCAAATCACTTGTCAATTCAAAATTTATAAAGGGGTTTAGTGTAGATGCGCTCACACACACACATGATCTTGGCTACTTCCGGAAGTATTTGGAGGTAAATTCTACATGTTCAAATCACTGTTAGGACATTTAAATGGAAGATTTATAGTTGATCTACATCACCTAAAAGTACCTAAAAGTAATAAACCAAGTATTTAAAATCTCTTTTTTGCCTACCCATCAAAATGGCCCAAATGGATGGCATAAATGGTGAGTTTCTCATTTTGACGGTCCAGAATGTTTGGGGCCTAACTAAAATTGGTGTGATAGGGTTTTAAATGTTTAGATTGTGATTAAGTTGTTGGATTAAGAATTTGTTTGCATAAAATGATATATCTAAGCAACATGCTATTCTAAGAGATCCATTTTATGCCATTGTATGTGTCTCCATATTTTATTTTTTTTGCACTTCAAATGTTGTAGATCGACTTTAACAGTGTGGATCTTCCATTTGACTGGGAAGGAACCATCTCTTTGTGTGCTGTGTGTGTCCCCCCTCCACCCACCACGTCTCTCTCTCTCTCTCTCTCTCTCTCTGTGTGTGTGTGTGTGTGTGTGTGTGTGTGTGTGTGTGTGTGTCCCACCCCCCCATACACACACACTCTCTTTTATGTTTTTGTTAGATAAGTTTTTCACTTTCTAATTATTTTTCTACATGATTTTTTTTTTTCAAACTATCCAGTTCCTTTAGCTAATAATGCATAAAACATATTCATGTGATTTCAAACAAAACACATGTTTTTTACTTAGTTTTAGTAACATAAAGGACAGCCTCTTAATTTATCCATCCCAATGCCAGTTTAACCAAATTTTTTTTTGCATAGCTGGGTAAAACTTAGCATCAAGGGGATAAGTTAAAGAAACATGCTTGCTAAATCACTAATGCAAAAGAAGTAATAATTGAACTTTGCATTAATTAATTAAAATTCTCATTTTATTTTTGATTCACTATGAGAAGATTGAAAGGAACAGTTATAAAATAATTCTATGATTGAAGACACAACACAAGTGTCTTACTTCGACATGGATGTGGGGTCCCAATTGTCCAAAACTCAGAAACAAGGACATGACTCTGTATCTTGATTCCATTACACACGTATTTCACAAGAGTTACATGTATTAGGCTTTTGTTCATATGTGAAAGGACCTGATTTTAGTCGAATAGGCTACAAAGTAGTTAACCTTTTTTTTTTTTTTAAGAAGAGACCATAAACATACTTAGTTTTTCACATTTTTTAAGCGAATAAGGTTTACACATTTGTAAACATTGGACACATATGGACACGTCTGTCGGACATGCCAACTTTTCGGTGGGAGAAGTGCCCCTACATGTCACAGGAATAATTCTTAACTACAATGCCAAATATGAAAATATGCAAAAGGCTAGGTGAAGCTGGGGAAATATGGGAATTTTAAGAAACAGATAGGGATATATATGCTGAAACCCCCAAGTTAGTAATACTATTGTCTAGTTAATTGAATTACGAGAAGTATAATTATTGTCTATGTTTGATCAGAATAGCTATGTATCATTTATTATATTATCATGTACTATTGATGTTATCCTGCTTGTTAAGCAATGCAGGTTCGTGTATATTTTTGAGAATAGTGGTATGTTGAAACTAGGCTAGCTAAAAATTGTTTGACTTACTGATCAAGGCGTGATACTTTTTTGAATTTGAATATTTTGGAATAAGATGTTCTAGTTGAAGATAGATGGGAGGCTTACACATAGCATAATTTTGTTTCAATGTGCTAAACCTTCTTTCAGATGTATCCTTTTTTTGGTATAAAGCTAGAACTTTCAATGGTTTTGCTAATGGTTACTCCTTTTTCATCGAAGATCTCCAGTCTAACTGTAGTTAAACTAGTGTGGCATTTGTTATGACATGCCATTCTAATGGGAAAGTGATGTGAAACGGTGCGTGCGTGTCGTGTAGAGAATTAGTGATATAATCAAACTCGCTATGTTTCACCAAATAGAAAGATCTTTGACAGAAAACTCAAAACTAGAAGTGTTGCAATGGATTTAAACAAGATTGCAAACGTAGCTTTGAACATCTCTAATCTTAACGAAATTAAAAATAATAATCATGCATGATTGCGTTAGTTCTCTTCGCAAAATTAAGACAAACAATTCACAAGTTAACAGATTAACATATCTCACCATATAGTGGACAACATAAGATAGAGATATACTTTAGAGATGAATTAACTGATGTGTAGTTCAACTAATAAGTAGATTGCTTTGAAATAAACATACAGATAAAGAACTCACTGTCGAACTCCAAGGGAAACTGAGAAGCACGTTTTTAGGTACATGAAATTAATTGATCTATACTGACGCTGTGCTGCGCTGTTGCTATATTCGCCGCTATTGCTTGTGCTTATGTTGCTGGCTGCTGTTGTTTCTGCTGTTGATGTTGCCGCTGCGGCTCTACTGTTGTTGTTCTGCTTCTGCTGCGGCTTCAACTACTGCACTGCTGCTGCTTCTGTAGCTATTTCTGTTGCTGCTATCATTTTTGTAGCTATTTCTGCTGTTGCTGCTGTACTTTGCTGCAGCTGCTACAACTGATGCTGAAGCTGTTGCTGCTTCTGCTGTTACTGTTCGGCTGGTACTGTTGCGTTGCTGCTGTTGTCATTGCTGCGCCAGGATCTGCTGCTGCTACGTTTGTTGTTGTTGTTGCTGTGTACTGCTGCTGCTATGGTTGTGGTAGAGGGGATGTTGGGAGAAAAAGAAGAGACTAAAGAGAAGAGGTAGGAGGAGAGGGAGAGGAGCTACAAATGCAAGAGGGGTGGTGGTGGTGGTAAACATTAGCTTTTCTTCATCCATAATCAAACATGTTACAACTGAGAGTATATATTACAAACCACACAACTGAATAACTTCCTACTACAAGCCACAACTACCTACACTACATAACTACCCATTACTTCACAACTGAAATACAAGAAATACATCTATAATATAAGAAATATAATATAGTGAAATACAACAAATAGATGAGTAGCCTTGTGCTCTGATGTTCCCATCAATTCTCCCGGGGTGGAGAAAACTCGACTCTGTTGAGTGGATCTCTGTTGCTCTCGTATCGCTCCAGAGCATCAGGACCTCAATGCTGCACATCCTCTCTATCCAATCAAGTCTCGTCGGGCTCATGTTTCCCTTTCCAACGGATCAAATATCGCCTAGTTCTACCAGTAGTAGATATAATCTCATCCTCTATTATTTTATCAATCTGTTCTGCTGTATAAGGTGGAGATTTGGAAGTAGAGATAAGGAAGGTCCCTCAGGAATAAGGTCTTGGGTAGGCTCATCAAGTAAGGGTTACTCGATTGAAATCCGGACCTTTGTATGCTACTAGATTTTCAACGTTAAATATAGGACTAATATTAAAACCTTCTGGAAGGTTCAGAGCATATGCATTATCATTTATTCTTTTTATCACTTCGAAGGTCCTGCTCCACGTGCATGCAACTTTTTCACAGTTCCTGGAGGAAACTGTTCGGAACGAATCTGAGCCATCACATAGTCTCCAACTTCAAACCTTTAACTTTATGATGAAAATCAGCTCGAACTTTGTAGGCTGCATTGCTCTGATTTATTTTGTTGCTAATTTCCTTGTGTATGTCATGAATATGTGATGCAAATGCAGTTTTAGATGTCTTGGCTTAAAATGCTAAACCATAAACTCTATAATAAAACACAGCAGAGAACTTAACTTAGTGCCTATTATTGCTAAAGGGGTCTTCCAAAAGATAGCTAATGAACATTGACTCCTTATTGGACATTAAAATTTTAGGCACTTGGATAATCGGATCAACAATGTATACGACCTCGATCAAAAGGGATGATTAGGTATACTAACTAAATACATGTGGCAGCTGACCTGTCTTAGTAATAGTGATATGAAGTGATCTCCTAACAAGGAAAGTCTGAGTGATAACACTCTTTTGCTTAACTGGCAGGGAAGGAAAGTTGGTAATATGAATAATGCTAGATTCTCCCATAACATAACAAAATTCATTGAATGTTTGGACATGTGTCTACCATAGATGATAACATTCTTGGTATGACTCACATCTTTTGTAACTATATAGCTCCAAAACTTATCCTTAAAGACATGGATGCTTATATGGAAAAATCACTGTTGTTTGACATTTAGTGATAATTCATCAGCTTGCCCTTTGAGTTGAATGTGCATGATAGGATCAATCCTATGGTGTGGCAAGTCAGAAATACTAGCTCCCGGGGTTAAATCACCGGCGTGTTGGATATTATGTGTAGGTGGTAGCTTATCTGAGAGGTTTTCAGACAAGACATCATCAAACTCCATAGTCACAGGGGTGACTTCAGAGAGAAACAAAGTACTGTCTTTAGGAAAGACATCAGTAAACTCCGTAGACATCAGGATCATCTTGAGAGGACTCGAAGTATTGGATTTCTCAATGTCATCACCCTTGATTTCTTCACCAGAGACATAGTCTTCAGGTTCTTTCACCTGGTAAATGAATTCTTCAGAGTCTGACTCTGTTATAGACAATTTATCAGTGGCAACTATGAATGAGCTCGGTGTCGGCAGTAGAGGAGGAAGGTGTCGACGATTAGGGCAGATAACGACACTTGGAGTTGGCAGTAAAGAAGGAAGGGACTCTGAGTTTGTAACAGATGATTCCTTAACTTTAGTTATTTTGACTGGAATTAGACAATTGACCATAACATACCCATAACCCTGACACTTGTTACTCTGGATTGCAGGATGATAAGAGGTGGACTTGAATGCTTGATCCAACCTAGTTATGCAATTCAAACTTTCATCTATTTTTTAGAGAATTTTTGAGTTAGTGTCCATATTGATGATTCTACATGCAATGGCACATTCCTAACATCTATTGGATGCAACCTAACACATACATGATGAAATTTCTAGCTTAGAATCATGCTCTGATACCGAACTCATGTGAAACATTGCGTGCGTGTCGTGTAGAGAATCAGTGATATAATCAAACTCGCTACATTTCACCAAATAGAAAGATCTTCGATGGGAAAGCAACTCAAAACTAGCAGTGTTGTAATGGATTTAAAACAAGATTGCAAGCGTAGCTTTGAACATCTCTAATTTTAACGAAATTAAAAGAATAATCATGTATGATTGCGACAGTTCTCTTCGCAATATTAGGACAAACAGTTCACAAGTTAATAGATTCACACATCTCACCATATAATGGACAACATGAGATAAAGATAATACTTTAGAGATGAATTAACTGATGTGTAGTTCAACTAATAAGTAGATTGTTTTGAAATAAACTTACAGACAAAGAACTCGTCGTCGTACTCCAAGGGAAAACTGAGAAGCACGTTTTTAGGTACCCGAAATTAATTGATCTTGACTGACGCTGTGCTGCACTGCTGTTTTTTTTGCTGCTACTATTCTACTTATGCTGCTGCTGTTGTGTTTACTTTTCGCTGCTGCTGCTGTAGCTGTTTCTGCTGTTGATGTTGCTGCTGCGGGTTCAATTGTTGCACTGTTGCTGCTTCTGCAGCTGTTTCTCTGTTCTGCTGTTGCTTTCGTTTTTGCTATTTCTGTTGCTGTGCTGCTGCTGCTGCTGTACTTTGCTGCAGCTGCTACTGCTGATGCTGAAGTTGTTGTTGATGTTGTTGTTGTTGCGCTGCTTCGGCTGCTGCTATTCGGCTGGTACTGTTGCTGTTGCTGTTGCTGCGCTGCGATCTGTTGCTGCTGCTATGGTTGTGGTAGAGGAGGGGATGTTGGGAGAAAAGAAGAGATTAAAGAGAGGTAGGAGGAGAGGGAGAGAAGCTACACATGCAAGAGGGGGGGGGTAAACTTTAGCTTTTCTTCATTATAATCAAACATGTTACAACTGAGAGTATATATTATAAACCACATAACTGATTTACAAACCACACAACTGAATACTTCCCACTACAAGCCACAACTACCTACACTACTCCATAACTACCCACTACTTCACAATTGAAATACAAGAAATACATCTATAATATAAGAAATATAATGTAGTGAAATATACAAATAGATGAGTCCTTGTGCTCTGATGTCCCCATCAATTCTCCCGGGGTGGAGAAAACTCGACTCTGTCGAGTGGATCTCTGTTGCTCTCGTATCGCTCCAGAGCATCAGGACCCCAATGCTGCACGTCCTCTCTATCCAATCAAGTCTCATCGAGCTCAGGTTTCCCTTTCCAACGGATCAAATATCGCCTAGTTCTACCAGTAGTAGATATAATCTCATCCTCTGTTATATTATCAATCTGTTCTGCTGCATGAGGTGGGAGATTTGGAAGTGGAGATAAGGAAGGTCTCTCAGGAATAAGGTCTTGGGTAGGCTCATCAAGTAAGGGATTACTCATATTGAAATCCAGACATTTGTATGCTACTAGATTTTCAACATTATTATAAGATTAATACCAAAACCTTCAGGAAGGTTCAGAACATATGTATTATCATTTATTCTTTTTATCACTTCGAAAGGTCCTGCTCTACGTGCATACAATTTTTTTCACAGTTCTTTGAGGAAACTGTTCGAAACGAATCCGAGCCATCATTGGCTCCAACTTCAAACCCTTTAACTTTTCGATGAAGATCAGCTCGAACTTTGTAGGCTGCATTGCTCTGATTTATTTTGTTGCTGATTTCCTTGTGTATGTCATGAATATGTGATGCAAATGCAGTTTCAGATGTCTTGGCTTAAAATGCTGAACCATAAAGATAATAAAATACATCAGAGAACTTAACTTAGTGCCTATCATTGCTAAAGGGGTCTTCTAAAAGATAGCTAATGAACATTGACTTCTTATTCGACATTAAAAATTTAGGCACTTGGATAATCGGATCAACAATGTATACGACCTCGATCAAAAGGGATGATTAGGTATACTAATCTAAATACATGTGGCAGCTGACCTGTCTTAGTAATAGTGATATGAAGTGATCTCACAAGGAAAGTCTGAGTGATAACACTCTTTTGCCTTACTGGCCGGGAGGGAAAGTTGGTAATATGATTAGTGCTAGATTCTCCCATAATAAAATTCATTGAATGTTTGGACATGTTTCTACCATAGATGATAACATTCTTGGTCTGACTCACATCTTTTGTCACTATATAGCTCCAAAACTTATCCTTAAAGAAATGGATGCTTATAGGGACAAAGCACTGTTGTTTGACATTTAGTGATAACTCATCAACTTGTCCTTTGAGTTCAATGTGCATGATAGGATCAATCCTATGGCGTGACAAGTCAGGAAGACTAGCTATTAGGGTTAAATCAACGACGTGTTGGATATCATGCGTAGGTGGTTAGCTTATTTGAGAGGTCTTCCGACAAGACATCAAACTCTATAGTCACAGGGTGACTTCAGGGAGAAACAAAGCATTGTCTTCAGGAAAGACATCAGTAAACTCCGTTGAGATCAATATCACTTGAGAGGACTTGAAGTATTAGATTTCTCAATGTCATCACTCTGGATTTCTTCGTCAGAGACATAGTCTTCAGGTTCTTCCACCTGGTAAATGAATTCTTTAGAGTCAGACTCTGATTCTGTTATAGACATTTTATCAGTGGCAACTATGAATGGGCTCGGTGTCGGCAGTAGAGGAGAAGATGCCGACGACTAGAGAAGATAACGACACTTGTAGTTGGCAGTAAAGAGGAAGGGACTCTGAGTTTGTAACATGCAGTGACACATTTCTAACATCTATTGGATGTAACCTAGCACATACATGATTGAAATTTTTAGCTTTGAACCATGCTCTGATACCAAACTGATATGAAACGGTGTGTACATGTCGTGTAGAGAATCAGTGATATAATCAACTCGTTACGTTTCACCAAATAGAAAGATCGTCTACAGGAAAACAACTCAAAACTAGCAGTGTTGCAATAGATTTAAACAAGATTGCAAGCGTAGCTTTTAACATTTCTAATCTTAACGAAATAAAAACAATAATCATGCATGATTGTGAAAGATCTCTTCGTAATATTAAGATAAATAATTCACAAGTTAACAGATTCATACATCTCTCCATATAGTGGACAACATGAGATAGAGATAATAGTTTAGAGATGAATTAACTGATGTGTAGTTCAACTAATAAGGATATTGTTTTGAAATAATTTACAGACAAGAACTCGCCGTCGTACTCCAAGGGAAAACTGAGAAGCATGTTTATAGGTACTCAAAATTAATTGATCTTGACTGACGCTGTGTTGCACTGTTGCTATTTCTGCTACTACTGCTTCTGCTTATGCTACTGCTGTTGTGTTTGCTTTTGCGCTGTTGTTGCTTCTGTAGCTGTTTCTACTGTTGATGTTGCTGCTGCGGCCTACTGTTGTTATGCTTCTGCTGCAGCTTCAACTGCTGCTGCTTCTGATGCCGTTTTTGCAGCTATTTCTGAGGGGATGTTGGGAGAAAAAGAAGAGACTAAAGAGAGGTAGGAGGAGAGTGAGAGAGCTACGCATGCGCCCGGCCGGAACATGTTACAACCGAGAGTATATATTACAAACCACACAACTGAATAACTTCCCACTACAAGCCTCAACTACCTACGCTACTCCATAACTACCCACTACTTCACACTGAAATACAAGAAATACATCTATAATATAAGAAATATAATATAGTGAAATACAACAAATAGATGAGTAGCCTTGTGCTCTGATGTCCCCATCAGAAAGCTTTATGCATTCTATCAGGATAGAACAACAAAAGAATTTCTCATCCCAATCATCTGAGTGTTTTTTCCCTTTCACCTTTATACAGAACACAACTTGAAGGTGAAAATACTCCCAAAAGAACTATCAAAATTTTTATGACTGGCTATATATGTTGCCATCTGTCTATTAGTTGGTGCCAAGTTCCTTACCTAGTGCCTAGGCAAAAAGCAAGAGTCATTGCCATATATCTTGAGTTCTAGCATGTGGATAGATAGACAACCATTTATGTTGTTTGGTGTAAACTTGCATTTAAGGAGAAACCCTCAACACCCTCTAGATAAAGAAAAATGCTAGACATCTAAGCAAAGAGTTAACAAAGAGTTAACATGGTGGATTATCTATCGGAATTGTGTTCACCTTTAAGGCATAGCATATAGGGTATACTTACCTCGGCAATTTGCATTAAATCTATGAATATATGATCACTAACACAATTGAATTGTGAAAACTTCTTAAATGCTCCAAGCCATCATCCATCAAATGCCAACTTGTAGAATGTGAACATAGAATCAATGTTTAGTAGATATAAAACCATCTAAACAAACAACATAAAGAAACAATAGCCCAAACGAAGATCATGATATAAAGATCATAAAGAAAATAATGAATTGACTTCAGATTTGAGAAGTTGATCAATATCGGGCCTGTTTGGTTAAGGGTGGAAGTGAGGAAGTAAGGAAGTGATAATAGTTCCCTTTAGAACTTGAGAATTGGTTAGTAAGTTTTCCGGTGTTTGGATGTTGTTGGGAAGTGTAGTTTAGAAATGTTATGTCTCTTCCGGTGTTTGGATGATAATGTGAAAGTGGAAGTGGAAAAGTTGACCACAAAGTTGACCGCAAAATAATATTAAAATAAAAATTAATAAGAAAAATAAAAAATGGACTGTAATTAGAATGCAAGTGAAATTTACATGATCAAAAATTAACTGTTTTGTGCTACAACTCATTACAAATGAGATTTACATGACCACAAAATAACTGTAGCACTATGGAAGTGAGGAAATGGTTGTGTAAAAGAGAAAATAGAAAAGGAAAAGGGGTTTTCTTATTTTCCTTTTCCGGTGTTTGGATAGATAGGGAAGTGATCAATTATACTTCCCCATTTCCTTACTTCCGCCCACTTCCTTCAAACCACACCCCCATCATGGATTCATAATACATGTAGTAAAAGTCCAAACAAAGATCAAAAAAGTGAACAACTAAACAAAGGTTCAAGACAACTAAGCAACCATGATCTAAGAGTTTAAAAATTACAAAATAGTAATAGACAATAATTGTTTCTCAAGCATAAACCAAAAGCAATTAATGTTTCTTATCCTCATGCATGAACTCAATCAAATCTATTCATATCTTTCTCAATCCTCTTTGCCCTTGGCATAAATTGCAGCATCCATATGAATTTAGCCCCACCTCATCCTCTGATGACGACTCCGAATAGGATGATGATTTCATGCCTTCATCTTCAATTGCTGGTCCCTTTGATCTTGATGCTGATGCTCTCCCTTTAGTTGCTTTCCTCTTCTATGTCTTTGTTCTTGTTCTCTTTCTTCTCTTTGGATTAGCTCCCATAGTATGTCTAGTATCATTCAAGCAGGCATGGTCCGTGAGATTTGCAGTTTAAGGTAGCAAGAATTCTTGGCAAAGGACCATAGACTCCAAAGCCTAAAAAATTGAGAAGAGGATTAAAGTTCATAAAAGAGGGACTATGTCACATGGAAATAGAGGTTAATATCATAGAGCTAACTCCTAAGAGAACAACTCCCTTATTCCTAAGCAACCCAAGGAGAGGAGATAGAAGGAGAGAGGAATAGGAGTAGAAAGACGGAGATGTGGACACTGACACGAAACATCTTAATCATACCTCAAAATCTGTAGAGAACTATTTTTACCGAGCTTCTCAATATCAAATACCCCATGATGCTTTACCTATACACTGCTACAGAGGTTTAGAACCGTGGACTTGCAAATCATATAGGTTTAAATTTTCCTACCTTTTATTTGTTATGTCCCGAGAAAACTAACCTCAAAACCTTTTCATAACTACCAAAAGTTGTGCTCTCCAACTCCTAACAAACAAGGAAGAGAAAAAGCTTCCGAACTTTGGTGGGATCATATCTTCAAGAAGATTTGTAGACTTCAGTAAGTGAATTGACAAGCACAGCTTACTTAGTATCCTTTTCAATGATGGGCATCATTGCAGTTTAACTCATAGACATGCTCTCTTCCAGCCATAGTGTTTCCTCCTTTCTTGAAAATAGTTTTCATGCCTTTCTGATAATGGGTTCCCCATGCTCATGCACTAGATATTTATATTCTGTCTTTCATTCATAATCCTCGCTATCTTCCATGGCCATGTGGAATGTATAGGATCATCTCTTGGATCTTTGTCCATGGAATCTTTGTCGATCAAACACCTCAAGTTAAGGAGCTACCGCATCCGACTTCAGCAGCATGGCATTATCATTATTCCTGTTGCTGAGTACAGACTCGATCTGAATATTGATTGCAATAAATATATGGTCTTAGTAATATTTTCTCATGAGAAGCATCTTCATGTCAGCGATAAAGAGACTGGCAAGTTGTATGTACAACAAATGGTATTCAGCTGTTTGCAATGCATATTAATGATTAAATTTGTATGTGACATAACCAGTAGGCCTGGGTCATTGGTAAACCGAAGTTCGGTTATAGAAGGTCTCAAGTTCAAAAGCGGGCTAGTCTTTGTTACTACTACTAACAATAATTGATGTGCCAAAAGGCTTATTGCATTTGACGATAAGTTGCTCATATTTGATTCTTTTTTTTATAAAAGGCACAAGAGATAATAAGAGTTATTATTTTTTTTATATATGACGATAGAGATACCCATTAATTGTATAATGCTTAAGTTAACTAAAGAAGTAGAATAATGTACAACACTTGCTCTGGGTCTTAGTTTACTATAGTGGCTAGGGTGCAGTTTTGTAAGGAATTAACTAGTGCTTGAGTCATGTTCCTGTTGTGTGATTATGGTGGTGGTTCCAGTCCTCGTTGGTGCCGTGAGGAAGAAGTCATTTGGGAAGAGTGTGTGGTTCATGCTGGTCTGGTCATTGCTCTGGAGATGGAACTTGTGGTCAAATATCTGTTAAGTTTCGAGTGAGACTCATGGAGGCTTAACTTTGTGCCTACAAAACTTTTGCATTTTTCTGGTAGTGACATATTCCTTGCCTTTCAACACCTCTCTTGCCTCGATTGAGTGCACAATAGTCTCAGGTTCTTCCTTTATGCTTGTCTTTTGCTTTTCCTTTTTTTTTGGCGGAATTTATTCAATCTAGCTTTGCTGCATTTAACAGATCTTCACATCATCATTTTTACTAAAGCTTCTCCATGTCCAATTGGGGCAAGTCTCCTTGCATGGTATTAGGTCTTTTGCATATAGTGCTATCTTCTCTATTTCATCTGTGAAGGTCTGCTATTTCATCTGTGAAGGTCTGCTTTGTAAACAACCAATTAACCTGCTGGTAGTTTTTCTTATCTTGTTATCTTGAGGGCGGCTGTACCTGTTTGTATTGTTTCTAACCTTGTTATCTTGAGGTTGTGCACTCGTAAACATGTTCATGAGAGAGACCCTAAATTATCAACTTTGTCACTTTCTTAGTTCCTCATTTCAACTAGTATATTGGTAATTCTGGTGTATATTCAAAGTAAACCTAGTCAAGCTCAACCATAACCTCTATTGAGTCTCGATGAGTATCACATTATTGGGGTCTAGCGAACCAAAGTTTGACAGACGTAGCAGTGTATTCACTATTTGGAAGGAATATAGCCGTGACGTTTGAGCACGACGGGAGTTGAGTGGGAGTCAGCCTTCCCATCTTCTCTAAGAAGGATCTAAAGATCGGAACCTTCTCTGGGAAGGTTTCCAATGTCCAGCTCAGCTCCTAACCATTCCTAACAACCAGGCCCCTCTCCTTCATCTATAAATAGAGGAAGGAGGCGCTCTGGTGGGAGAGATGAGATTATTCATCTAACTCTCTGATATTCTACTCCTTTCATGTACTGACTTGATCATCGGAGGGGCTTCGTCGGGACCAAGCCCTAGTGGTGTTAATTTTTCTTTGTGGTCACAGGTGATTGAAGACCAGACTCGAAGCAATCCAGAACTGCTTCCCTACCATGAAACGGAGACTCATCATGTAATATCTCATGTCAATCGTATTACTTGGACAAATGACATGGGTGTCGAGGTCTTGACGTCTACAAGTCTGACATGGGAACATTCCAAAAACTATGATAATGTGTCCATACATATAGTATTTGTGGCAATGTTAATTTTTCAATTGGTTGGATTTGTTTTTAATTTTAAGCATAGACACAGACACACGATATGGAAGTTCATTGCAAAGCAAGGCGCAATAGACATAATGACACGGCACTATGATATCTATAAATAATGAAGAGAAGATGCATATTTACATGCATACATAAGTCCATGCACATTTCAAATAATATAATAATATACAATGATTGCAACCTACCATACATTGTATGAATTTGCAAAAGGAATAAGCATGGACTTGGATACTGAGACAAGTCGAGATACATTGCATGCTTTGCAAAAGGAATAAGCCATGGCTCTTTGCTTTTCTACATAGTACTTCAATGTACTTATTGCTCATATAAAGAATTATCAAACTTATCGTAGTTTTATACAAGTCAATGATTTGACAGTCTTTTCCCACAAAATTATGGTCTTTGATATATAACTAGAAGTAAATAAGCATCTCATATATGTAATGTGAATAGAATAGCATACGAGAAATACAGGACACGCGTCTAAGAAGTGTCCTAAATTAAAAAATATAATATATAATTGAGGACATATAAGAAGTGTCTTAACACATGGTGGTGTATCCAAGAAGTGCAGATATTGATATATGAAATGATAAAAGAAAGTGTCCATGCTACTTAGGTTTTTATCTTCTTCTAGGTTACTTGAGATTTAATTTGAGTTAGTGTTCTTCTTTAGCTGGAGTTGTTATTAAAAGTGATTTCTAAGACACAATTGAGTTTAATGAGTGAGATTAATTCATTGATCGAGTTTGAGTTATTGGTTGTCGAATTGAGAATGTGATTCCTCATCTTCTCTTCTTGAGAGTGTAACCCTCCATTCTCAAATTTCTGTTCTTTCCTAAATCTAGTCCCTATTTTTTGTATGGGCTTAACATGTGGGACATTGTGCGCGCGCGCGGTGTGTGGGTGATGGTGGTGGTTGTTTTGCTTTTTTTTTTTTTTTTTGGGGGGGGGGGGGGTGGTCTACATTCAGATTTTAGATTACTATCTATATGGAAGGGTCATTCATAGGATGGCCCACATGTGCTCCACATGACACGTGACATCTATTGTAGATAGAAATGACAATCTCATTGTAAACCCTGTTCTCACGTGCGCATGCGGTTCCTAAGGTAAATTGTCTGGATCCTATGGCTACATAATGCATTTTCTACATAACAGACTGATAAAATCTGGTCTTACATCAGTAAAACCAACCAAACTGAACTGTCTGAGAAATTTATAACCAACTCCAACCAGAAAATATGCCATAAGACCTACCAAAACCAACCCATTGGAGCTGGGTTGTGTCAGTTCTTGGATTGATCCAGAACATGTTGTGAACCCCTGGATAAATCTCTTAGACAACGTTTGCAGTGAAATGTAACACATACAGTATAATTGGCATGATCAATTTATTCTTCTCATATGAATATCTGTAAATAGAACTTCCTGTCTTGGACCATAAAGAAATGCTTTGTGCTATTGATAGGTATTGACCTTTCTTTTTGACATCAGGTCGTCCAGGAGTGGCCAGGCTTACCTCAAGGTGTGAAATTTGATCCATCTGATCAGGAACTGATGGGGCATTTGCTAGCAAAAGTGGGGAAAGGGAATATGAGGTCTCACCCTTTTATTAATGAGTTTATTCCAACAGTGGATGAAGATGATGGAATATGCTACACCCACCCTCAAAAACTACCAGGTGACAAGACAATTTGGAAAGTCTCCATTGAGATATGATTATTATCTTGTAAGTCACATCTTGTTTCTTTCTTACCATAGCATGATATTCTTTCTCCTTCCAGGAGTTAAGCTGGATGGGAGCGTATCACACTTTTTCCACCGAACATTCAAGGCGTACAACAGAGGGACTCGGAAGCGGCGTAAGATACAACAGAATGATGACAATGAACACACAGGAGGACTAGGAGGAGATGTCCGCTGGCACAAGACTGGAAAGACCAAACCAGTAATTATTGATGGTGTACATGTCGGTTGTAAGAAAATTATGGTTCTCTATAGCTCTTTAAAGAAGGGAGAGAAACATGAGAAGACCAATTGGGTGATGCACCAATACCACGTGGGGACCGGGGAGGATGAGAAGGATAGTGAGTTTGTTGTCTCAAAACTATTTTATCAGCAGCAGCCAATGTCAAAACAGTTTGAGAATGATACGGGTGAATTACAACACCTGCCGATGACACTGGTGGAGACTCTGGAGGCTGAACCTGTTACTGTTTCAACATCGGAAGCTGAGCTTAATGTTGCAGTACATGAAGAGCCGGCTTCCAGATTAGCTACCTCACCTCAGAATTATGTCCCTGATGAGCAACATCCTGGACAAGCATCCTTCAATCAAGTATAGTTTATTGCTCCATGCCTCTTGATTCTTCTCTATCTTTAATAATTTGCAAATTTATATTTGGTGATAGCTGTTAATTACTGTCCATATGATCAAGAAGGTTTAAAAGGAATAAATTGCAGGTTGCAATGGACACTGGTACTGTCATAAACGAATGTGGAGGCGCCCAAAATCCTGAAGAGGAAAAGGTTGATGATCAAAATGTTGAAAATCATCAAAACTCGGGAGAAGAATCAAAATGGTGGGAAGGTGAGTCTCAATATCTGTTGGATTCTCAGCAGCTGGCTGAAGGTATAGCATTATGTGATGAATTCCTTCAGAGCCAGTCTTCTTGTGGGGGTGAAGTTGAAGAAGCAAAGAGGACTTATTTATTGTCTGAGTATGCTCGAAAAGGAGGAGTTGATGATTTAAAAAGGGACCTAGAAGAATGCCAATCTCTTAGCCTCAGCCATTTTGTAACCGCGGATCAGCAGCAGCACACAACAGACTCTGAGCTACCTACTCCAGACATGCGACTGAGTCAACTTGTATGTATTTTATGCATGCTTCTATGGCTGGTATTTGTAATGTTAGCGTCGTTGTTTGGTTATTGTTAATGTAACTATTGTAAGAGTTGGCCCTTTTTTCATTTTCCTTTTGCATCCACTAATTAACTCGTCTCTTATTGCAGGAATTTGGATCACAAGACAGCTTTCTGGCGTAAGTTTTCTATGGTTGAAGGGCTTGTTCAGTGATTGAGTATCGCTGCTTTTGCCTAGTAATTTATCATGTCAAGAGAGCCAGGTGCAGTTGCTGCCTCTTATGAATGAATTATCAGACTGTTTGCATATCATTTTGGATGGCTTTATTCGCCACATAACTCTGAGGAGGATGTACCGTATGTTATCAACAGAGCCGCGCTGCTGCATCATTCTGGTAATATTTCCTTAATGCAGTTATCTATTGTATTATGGATGTGAAGAAACAAGTTTTATGTTGTCTTCCTTGGTAGAATACTTTTCTCACCTATCTTTTAACTTTTAGGAGAAGTGGTTACTTTGTTAGCCTTAATATTGAATGGTTCTCTCATCTCTGTGTGCCTTCGATCCAAAGAAATTATGTTTAGTTTTATAAGTCGTCTGGTTCGAGGGAATACAGGAATACATGATTCCGTGGTTGCTTGATTCTAGTTTGTTTGTCACTTCTTTTTGTTGTTGCATATTTCCCTGAATGATAAGTTGGGAAAGAGGTTTCAAACATGGTTTCATATATGAGGAATTTGTATACCAGATGTCATATGACGGCTGATTTTCTCTCTTCTCACAATTTTTTTATTTTTTGATCCAATTTTGTCAAATTGTAATCCATTCCTAATATATATATTCATAAAAAATTACGTGTTTTGTAGTCCGTTTGATTATATATCTAATGATTGGAAAAATCATTGTTAAAAAACTATTAAATTTTGAACCGTTAGAAATATGAACAAACGGACTTTAAAACACATGATTTTTTTTTTTAAACACGCTTCTTAGGGATGAATTACAATTTGATAAGATTGGATCAAAAAAATTTGTGAGAAAATTTATTTTCTTCATATATTCGATACATATTGACAATGTATTGGATTTTGAGGAATACAATATTAACCTTATAATATTGACTGATATTGTGGCCAAAATTGTGCACCTAAAACTACCAATAACCACTGCCCATGCCTTCCAACCTAAGTGCTCCATTTCACATCCCAGTTCACGAAACAAAGGTTTCGCTTAAGATGTTTCCTAAAAAGTTGTTGGTGTCGTCCGCCAGCCACAGTTCAGAAGTTTGGCTTAGAAAAGTGAAGGTCAGAGACTGAAATTTTGTTGTTTGGAATCTTATAGCTGCATGAGGTCATGATTTTGTTGAAGTCAATTAATAGTTATTTTTATTTTTTGTCCCCACGGGTGTTCCCTTGGTAGGTCTAGATCGGTTAGAGCTCCAAGTTTCTCACGGTGTCAAGTTCGAATCCCGCTCCATGCGGATATTTCGTTCTCCGACGCCAACCAGTGGTCAGACTTGGGTTTGCTCCCCAGTGGTTCTAAGTTCGAACCTAATGTTGGTGGATTTAACTAGAAAAAAAAAAACCATTTATCTCTATTATATTAACCACATAAGGGGCAGTGTTTAGATATGTCATCTTCATGTTTTTATTTTACTACTAACTTTAAATTGCACCATTAAATGCTCTAGTCTAATATAAAATCTTGATACACAAAAGTCGAAACTTTAATTATTTATGAGAATTTTAATTATTAATTATTTTTGAGAATTTTGAGAGAAACCAATGTTAAAAATAAGGGGTTTTAAGGTATATACCTCCTAAATATTTGGTATTTAGATATTTATCCCCCAAATGTTTAATATTAGAACTTTGTCACCAAAATCTTTTAGATCTTCAAACTTTACCCCTCTTTTGGAATAAAAAGGAAATATTCTGGTTTATAGTTCATTTTTAAAAAATGAGTAAAATTTTCTTATTTAAATGATTAAAACACTACATGCCAACTTAAACTTATGAGCTCATTTCCTATTCTACCTCTTTATCCTTCCTTTTCACTTCTTTCTCAAATTTTATACATTTCTATTTCATTCAATTTATCATCAAAAACTCAGGTCAAATCATTTTCACATATACCTCTTTGAGAAATTTGGAAAAATATTCAAAAAATTTAGAGTGAGATTTGAGGGGAAAAAATGGAGAGAGTAAGAATTTTGGGTTTGATAGGATTTGTGTTATGTCATATAAGAATAGTAATGAAGGAAAAGAGAATCATAATGGATAAAATACTCATATTTTATTCAAAATTTAAATAGAGGAATAAAATTTTAAGATCCTTAAGGTTTGGAGGGTAAATATTTAATATCTAACATTGTGGGGATAAATTTTCTAAATACCAAAAATTGAGAGTATATAGCTAAAAAACCTTAGAGATAAAGCAAAAGGTGTATAAAATAGCTCTCACATTTCTCTAAAATCACAACAACAAAAAAAATTCAACATTTCTATTTTATGTGCCTGTGTATTTGCATGTGCCAGGAAACAAAAAACTAGTCAGAGATAGAGGGAGCAGAGGGAAAGCACTCTTCAGCCTAAAATCTCTTGGTCTTTTATCTCAAATTGTGTTTCGCTTCGCTCATCGAGCACTAAATGTCTCAAAATATTCATGCATAGAAGAAGATCATGAAATTTGTTGCCATTTTCAGTTAATATAATTGTTCCATAAAAAAAACGTGATAAAGGCTAAATCACCCTTGAAAATAAACAATAAGATTGTCCTGATCTTGAGAACTGTGGTGGTGATTTTTCGCTACGAATGATCAGACGGTTGATTCACACCACAAACGAGAGTGTGTGTTTAAAATATAAGTGCAAAATAATAAACACAATACAGAAAGTAGATGGAAACACGATATTTTTACGTGAAAACTCAAATTGAGAAAAACTACGGGAAGGAGGAGAAAAATTCACTATAATTCCCTAGTTTTCAGGAATTAAAGATATGTATTGGTGTTTTTTTGAGTTGGTATCTGATAGAAAGTCTAAAGTCCTAGTGGAAGGCCGGGATCCTCCCTCCTCCTAGAGAAGAAGGCCTATTTGTACTGAACTGTAGGTTCGGTGACGGATGGGGCGTTTGCGAGATTTGCGTAGCTGCACGATGTTCATGTACGAATTTGTTGTAATGGTCGTGATGATTGAGATTATATGCAGGAAATTTTGTAACTGCCCACCTTGAGCGCATGGGTGTTACACATCATCAACGTGAGAGAGAAGGGGCGACGTGATTGCAGGCGAAGATCTCGGCGGTTGTTACTTAGGGCTTCCGGGTGAAGTTACTAGTATAGAAAAAAGATACCACGTCGGTTTAAAACCGTTGTGGTAAATCATAGACGTCGGTTTAGAAACTAACGTAAATGCGAGCGATGTAAAAAGTCCACGTTAGTTACTAACCGATGTGGATATCACTTATAGTTGAAAATTTATTTTTCACGTGAAAAAAAATTTAATTTTCACATCGGTTTTCCTTACAACCAATGTTAAAATAAATTATATTCCACGTGGAAAATAATTTATCAAAGCTATTCACGTAGGTTGTCTGCAACATTTGATAGTAATAATTATATTCGCGTCTATTTTTGTTGAAATTGACGCTAAACATTTAAAGTTTCACGTTGATTTTTGTTACAACCGACGTGTACAACCTTTTCGCTTTAGTTTTTATAGGAACCGACACGAAAGTATGTATTTTTTTAATTTATCCACAGATCCTGTAACTTGTATGCACATATGAATGTTTTATATATGCACATATTAAATTAAATATGAGATAATCAGTGTATGCATACAGGTTTACTCACCAATCTCCATTGCTTTACAAGAAACAAGCCTGAAAATTGAGATGGATGAGAATGACCTTTGTGGCAGGGACAATGTGACTTCTTTTAAGGTGTGAAAAATAGAAAAAAATAATGAAGTAAACCAGCATGAATACATGACACGCATTGAATACAATATTTAAAAAAAATTACTTATCATTTGTAAATCACCTATGGGGGATGAATATGTGATGGCTATACTGGAAAATAATGCGGAATAAAATTTACTTGCTACCAACCTAACAAATACCAATCACAACACAATAAATACTTGCAAATAAATAAACAATATAAGTGTGCAAGTAAATAAAGAGAGAGTAGAGTGAAGAGAGAACGAGTAAGCAATCGCAAACACGATGATATGTTCCGAGGTTCGAGCCATTGCTATACGTCCCCGCTTTCAACACTATAAAGGATTTTCATTATGACCGATCTCACTAGATCGTCAACTGTTATAAGTTCTCATTAGAACTCAATGAACTCACAAGTCCTCTCACGCGGTGCCGCAACACCAACACGGAGCTCACTAGCTTACTTGAGGCTGCAACTTCTACAACTTCACAATAGAAAGAAATCGGTGATCTTCACTTGATCACAAAACGCTCACAAGCACAATCCTATAACCAAGATGAGGAGGTGAAACTCTTTGGGATTGTGTAGTGGAAATAGTTTGTAAAAATGTAAAGGGAAGGCTCAAGCTAAAATCAAGAATATGAAATTTTGGCTCAAAAGTAAATCTTTTAAGAAAAAACTAAATCTTATTTTGGCTCAAAAGAAAATCTTTTAAGAAGAAGCTAAATCTTGATGTAAACTTGTAAAAACTTGATCTAAACTTTAGAAATCTTGTTAGAGGGTTTTTTCTACAGTCCTAGGGATGAAAATATGAGTAGAAAACTCAAAGAGTCGTTGGAAAAAGACCCAAAAAAAGACAAAACAAAATATAGGCGTTGGGAAAAATACAGAAGAAAATTCTTCTGTCGATCGACCGGCCAGTCGACCGACAATGGTCGGATTTTCGACCGTTGGGGATAGCGGTCGACCGGTCGGTCGACTGTGGTACCCAACCAGAGAGCTAAACTCTCTGTTAATTGACCGGGGTGGTCCAACGGACCCAACCGAGAGCAAAGCTCTTATAGTCGATCGACTGCCCGGTCGACCGAAGTGCATAATTGCACTTTGGTTCTTGTCGGTCGACCGACAGAGTAATTTTGCTCTGCCTACGGTAGACCGGTCGGTCGACCGACTACGGACCAAAGGCAAGATATTGAAATCATTTTGAAACCAATCTTTTTCCGACAAAATAACTTTTGATTTTTAAACAGAAAATAGAGTTCCAGGGACTTATAGAACCAATGTGTGATCATGGATCAACACAAAACAAAGTTAGAACTATATTTTGTAAAAACACTTTTTAAAATCGAAAACCTGATTTTCCAAAACTCATTTTTCCGAAACTTGATTTTGAAAACGATAAAGAGAATAGTTATGAACTCTTTTTTAAAACACATAGGAGTATGAAATATGTGTGTGTGTCAATCCCAAAAGCTATCAACCTATATCATCTTTGTTTTAACAACCAACTATAAATCCTATCTAAAATACAAAAAGTAAAAATACAAATCTTGATATAGTCTTCTCTAGTATACTTGATCTTTGAGCTCTTTTATGTGTTTAGGCTCTGAGATTTACATCTTCTTGGCTTCCAAATGTGTGATTCTTGTGATGGAGCCGAAATGTAACAAATAGTTAACCTGAAACTTTGTTAAACAAAATTGTTATAAACATAACTACATATGTTTTGTTATTATCAAAACTAGGGCTAATGACCTTTGGGCCAAAATCTCCCCCTTTTTGATGATGACAAACACATCGAGTTATCACAAATAATTTGGGAAGGGACTTCAAGCGAAGCTTCCCCTAAACACATGCATATATGTGATATATAGGTAAGATGCATCAATAAAAGCATATGAATAAGATATATCAATCAAGCTCTATGCAACCCCTCTATGCATACCAAGAATACAGAATTTTACAATGGTGTATGCACAAACGGTTTCCTCCAACCAACCAACAACCTCCAACCTCCAAAACAAGTAGTAGATGGTTGGTTTACAAAGAATAAAAATAGAAACATGCCACATATCACACACAGAAGGTATGTTTAAATATATCAACAAAAAGAAAAAAAATACATAACTTCCCAAAGGTAACAGTGATATCATAAAATAAATTTGTCCACTAAGAGGTTCATGCCAACCTCAAAACAGTTCCATGCCACAAAATAAATACTGTAATGTAAAAACACATTTCCACCAAATACTACATGTCCACAAATAAAAAGTACATAAAAAAAACTCAAATAAAAACTCCCAAGATAACTCCATAGAATCTCTCTCCCCGTTTTTGTCATCAACAAAAGGGATCAATCTTCCTGAAAGTCAGGATCTTCAGGAGGAGCAGGTGCCTCGAAAGGAGCTGGAGGAGGTACCCAAGTGTCGAACGGAGGACCCGATGTAGGAAAGGGCTGTGAGTGGCCTCTCAAAAGTAGAACAGGCCAAGCTTCCTATTGTAGGTCTGGTCGACACAATTCTGGAGATAGCGAATAGAAGCGTAGTTGTACTGCAGGTCATTGTCAACTCTGTACTCTATCCTTTGAAAATTTGCGGTCATTTTCAGATCATGCTCCCCAAGCTGAGCAGAGAGAGCTGTGTATGAATCAATGGAAGCTGAGGAGGTTGAAGTGGATCCAGGGGTAACATCAGGAATGATAGGAGAGGGCTGAGGAGCAGGAGCACGCTCCCTAGCACGCATCCTCTTTAGTAGAGTGTTATTGAAATCAACAGACGGTTCGATGGACCATTCAGCAGAAAGATCAAATTTTAGTTGTTTGAGGAGGCGGCTAATGAACATCCTAAATGACAGGTGCCGGTTTGGGATCAGAAGGTGCTTAGAAGCCATGTAATCGATAATGAGCTTGGGAATGTTAACTCTAATGCCTTTCAGAAGGCAATAGATTAAGAGGGGAGCAGAACCCTGTGCATGACTATATTCTCCTGATTTTGATAGGAGATTATAGAACACTATTTTGGTTAGGACTTAGGCGGTGAGTGTATAATACTTCACCTCCTCATTCCTAACTAAAGCGGGGTTGTCATCATCGTGAAGCAAAAGAGATGCGGTGAGGACAGATTCACCGTCATGATATTCAAAATCACAGAGATTAACATTATAAATATCTACACCCTCACAGGAGAGGTGTAGCAGATGAGAAAATCAATCTAGAGAAATGTTAATATGCTTGCCCAGAACCTTAGATCTGACATGATTATTTTGGAAAGTCAGATTAAAGTAAAAATAGTGCACAAGCTCAGGATAAACTGGTTCCTTAATGGTAACGAGATATTCAAGGATCTTGTGTTCAAAATGCTTGCTAGATTTAGGTGCTTAAAATCAGCGAGCACAACAATTCTACCAGAAATAATATACTTAGTATGAATCACTGAAAATCTATAAGAAGCATTCTGAGAAACAAAAGGGTTAGAAGATGGTTCGAATTGTTTACCCTTCTCAGATCTAGCCTTTTTTGATATGGTGAAGATGATAAATAAGGATTTGGCACGAAATATAGAAAGATTTCTAGAAAACTATGAAATCAAGAAGACTTTGAGAGATTAGAGATTATACCTTGAAGAACTCAAAAATTCTCCTGAAATCAAACAGATCTGAAGTATTGAGGAGAGATCCAACCAACTTTAGGGTTTAATTTGAGATTTGAGGTGATTTGGGAGGATTAGAGGGAAGGGGGATGAAGAAAAATAGAGAAGAGGAAGAGGGAGACGGCGGAGGAAGAGAAAATGAGAAAAAATTGAGATATTAGGGTTTTTAAAACGGGTAAAACACAGCCAGACGTGACTTACGGTCGACCGCCCGATCGACCGAGGTCTAACCTAGAGCAACTCGGTTACAGTCAGTCGACCAGCTTTAGGCCAAAATATTTTTTTTGTATATCAAGTTACTTCGGTCGACCGGACCTATTCTAGGTCAACTCGATCGACCGGTCGGTCGACCGAGACAACCCTAAAAACAGTTTTAAAAGGTAGGAATTTAGGACTTTTGAAAATTATTTTTACTTGGATATTTTTATACATAAAATAGAGAAATAACATCAAAAATCTTGTAGGCATGAAAAACACATGAAAATGATATCAAAACATTTTATTATTATTTTATTATTATTATTTTAACAATATATTTTTCAATAATTAAATCATATATTAAGCTATTAAAAACAAGATATTGAAGCCGAATACCCTTAACGGGTTCTGAACTTCTCCTCATCATTCTTCTAGATAAGAGTTGAGGCGCGTAATTGCTATCTTGATTTATTGCTTAAATATGGTTTAAATATAATACCCAATCACAAGATAGATATATAGACAAAATACACACGCACACATGTATATGAGCAAATAATTTAACCTATGTACACATACATATAAAGATATCTATCAACCAAGTGAGCATAGGAAAATACTATAAACATGGGCAAGCAATTTATGGGCTAGTAAAGAGCAAAAGCAATGTTAACGAACTAGCTCAAATATAGGCAAGCCATAAAAAAAATAAACATGTATTCACAACTAAAGCATATTAACACAAAAGAAAGAGTTAATCCTACACATGTATGGATCTAGTTAGAAATGAAACTTTCAAGTGAAAAAGTTACCAAATCATGGGCAATCCCCAAAATAGGTGCCTCTTGATAGCGATGCAATGTGAGGGTTGATCTTTGAGCTTCGATGCATCCACCACTAAGGCACCATCTTCCCCTATGCCTTGGAGGAGGACGACACACCTACATCATTCATGTTTGGTGTGTTTTTTTGGTATCAAATCTTTTGGGTTCTATAGGGTTAGTACTTTCTCTAACCCAAATATTTTATTTAACATGTTTAACTTAGCATAACAAAATTTAGCTAAATGACTTTTGCATCCACAATGTGCACATGTGTACACTTTGCCATACATGAAATCATGCTTATGTTGATGTGTATGTGCATGTTGTACATGTTTTTCATAGTGTATATTAGATGAATAAGGTATATGTTTCCTTTGAGTTTTCCCATTGGAAACATAGAAGCAAATTTGTTCATGTCAAATGCACACTTTTTCAAAGTGGTATCCAAAATATCAATACGTTTTTGGATATCCAAAAAATATTTTTGTTGGAAGCAATATTAAGGCTTTTACCCTTACGAACAAGTTTATATTTATCAAAATCTTTTTTCGTTTTCTCAAAAAATAGATAAGTCATTTTTCTCTTTAAAAACAATTTCTAGCTTATTCTTTAGAATGTCATTTTTCTTTTTTAATTTTTTATTTTGTGCAAGAGAAATTTCATATCTATTTTGTAATTCTTCAAAAAATTGTGCAAGTTTATCCACATTTAAATCATTATCTTCTAAAGAGTTTCGAGATTTACTATGGAAGCTTCCTCTCCGTTTGTCATGAAACAAACGTTTGCGGCATCTCGAAATCTGTTTCTGAATATCTCAAGTGACTACCATCGCTTTCTTCTTATGCACGTTCTTGGAGGTAGTGGCTTGAAGTGAGGGGCAATCCGAATTAAATGGCTCGTCTTTTTGCAATGAAAGCAAGAACCCATCTACTCCTTCTTTCCGAATCTTCCTTGATGTCTTCCTTTTCGGAAGTTGCTTTATCTTCCCTTTTCATAAAACATCTTGCCCACTTTCCTAATGAGCATGGCAAAGTCCGCACCACTGTCTTCTGATGATTCTTCTTCATCAAAGGATGATAGAGTAGCCTTGAAAGCTATCGTTTTCTTCTTTGCAGTCTCCCTTTCTTCTCTCACCTTCATTTCCATCTCATGGGTTTTGAGATTTTTAATAAAGCCGGAGAAGTCCATTTCCTCTCTATCATTGAGCTCCTTGAAGGTTGTAGCCTTGACTTCCCAAGCTTTGGAAAGAGCTCTAATGGCCTTCCGAATCTTTTGGTCATTGTCTATGGTGTCACCTAAAGAAGATAATCCATTAGTAATCTTAGTGAACCGAGTAAGCATCTCATCGATACTTTTATTTTCAAGCATATAAAAATTCTCATATTGAGAACGGAGCAAGTCAACTTTAGATCTCTTGACTTGCGACGTCTCCTCATGAGTAATGATAAGACCATTCCACACCTCATAAGTGGATTTCCAGTTAATTACACGAGAAAAATCATCATCATTTAATGTTTGTGTAAGTGCATATTGGGCTTTAGCATTGACCTCATAGTCCTTAGCGGTTGCTTTGGACCAAGTATCCTCATCACCGTGAGATTCAACAAATTCTTTGGTAATGGCCTTGGCAACTCTAACTCCTAGGGACTTAAGGAATAGGTTCATTTTGACCTTCCAAAGGAGAAGTTCAACCCACCAAATTTGGGTGGGGACTTGATGCTAGAAAAGTCGTGTATGCCATGAAAACAAGTATAAGTGCACACACAAATAATTAATGCAACAAATGAATATGGCCAAATGAAAAGATCTCCCTAAGGTGGTTAAACTAAAACTAGGATTAAGCTCTGATACCAATTATAAATTATCTAGAGGGGGTGAATAGGTGATGGCTATACTAAATGGCAAATAATATAGAATAAATTTTACTTGCTAGCAACCTAGCAAATACCATTCACAATACAAAAAATACTTGCAAATAAGTAACAATATAAGTGTGCAAGTAAATATAGAGAGAGTAGAGTGAAAATAGAAAGAGTAAGCAATCACAAACACAATGATATGTTCCGAGGTTCGAGCCACTACTCTACGTCCCCGCATTCAACACTATGAAGGATTTTCACTATGACCGATTTCACTAGATCATCAACCGTTATAAGTTCTCACTGGAACTCAATGGACTCATAAGTCTTTTCTTGCGGTGTTGCAACACCAACACGGAGCTCACTAGCTCACTTGAGACTACAACCTCTACAACTTCACAATAGAAGGAAATCGGTTATCTTCACTTATCACAAAAGACTTACAAGTACAATCCTATAACCAAGATGTGAAGGTGAAACTCTTTGGGATTGTGTAGTGGAAATAGCTTGTAAAGATGTAGAGGGAAGGCTCAAGCTAAAAATCAAGAATATGAAATTTTGGCTCAAAAGAAAATCTTTTAAGAAAATGCTAAATCTTAATGTAAACTTGTAAAAACTTGATCTAAACTTTAGAAATCTTGTTAGAGGGTTTTTCTACATCCCACTATTTATAGGGGATGAACACATGAGTAAAAAAACCCAGAAGAGTCATTGGGAAAAGACCCAGAAAAAGACAAAACAGAATACAGCCGTTGGGAAAAATACAGAAGAAAATTCTTCTGTCGGTCGACCGGCCGTCGACCGCCAACGAGCGAAAAATACAGAAGAAAATTTTTCTGTCAGTCGACCAGCCGGTCGTCCGCCAACGGTCAGATTTTCGACCATTGGAGATAGCAGTCGACAAGTCGGTCGACCGTTGTTCCCAACTAGAGAGCTAAACTCTCTGTCGGTCGACCGGGGCGGTCGACTGGACCCAACCGAGAGCAAAGCTCTTGCAGTCGGTTGACCGGCCGGTCGACTGAAGTGCACAAATGCACTTTGGCGCATGTTGGTCAACCGCTTGGTCGACCGACAGAGCAATTTTGCTCTGTCTACGGTCGACCGGTCGGTCGACCGACTAAGGGCCAAAGGCAGGATATTGAAATCTTTTTGAAGCCAATCTTTTTCTGACAAAATAACTTTTTGGTCTTTAAACACAAAATAGAGTTTTAGGGACTTTTAGAACCAGTGTGTGATAATAGATCAACACAAAACAAAGTTAGAAGTATATTTTGTAAAAACACTTTTCTAAACTGAAAACCCGATTTTTCTGAGACTCGTTTTCCCGAAACTCGATTTTGAAAACGATAAAGAGAATATTTATGAAATCTTTTTAAATACACATAAGAATATGAAATATGTGCGTGTGTGTGTGTGTTAATCCCAAAAGCTATCAATGTATATCATCTTGGTTTTAACAACCAACTATAAATCCTATCTAAAATACAAAAAATAAAATATAAATCCTGATATAGTCTTCTTTAGTATACTTGATCCTTGAGCTCTTCTATGTGCTTAGACTCTGGGATATACACCTTCGTGGCTTCCAAATGTGTGAATCTTGTGATGGAGCCGAAATGCAATAAATAGTTAACCTGAAACTTTGTTAAATAAAATTGTTAAAAACATAACTACATATGTTTTGTTATCATCAAACTAGGACTAATGGCCTTTGGGCTAATATATTTCAACAAATATTTCGCCTATTGTTCCTGAACGTTCCTCAATTCCTCATATGTGTATGTTTTTTTTCTCATTGAATTGTGAACATATTGATTATTTATGTAAACTTTAACACCAACAAATATGATTTAGATATAAAACAAAAACATAAACAAAAAAGAGAAATAAAATTGTAACACTAACACTAACACAAACAAAAAATATACATATGATTAATACCTTTCTTGGAATTGGGTTCGTTTGTAATGTGATGATTTCACGCATAAGTCTTATAATATAATATCCGCATTGGATAGAATCGGGTTAACGACGACACTACAAGAAAAGAATATTTTTGTAAATGATAATAGTAAAACTTAAAGTTTAAGAATTACCTGAATCTTCCTCTATGAAGCAGATTTACCTTGTCGGGTTGGATTGGTTTGACTTATATACATGGTGAGAGCACCGTTGATCGGTCGTTGATATTGCACATTCAGTGTCACATTCTCATACTTATTATATAATAAACTCTACTTTTAATCCTAATTATTGTCTAATTTATATGCAGGCCCATTGCTAAAGGAATGAAAAGAGAAACGAGCCCAAAAGCCCATCAAAATTCTGATTTAATTCAGAATTAGTTCTAAATCAGAAAATCAAGGCAGATCATGGCAAATCAAAGAAGTTGAAAGCCGGTTAAAATAAATCTTTCAAAATCAATTGGTTAAAGCCAAAGATCAAAGGCAGTTTCGTCAAATCCAAGAGCTGAAATGGGAATTCCAGAACCAGATAAAGTCAAATCACAAAATCAAGAGCTATACCCCCCGGGTGTGGCCACCTGGCCACACCCAGGGCACGGAAACACGACCAAAGCCGCGTTTCTGCGGCTTTGTTGATTTAGTTAGGGGAGCATGTGCTCCTCCTATCTTCATACACTCCCCGTTGAGTTTTTGCCTATAAATATTAGGTTTTCAGAGACTACAGGGATCAAGCAGAGATAGGTTTTTAGGCTAGTTTTCATTCTTTTTAGTGTAGGATTTTATTTTCATTTTATGTAATTTTAATTTTTTTGTAAGCATAGGCTAGACTGAGATTAATGTAAGTAAGAGAGAGAGACTTATGTTGAGAGTGACACTGATGTAACCTCCTCCTTTCTTTCATAGTTTCTACAAGCAATCAAAGGTAACATCAATATGTTTTTTTTTTTTATATGTTCTTCTTTTTTCTACTTTTTCTCTTTTAGTTTTGATGAATGTTCAAGTGAACCTAGAAGCATCAATATGACCATGTTTGTGTAAGTGCCACCGATATTTCATGATGATGTTCTCCTCCTCAATATTCTGTATCATTTCATTCTTATTCATCTTGATGATGTAATGCGAATGGGGACTGAGCTCGATCTTATAGATTATGCATTGATCGCCTTCAAAGCAAGGTAAAACATATAAGGTTTTCAGGTAAGTCATCAACTAGAGGAGGTGTTTCTTTTAGTTTCTTTCTTTTCTTTAACTTTTAGTTTAGATCAACAACAACACAATCTCACAACTCTTTTATCGCTCTTTTTAATTTCTTTGTATAAATCATTTTCTTTTTTCTCCGTCTTCTCAATCTACCACTTTCTTCCTAACTTAACTTTGACCGATTTTTTCCTTTTCTTTTAAAGAACTAAAAGAAGATCTTTAACCATACTTTGTAGTATAAAAGAGAACTTGCTAAAAAAGCTTCCATCGCTAGTCCCTCCTTATGGATCACGACTCGCATAGCCACTTGCTATTGAGATAGTATTGAGTACTTATACTCGTTATTCTAAGTTCTGAAATTCTATATTTTTGTATGCAGGTAAAACCTCAATCAAATTTGGCGCTGTTTTCGAGGAGGGACGGTAAGTTATTCTCTTTTTAGATTTAAATTTTGGTTAACTTTCTTCTTTGTTCTTGGTGTACACGTTTAACAACAAGGAAATTTTTGCTGCAGTAGACATATAAGTGGCCCTGGACTCTGCTCTAGAAAGCAGGGCCCAGAAGCCCTCAAATTTGCTACATTCTAGTGGCAATCTGAGTGAACTACTAACCTGTATTTTTGCAGGCTGGCTTAATTGTAAAACTAAAATTCTGTAGCTATTTATTTTCTTGTTTGTCTCATTGTACATACTTTCTAACCTCAATAGTAAAATGATGTTTTTAAATGTTAAAAACGGTTTAGACTTTGCATTTAGGCATGTGTCTAATTCGTTTACATTTTATATTACCGTTGAAGAGTGCTGGAGCAAAAGGTATGTATGCTAGCATTTAGTTTAGGAAACATTCTTGAGTGATTATTTGCTTGTTGAATGTTACTTTTCTATATCATGCATACTTTACACAATCAATCTTAAGGGCTTGTCCTACAAACAAAATAAGGTGGGGAAGTCATTACCCTCTCTTAGTCCACAAACAATCTCCTCACTCATTAACCCAAGCCTAACTAAAACTGAGTAGATGTTGGCCCTAGGGACATCTTGGACTCAATAGGAGACTGACCTAAGGGGGAAGTTGATTAGAATTTGACTCTTATCAAATCGGTGTCAAAGGTTGGGAATTGAGGGGCGAAACCCCGAAGATTGGTGGTTTGGCATAATTAGGTCCGTTGCTTAGGCATGGATACCTCCCACTGATCTTGCCCCTACCTGGCCGATTAACTTGTGGTCAGATTCAACAATATACCCCCCCATGGATAGTCTAACCAGTTAGGAGTCGTCTAGTTCTAAAGTCTACCCTAACTTAGGTTAGATTTTTTACTTTTTATTTGTTTGCTTATTTGTTTGTTTTTATTTATTTGTGTTTGACATTTCTTGTGTGATATGGCTTATAACAACAATTTTTTCAATTTTAATGGTAATCCCTATTTCACCTCATTTGACTCAGATAATTCCAACCAGATTTTTTACAATATGAACCAACAAATACACCGGGTTGAACTTATCCGACTCAATACAACCTATGCCCCCAATCTTATGACCATAATTTCTAAAATAATTTCAATTCTTTACAGAATCAATGGGGATTCATCTCCCCCTTGTCTAATTTTCAACCAACTTGTCTTCCTTATCCACCTTGTTCACAATTTTTCATAATATTCATTCCCCGATTTTGCTTCCTATACTCCTTTTCTAGACCAACCCATTGAAGAAAAATTTGACCTAGAAAAGAGTATAGAAGCCATGCAGGAGGCCGAACGAAAATTTCAGGCCTTCCCAATTTCACAATATTTTCAAGATTCATACTCAGTTCCACTAGTTCAAAATAGAAAATCATCAATCTTGGAAATGAGTATGCGTGAGTCCAAGCAACAATCACAAAATTTGATGGACTCACGATTTCACCATAAATTCTAAACAAAACTTCATCTTTTTAAGTCCAATCGCAACAAAATGATGAACCAATCGACTATGAAAAGTTTCTTGAAGCCATGACTCAAGTTCAAATCATTCATAATCATGACATAGATATAATGGTCAAAACTCTTTTTTCTCAGCCTTTGACCATTCCTGATGTCGCTAACCATTCTGTTATAGCCAAAGAATCATGTTGTTTCGAAAAATAAGATTCCATTTCAGAACACCCATTTGAACTTGCCCAAACTCCAAATTTTAAAAACCACATCGACATTTTGGTAAGTTATCCGTTTCTTGAAATTGAACTTGAGAATGAATATGATCCTGAATCTCAACTTGGTAATTCAATTCTACTTCTTGATTCAATAATGACTCTGGTGTCTTCACCTGATTCAATCCTTCTCCAGAGCCCACATTGGATCCTGTGACTATCCATCTGGAAATTGAATCACCAATCTTTTATGATCATCATATTGAACTTGACCAATTTCATACTTTTGAAAGTCCTATTGATAAATTGGCAAGTTCTCATTTTTATGAAATTGAACTTAATGAGGAATGTGACCTTGAGTCTCAAATTTGTGATCCAGCTCAAATTTCTGATTCAATATTGACTCCTGTTTTGCTACCTAATTTGAGCAATATTTTAGAGTCAGTTTTGATTCTCATACTTGTCATTCTTGAACTTGAATCACCAATCTTAGAAAGTCACATTCCATTGTGGGAAAATAAATGTGGACTTGAGTTTCAACTTCTTTATTTAGACCCACTTCCTGAAGAAATTTTCACTCCTGAATCTTTACTTGACTTCAGGCATTTTCCTGAGTCGATTGTAGTTCAAGCCCTTCCTGATTCCAAATCAATCATTCTATCTTTTCATACTCCATTTTGGGACAGAGGTGTTGATAATAATGACTCTGAAATTAGTTTGAAAATTTGAAAATTAGATGGGGTAAAATTCTTAATAAAAATCATTCAAATATACATCATTTTAGTGGGTTATATTAGAGAGGTTTCTGGTGGATTCCTCTGAACTCCACGCAAATTAGATTGGACCACATTTCGTGGACCAATCAGACCACCACCGGAACACCACCTTAAGGTAATATTTTCCTTCCCTTTCTTCTTTTTCATGCATCTATACATTAATTCATACATTGAGGACAATGCATGAGATAGGTGTAGGGGAGGGTTCTAACATAACTTAGGTTTTCTTTTTATTATTAAAAAAATCTTATTATTAACATTTTCTTTACTTTTAAAATTTTTTTAAAATAGAAACAATATTTTAACATATTTTTTGTAAGAAATTAAGTCAATTTTAAGGAATAGGAGAATCATAATTAGGATTTCTTATACTTGATCAAAATAAGATTATTTGTTTGATTTCTAAGGTTAGAAAGAAAATTTGTTAAAGTAATTTAGTCTTGATTTTTACCTTGATAATATATGCATGCTTTATACACTTACACACTTAGGGTTCAAAAACAAAGATTTTTATGCCTTATTTAAAAAAAAAGAAAAAGGAATATATATATATATATATATATATAATTTTTTGATTAAGCTGGGTATTTGTGCCTCATAAAGTATAAGTATTCACGCCTAAAAGCGGTTCATATAATAAAATTCTTAATTTTGTGGCCTTGTTTACTTGAGTTCTTAAGTCCTTGGGGGTGTTTTCTCACCCGGTGCCCTAAGACCGTTCGGTTTGGGAGTCACAAATTAAAGGCTCGTTACATGGGCAGATTAGAAAGCTTAATAAAACTAAGAAATATTACCACTAAAAATAAAAAATAATAAATAAATAAATAAGGCATAAGAGTTAGAGTTAAAGAAACCTTAGTCAAATTTCACGGCCACAAAGGTGCATATGACTTAAGGTAAAGTAATATACTACATGAGAAGTACAATTTGACTCCTTACTTTGATTGATAACAAATTTTTGAATAGAGACTAAGTTTAGGAATGAAAATTTTAGTTCTCCTATAACTTATAAATTACTTGAACTCTTACAACAATACCTCAAATATTTTCTTTCCTTTCAAAATGCTTTTCGAAAATACTAACATTTTTGTCTTTCTTTATGGATTTTGTGGGAGTAATCCACTGAAAACCCTCACGAGATAAACTCGTCCTCTTGGGAAATCTAGAGGTTTAACGGCTGGTTGTACATGCTCAGTGCAATCGCGTGACCTGCGAAAGTGGTCTAATAATTTTTAGTTTAGTTTTATTATTTTGCTTGAGGACGAGCAAAAGATTGGTATGGGGTGTAATCGGTCGCTGATATTGCACATTCATTATCACATTATCATACTTACTATATAATAGACTCTACTTTTAATCCTAATTATTGTCTAATTTATATGCAGGCCCATTGCTAAAGGAAAGGAAAGAGAAACGAGCTCAAAAGTCCATCAAAATTATGTTTAATTCAGAATTAATCGAAATCAGAAAATCAGGGCAGATCATGGCAAATCAGAGAAGTTGAAAACTGGTTAAAACAAATCTTCCAAAATCAATTGGTTAAAGCCAAAGATCAAAGGATGGCCCAGAGGCCCTTCACTCTAGTTTTGATGATGATTAACTCATGTAGTTATAGTTTACTAATAATCTTGTGATATTTAGTTTCAGATATTTAACCAAGATATTAGTAGGTGATTAGCTTCAACAAAGGTGTTTTAGAGCTTTCACATGTTGATTTAAGAGCTCGAGCGTCAAGATTGCATCTAGTACTCGGTTGGAGTTAAGCTCGTTGGATCACGTTTGGATCGAGTCGACTTGGAGACGGAGTTATACAAGAAGACATCAGTTTGTTTAGTTTAAGATTTTGTTTAGATCTTGTGTAAAGATTAGATAGTGTTGATATGGTCAAGTTCACTACACACACACACACACACACACACACACACACTTGTTTTAAGTTTATTGGTTTTTAGTTTTCAGCTTAACCAATATTGGATTTCATGTCAAAAACATAGATATAATATCTTTCATGTATATTGGATTCTATCCAATATACAACATGCTTAAAAGTTGTTTAAATATCATGTTTTTGTATTTACATGTGTTTTGGAAAAATCGGATTTCCATTTCAAAAATCCAAGTTTTGAAAAATACGGATTTTGGTTTAAGGCAAATTTTCAATCACACAAAAATGGTTCAAATTGTTTGTAATATGTGTTGAATTTTTGTCACATATATTTGTATTTCAAAGATATAATAACAGCTGATTTTTTGTGCAATTTATGTGATTTTATGAGATTTAATAGAAGATAAAAACTCAAGTTTTTTAATCCCTATAGTGTTGGACCTGGCTGTGTGCCGGTTGACCGGACCGATCGACCGACGTGCACGCAGCCTGGGCTGGTGGGCCGGTCGACTGGGCAGTCGACCGTCCAGAGAGCTCTGCTATCTGAAAATGGCCCCGGTCGACTGGCAGAGAGCTGCTGCTCTCTGTATCCAGTTCCGGTCGACCGGGCGGTCGACCGGAGGCACAACGGTTATAAAAATGACCGTTGGGCCGGTCAACCGGGCGATCGACCGGAAGGGCAAAACTGCCCTTTCCTGCTGCTAACGGGCAGATTTTGTTTGGGGCTATAAATACCCCATTCCTTGGCTATTTTAAACAAGAATTTCAAGAGCAAAATTTTCTATCTTTCAGCAAATTTTTAAAAGAGTTTTAGTGCCAAAAGATTTGATCTTTATTTGTTTTTAAAAGGGTTGGAAAAATCAAGAAAAGGAGAAGTCTTTGGGATTTGTTTTTGATCTTCATTTCTATAGCTATTTTAGAAGTTTTCCTAATAGTTTTTCTTTGAGATTTTGATTTTCAAACTCTTTGTTTTCTCACACTTGAGCTATCATATCTATTCTATCTATAGGATCTTTGTTTTGTGAGAAATTGATTTGTAGTTTGTTGAAACCACCAAGAGTTGTATTCATCCATTTGCTTGTAGCTTTGTACCTTGCCCTCTAAGTGTAGAGGAGGTTGTGCATTAGATTGTGGTTATCCCTCTAAGTGTAAAGGCGATTGAGTTTGTTGGTATCCCTCTAGTGAGAGGTTGATCTTGTGTTGGCTTTGTGCCTAGCCTCTAAGTATAGAGGTTGTTTTGGTTGAGAGAGAAGTTGTGTACTCTCAAATTGTATTTTCCCAAATCCTCAGTGGAGGTTCCATGTGTGGGAAGTCCTGTGTGGACGAGTTAGTGGAAATCCTTCTGTGTGAAGGCGGGGACGTAGAACTGGGTGCTCGAATCTTGAAACATATATTTGTGTTTGCGTTTGATCCACTATCTCTTACTCTCTCTCTCTTATATTGTGCATTGATTCATATTGTTCATATCATATACATGCTTGGTTTATTTGTGTGCCATACTTGTGTTAAACTAAGAGAGCTTCATAAGCACCTCAACTCTTATTTAGAGGAATTTAGAGGCGATAGTCCAGAGCCCTTCACCGGGAATTCGGCTACACTCTTTGGTTACACAAAGTGTATTACATTAAGTTTTTAATTCCGCATTATTTGTCTTTAGATTAGCCTTACACTTATTCACCCCCCTCTAGGTGTATTTTCAATTGGTGTTAGAGCCTACGCTCCTGATTTTAGGTTTAACCACCTTGGATTGAGATCTTGGTTGCTAATCTAGTATTTGCATTTGGACACATACTTGTTTACACACACTCATGGGTTATCTTGCACCTCTCATGTTTGATGTTTCTAACATCAATATGTGGAAGCTTAGAATGAGTATGTAACTTAAAACCCTAGGTTTACATGTGTTCCTTGCCGCTACCAAGAAATTCTATCTTGGTAACAGCGAGCATATAGAGGCAATGCACAAGCCCTTGAGGTACTTAGAAGCACGCTTAATAAAGAATATTTAAATATAGTTTCTCATTGTGATTCCGCCTTTACAGTGTGGAACACCTTTATCTCTCCCGCGCTACAAATAACGAAATATGTGGAGGAGAAATCTAGTTGAGAAGAATCCGAACAACGTTGCTTCATAGTCCAAGAGAATGACTTCCTTGAGGTACACTCGGACACTCAACTAGATGATAGTTTTTCTTGTGATGAATATATTGATGCCGATGCATTAAATGAAGAATTTTTTATTGTATGTAAAAAATTACTTGAAATATATTAAGTTTTGAAAAGAAAAGTTTTGAACTTAATAAAGAAAATGAGGATTTAATTTCAAAACTTGATGTATCTTTGCAAGAGAAGGTTTAGATTTTTAATGAAGGGACTCATTGAAATCCCAACTTGAACTTGCCCTAAATGATTGTAATGAAGTTTTAAAGAATAATGAGATTTTATCTTCAAAACTTGATTTTGTTTTAAAAGAAAATGAAACTTTGAAAAATAAAATTGCTTTAATTTCAAAGAATTTGGATTTGATTTCTAACACTAATAAATCTTTGAAAATGATATTGACACACATGTTTGCCATGCTTTATCATCTAGTGTATCTATTGCATGCACCTCTTCTTCTATTATTACAAATGATATAAATGTTTTAAAGAAGAGTGTTGATTGTTTGGGCTCCACTTTGAGCCAATGTGCCTTGAACGACACACGTTTGGAATCTATGTTTCGAAAGAAACATGTTCCTCCTATGCATGCACACAAACCACGACATACACATGCTTCTCACGTACATACACACAACACTATGTATGCTCATGTGTACACATGTACACATTGTGGACGTAAGAGCCACCTTGCAAAATTTTGCTTTGATAGAATTAATGATTCAAATTTTGCAAACAAATTTATTTGGGTTAGGAAAGGAGCTAACCCCCATGGACCCAAAAGAGTATGGGTACCAAAAACTACTCCTATTTTATTTGATGTAGGTGTGGGCTCTCACATGACGTGAGAGTTATAGGTGCCTTGAGGTGGATGCGTTCCGAGCTTAAAAGTGATAATTTTGGATGTATCACTTTCAAGTGAAGTCACCTTGGTTTGGAGATCTAGAAATGTGCCCTCTTGGTTTTGGTAATGATTTCTAACTCTCATTTATGTTTACATGCTTTCATATGATTAATTTTTAGCAAGTCATGTTTTTATGATTATTATGTTAAATGCCATGATATTTAGACCTATGACATACATGCATAGTATTTGAGATACACCCATGTTTATATGGACCTATATTTTGTGTTCTCATTATAGTTTAGCTATTGTGCATTTCATAGTTCTAATAACATGTGCATTTACCTAATGATCACTTTGATTTATATTTTGTTTTATGCTTCATGATTTGATTACTTATTTAGATGCAATTTTTCATTAAACTTGTGCATATGCTTGTACAACTAATGAGCCACAAATAGATTATTATAAGTTTGTGCTTGATTGCTCATTTGTACCCATTAGATGTACTAGTATAGCCTAGTTTTAATGATTAATGCATTTCAACTTATATTCCCTATTTTTGAACATGTTTTATGACAATATATTTTAACTTCATGTATATGTCAATTTGTCAAAACTTTAAGATATACATGTATAACCTTGAGTCATTTGCGTTTTATGTAAAATCTTTTGTGGACTCATTTGTGTTTGGATATGTATATATACTTCTACTTTAGTCAAAACATACATATGCCTTGACGTTGGTATTGTTTTAATGAAAAAATTAAATTTTGATGATTTTCGTGTTTATAAAGAAATTTCATATTGAACCTTAATGCCTCATTTCATGATTTTGTTGATTACATGACTTTGTACACTCACATTATTTGATGTTTACTCATGATTTTTATTTTCATGAGCTTTCTATGTGCTATGGACTTTGAGTGTTGATGATTATGTAATTTTCATATTTTTATGGATATATTCTTGTTTTATTCCTTGCTTGAAGGATTTCATACTAGTTTTCAAATTTATCATAAAACTAGTGCGTATTTCTTCATTTTGGAAGAGTTTTCAATTATGCTAATATTATTTTCAAACTTATTTTTGAAAACCCCTTCCATCGATGGGTGGTTGGATGGGCGATCATGCTTTGTATGCTTAATTGAAAATAATTTTAAATTGTGCATGAAAGGGAAGTATTTATGAGTTATACACTGGTTCCTCATTATGTTTTCAATTGGTATCACAATTGATATTTATTTTGTATACTCATATTTATTTCTATATATGTATGCTTCAACTTCAAATAGTATCAATTTCGATTGGCATTTAACTTTTCATACATATATATGTGTTTTGATTGTGCTTACTATATCTCTATATCCTTAAGCACAAGTTTTGTTATGCTAAGCTTGATTTAGTCCTTAATGATAATTATTTTTCAATTGGTTTCTTATAAAACTTATGCATCATTTTCATTAGTATTTCATAAAGGGGAAGAAAAATTCATGTTTTACCTTTCAATCGGTTTTGTTTACAATTGATATCTTACTCCCACTCTTTATGTTGAAAAATGATATCTTAGTTTTCATTTGGTTTCTTATGCTCCTAATGAAAATTATTTGCAATTGGTATATGTTTCATTTTCAATATTGGTATCAAGAATATTAAATTGATATTATTCTCTTTTTGGTATCTCTATTGCAAAATGATTTTAGTAAAGATTGGTTTATGTTTTTTTTAATTGGTATCAAAAGTGTAAAATATTTTCAATTTGTACTAATTTTTACAATTGGTATAAGATTTCGTATATATTTATATCTTTCAATTGGTATCAAAATTTTTGTTAGTTTCTTCAAAATGTTTAGTTTATTTTCAATTGGTATCATAAATTGGTATCATAATGTTTCGATGTATACTTTAATACTAATTGATACATTTTTTCAATTGGTATCATAATGTTTTGATTTGTATTGCTTATATGCAAGGGAAGCTTTACATCTTCTCTGTATATATATATTCATGTTGAGTCCATCTCATATTGAGAAGTTTGACCGTTCTTCTTTATGTCTTACACGTGTGTAGTAGGAGTTTCACATCTCCTTTTATACATTGTATATTATACTTTATGTGGTTAGGGTTTAGTCATCTCTTTTCATATAAATGCATGTATGCAGGGGGAGTTAACTTCACGTCTCTCCTCTTCATAAATGTATATAACATATATACCTTTATTGTTTAATTAATGCAAAAAGGGAGAAAAATATTATTTATGCCCTTTATTATTTGTACCCCTTTGTTGATGAATTGACAAAAAGGGAGAGAGATATTTTGGAGTTTGATACATGCATGTTTGTTTATATTTTTTATCTTTTACCATCGGTATCAAGAGCACCTTTTGTTGGTATTAAGAGCAACATTTTTTTTAAGAACATTTTATTTTAAAATTGGTAGCAAGAGCATGTTTAATTTCATTGGTATCAAAGATCACGTTTGTTTCATTCCCTTGTTTTATGCATGTTTATGCATATCTATTTTTGAGCATTCATTACATATCTTTATGTTTATTGCTATGCATGAGTTAAGGTGGATCTTCTATGAAGCTTAACTTTAATCCATGCATATATAACTCCATGAGTTTTTGTCATCATCAAAAAGGGGGAGATTGTTGGCCCAGAGGCCCTTCACTCTAGTTTTGATGATGATTAACTCATGTTGTTATAGTTTACTAATAATCTTGGGATATTTAGTTTCAGATATTTAACCAAGATATTAGTAGGTGATTAGCTTCAACAAAAGTATTTTGGAGCTTTCACATGTTGATTCAAGATCTCGAGCGTCAAGATCGCATCTAGCACTCGGTTGGAGTTAAGCTCGTTGGATCACGTTTGGATCGAATCGACTTAGAGACGGAATTCTACAAGAAGACATCGGTTTGTTTAGTTTAAGATTTTGTTTAGATCTTGTGTAAAGATTAGATTGTGTTGATATGCTCAAGTTCACTACACACACACACACACACACACACACCACACACACACTTGTTTTAAGTTTATTGGTTTTTAGTTTTCGATTTAACCAATATTGGATTTCATGTCAAAACATAGATATAATATCTTTCATGTATATTGGATTCTATCCAATATACAACATGCTTAAAAGTTGTTTAAATATCATGTTTTTGTATTTACATGTGTTTTGGAAAATCGGATTTCCATTTCAAAAATTCAAGTTTGAATAATAAGGATTTTGGTTTAAGGCAAATTTTCAATAACACAAAAATGGTTCAAATTATTTGTAATATGTGTTGAATTTTTGTCACACATATTTGTATTTCAAAGATATAATAACAGCTGATTTTTGTGGAATTTATGTGATTTTATGGGATTTAATAGAAGATAAAAACTCAAGTTTTTAATCCCTATAGTGTTGGACCTGGCTGTCTGCCGGTCGACCGTAGCAGAAGTCAGTCGACCGGTCCGGTCGACCGACGTGCACAGGACGTGCACGTAGCCTGGGCTGGTGGGCCGGTCGACCGGGCGGTCGACCGTCCAGAGAGCTCTGCTCTCTGAAAATGGCCCCGGTCGATCGGCCGGTCGACCGCAGAGAGCTGCTGCTCTCTGTATCCAGTTCCTGTCGACCGGGTGGTCAACCGGAGGCACAGCAGTTATAAAAATGACCGTTGGGCCGGTCGACCAGGCGGTCGACCGGAAGGGTAAAACAACCCTTTCTTGCTGCCAACGGACAGATTTTGTTTGGGGCTATAAATACCCCATTCCTTGGCTATTTTAAACAAGAATTTCAAGAGCAAGATTTTTTATCTTTCAGCAAGTTTTTAAAAGAGTTTTAGTGCCAAAGATTTGATCTTTATTTGTTTTTAAAAGGGTGGAAAAATAAAGAAAAGGAGAAGTCTTTGGGATTGGTTTTTGATCTTCATTTCTATAGCTATTTTAGAAGTTTTCCCAAGAGTTTTTCTTTGCGATTCTGATTTCCAAACTCTTTGTCTTCTCACACTTGAGCTATCATAACTATCCTATCTATAGGATCTTTGTTTTGTGAGAAAATTAGTTTGTGGTTTGTTGAAACCATCAAGAGTTGTATTCATCCATTTGCTTTTGGCTTTGTATCTTGCCCTCTAAGTGTAGAGGAGGTTGTGTATTGAATTGTGGTTATCCCTCTAAGTGTAGAGGCGATTGAGTTTGTTGGTATCCCTCTAGTAAGAGGTTGATCTTGTGTTGGCTTTGTGCCTAGCCTCTAAGTGTAGAGGTTGTTTTAGTTGAGAGAGGAGTTGTGTACTCCCAAATTGTATTTTCCCAAATCCTCAGTGGAGGTTCCCTGTGTGGGAAGTCCTGTAAAGTACACCTAGAGAGGGGGTGAATAGGTGTACCGCTAATCTAATGAACTAAATGCGGAAATTAAACTAATTTGCAACAACACTTAGTGCAACCAACGAGTGTAGCCGAATTTCCCTTGAAGGGCTCTGGAGTAACTCCTCTTGATTCCTCTGAATAAGAGTTGAGGCGCTATATGAAGCTCTCGTGGTTAAGCACAAGTGAGGCACACAAGCAAACACAACCAAGCATATAGGAATAAGCAATATGAATCAATGCAAGGCACAACACAAGCATATAAGATATGACAATATGAATGATGCAATACACAAAGGTAAAGAGAGAGTTAAGAGTCAATGGATAAAACGCAAACAACAAGATGTGTTTCGGGGTTCGAGCACCGAGCTCTACGTCCCCGCCTTCACCGAGAAGGATTTCCAATCCACTAACTATGTCCACCTAGGACTCCCACCGAGGGAACCTCCACTGAGGATTTTGTACAAATACAACCGGGAGTACCGAACTCCTCTCTCAACCAATCCAACCTCCACCGAGGCAATACAAACACCATAATCCACCTCTACCAAAGAGGGATACAAAGCCAACACCAACTCCACCTCACCAAGAGGGAGTAAACCATAATCTCAACCTCTACCAAAGAGGGAGCAACCAACAACCCAAATCAACCTCTACCAAAGAGGGATACAACAAGTAAGGGTTTACAACTTAGTGGTTTCCTCAACCACAAACAATTTTCCCACAAATAAAGATCCTATAGAATAGGATAGGAGATATAGCTCTAGTGTGAAAATCAAGGTGTTTTGGAAATCAAATAACAAAGAAAACTACTTGGGAAACTCTTGAAAATGATAGAAATGAAGATCTAAAACGATATCCCAAAATCCTATTTTTCTTTGATTTTTTCAAAACCCTTGAAAACAAAAATAAAGATAAAATCTTTAAGCTTTAAACACTTTTGAAGGCTTGTAAAAACACTGGAGAGTATAGAAATTTGGCTCTAAAAATCTTAACCAAAATCCCAAACAAATGGGGTTTAAATAGGCCTCCATCAAAAACTAGCCGTTGAGCTGATCTGGCAGCTCTGACGGCTGGCGGTCGACCGCCCGGTCGACCGCCAACGGTCAAATTTTTGACCGTTGGAAGCCAGCGGTTGACCGCCCGGTCGACCGTCCCAATCCAGAGAGCAAATGCTCTCTGGCCGGTCGACCGCTCGGTCGACCGCCCACGCCCTACGGTCGACCGGTCGTTGACCGCCCAAGTGGCTGGCCAGCGTGCACGTTTTGTGCACGTCGGTCGACCGGTTCGGTCGACCGACTCTAGGTCCGTCGACCGGCCCGGTCGACCGCCAGAGCCTGGCAGGCTGAGTTCTTGGACAGAAAAACTTGTTTTAAAATAATCTAGAAAATCCCATAAAACTTATAAAATTCCACAAAAATAGTTTTATCAAAATACATTGAAATACATACTTGTGTGAAAAAATCCAACACAAATTTCGAACGTTTTTAACCATTTTTGTGACTTACAAATTTTACCGAAAACCAAAAACTGTATTTTTCAAACTTTGATTTTTCAAATGAAAATTCGTTTTGTCCAAACTTAACCAAATACGAAAACATGATACTTAAACACTTTGAAGTATGTTGCATATGGACATAAGTCCAATATACATGAAACATATATATATATATATATATATATATATATATTATATATATATATATATATATATATATATATATATATATATATCACAGTTTTTTGACTTTAATTCCAAAATTATGTTTTGTAAAAATACCAAAGCACCAAAACTCATGAATAGGCATATCAAAATAAGTTTGTTTAAGATATAAAGCATACATGTATATAGAATGAATCTAATATACATAAAACTATGTAAACTTGTTTTGATATACATGTATATAGAATGAATCTAATATACATAAAACCATGTAAACTTGTTTTGATTCTATCTATTCATGAAAACCAAGATCGGTTAAACCAAAAACCAAAACTAATAAACATGAAAACTAGAAACACGTGTGTGTGTTGTGAACTTGAGCATATCACACTATCTAGTCTTTACAAATGGATCTAAAACAAAAATTAAACTATGTACCAAGTCTTCTTGACGTCTCCGTCTTCAAGCCAACTCGATCCAAACCGTGATCCACTGAGCTTGACTCCAACGAGTGCTATATATGATCTTGATGCTCGGGCTCTTGAATCACCAAGTGAGAAGCTCCATAAACACTTTGCTGAAGCTAATCACCAACTAATATCTTGATTAATGATCTGTAATTAAATATCACAAGATTATTAGTAAACATAACTACATGAGTTAATCATCATCAAACTAGAGTGGAAGGCCTCTGGGCCAACAATCTCCCCCTTTTTGATGATGACAAAACTCATGGAGTTATATATGCATGGATTAAAGTTAGCTTCAAAGAAGCTCCCCCTTAACTCATGCATAACAAATAAGCAATAATATGTGCAATGAAGATTAAACATGAAAATGCATAGATATGCATAAAACAGTGAAATGACTAAAACATGTTCTTGATACCAATTTACCAATTTAAAAGTAAAACTTTATTACCAATAAAACATGCTTTTGATACCAAAACAAGTAATGCTCTTGATACCAATAATTAAACGTGTTCTTGAAAACAAACTCAAATACTTCTTCTCTTTTTTTAAAAACATAAAACATGCATACAAAAATGCATATAAACTCAAATACTTCTCCAACAACTTCTTAAAAAGTATGAGTTATTAAAAACTGAAAACATAAATTGAAGAAGAAAACACTTCGTTGTTAAAGGAAAAGATTCTTTTAAAAATAAATTTGAAATTATTTCAAAAGAAAATGAACTTTTGAAAAGGAGAATATTTTCTTATCTTCGAAATTAAATGACCTTTGTGAAAGAAATAATTCTTTGAAATAAAATTATTTTGGTAGAAAAAGAAAAAGAAATTATTTTGGAAGAAATACTCTTTGAAAAGAAAATTTGATTCAAAAGAAAAAGAAAATATTTTTAAAAGAAAAAGATAGTTGATTCTCATTCTTGCCATGCTAATAATGTTGCATCCTCTTTTGATAAAATGAGATTCATGATTTGAAAAGAGAATTGATTATTTAAACTCAAATTTGAGCAATTGTACATTAACAATGACAGATTGGGATCTATGTTTCGCAAGAAACAAATTTCACATATGCATGCACATCTTACACGGCACGGCATACACCTCATATACACCATGATCATACCCATTCTCATATGTATGCTAGAGTGTATAAATGTACATATTACGGCCGCAAAAGTCATCTTGCAAGACTTTGCTTTGATAGAATAAGTTCTACAAATTTTGTAAATAAAAATGTTTGGGTTTCTTATGATGCTAACCCCTGTGGACCCAAAAAAATGGGTACCAAAATCCCCACCACTTGTATTTGATGTAGGTGTGGGCTCTCACATGATGTGAGAGGTATGGTGCCTTGATGGTGGATCCGTTTGAGCTTGATGGACACTACATTGGATGCATCACCTTCAGGTTGATTGGTGAGAGGACCACCATGATTTAGAGACCTAGAGATTAGCTCATTGGTTTTGGTAACTATCTCTAACTCCCATTTTAGTTTACATGTTTTTGTAATTGATGAATTTTAGCATATTTTGGTTCCAATATTCATTATGTTAAATGATCATGTTTTTGTACTTCATGTGGTGAATACTAGTTTAGATTTTTGTTAAAATTTTTGTTTATACTTATACAAGTAGTGAGCTACACTTGATTATATATGTTTGTGCTTTATTGCTCATTTGTACTCATTACATGTACATGTATAACCTAGTTTTAATGATTCTTTCATTTATACTTTTTCCCCCTATTTTTGTAAATATTTTGCTTCATGTATATGTTTTTTTGTCTAAAACTAATAAATATGCATGTATACCCTTGAGTCACTTGCCTTCATGCAAATTCTATTATGAACTTGTTTGTGTTTGGGATATATAAGTATATTTTTAGTTTTGATAGAACATACATATACCTTGAAGTTTGATTAATTTTAATGAAACATAAATTTTTATGATTTTCATATTTTTTTCAAAGAATTTCATGTTTATTTTGAACCTTATTGATTATTTTATGAATATGCTATTCACATGATTCTTGTGCACTCATATTATTTTTATTTACACATATACTTGTTTTATGAGCATATTTTTTAGCCTTATAAATCTTGAGTGATAATTTTTTTTGTGTACTTAGCAATGATTCATAGAATATATGATTTGCTTTCATGTTTCGAAGGATCTTTAACTAGTTATCAAAAATACTTTAATCTAGTTATTTATTCTTCATTTGGTAGTGTTTTTCAATTTACAACTATTTTCAAATCTTATTTTTGAAAACTTCTACCCTTTAAGGGCGGATGGTTGGGCGACCATGCCTTGTATCCCTTATTGATATCTTTTATCATGTGTACGAAAGGGTGGAAAGTATGAGTTATACACTTGATTTTTAAGGAATTTTATTTTTGTATGCTCATATTTGTTTCTTATATATGTATGCTTTAAATTTCAATTAGTATCAATTTCAAATTGTATTTTCATTTTCATACATACATATATATGATTTGATTGTACTTATCTTTACATTCTTAAAGCACAAATTATATTTATGTTAAGCTTGATTTTATTCTAAATGTTAATTGGTATCTATACAAGCTTATACATTGATTTCAATTAGTATTTCAATTACCATTTATTTGATATCAAAAATGTACTTCATGTTTCACCTTCTATTGGTATCAAAATCTACTATGCTATCTTAAATTTTTTTTTTAAGTGGTACCAACTTTTGTTTTGTCAACTACTATTTGATTTCATTGATACCAAAATTTGTTTTGTTGACTCAAGAAATTTCAAATTTGTGTTTAAAAATTATTAAAATGAAAAATTTTGTTTTAAAAGTGGCTTCAAAATTTGTTGATATATATTGCCTATATGCAAGGGGAGCTTAACATCTCTGCTTATATATTGTATATTATGTTTTATATGGGTTTAGGGTCTAGTCATCCCTTCTCCATGTAATGCATGTATGCAGGGGCAGCTAACTTTACGTCTCTCCTCTTCATGAATGTATATCACATATACATCCTTATTGTTTGATTGTCCTCACCACTTTGTTGATGAATTGATAAAAAAGGGGAGAAGAGTTTTGAGAGTTTATATATGCATATTTATATCTCTGTTTATGCATATTTGTTTGTTTAGTTTATGAACTTTATTGAATATCTTTAAATTTTTAATCAAAAAATATTAGAGAGAGCTACAAGTGAAACAAACAAATAAATTTTAATAGAAAAAATGTTTTCCTATATAACTTGTATGCTAAGTTTGATCGGGCAAATATTTTTCTATAATGCAACCTTGCACTAGGAGAGACAAATTAGTCCTCAGATGGTGGGGCTGTTTGTTTTGTCGTAAAAGTCGTAAAGTTCGTAATTCGTAAATGACTTACAACCCAATTACAACTACGATGTTTGTTTGGACCGTAATTTGTAAAAGAGTTTCGCAACTCAACTTCTACTCACTTACAACTCAATTACCACTCGCTTATAGCCCACTTATAGTTAATTTTGTGGTCATGCAGATTTGTATCATTTTTATGTTAATATTAATTTTTTAATATTTAGCATTTTTAGTTTTTATTTGTATTATTAAAACTTTTAAATCACCAAATAGCACCTTTGCTGAAGCTAATCACCAACTAATATCTTGATTAATGATCTGTAATTAAATATCACAAGATTATTAATAACATAACTACATGAGTTAATCATCATCAAAACTAGAGTGGAAGGCCTCTGGGCCAACAATCTCCCCCTTTTTGATGATGACAAAACTCATGGAGTTATATATGCATGGATTAAAGTTAAGCTTCAAAGAAGCTCCCCCTTAACTCATGCATAACAAATAAGCAATAAATATGTGCAATGAATATTAAACATGAAAATGCATAGATATGCATAAAACAGTGAAATGACTAAAACATGTTCTTGATACCAATTTACCAATTTAAAAGTAAAACTTTATTACCAATAAAACATGCTTTTGATACCAAAACAAGTATGCTCTTGATACCAATAATTAAACATGTTCTTGAAAACAAACTCAAATACTTCTTCTCTTTTTTTTAAAAACATAAAACATGCATATAAAAATGCATATAAACTCAAATACTTCTCCCCCTTTTTGTCAATCATCAACAAAGGGGTAAAGAAAACACAAAAAAATGATGTTCTCCCCCTTTTGTCTAAAAACAAAATGATACGAATAAGGGGTCAAATCAAAGATGATACCAATTAAAAATATGTCAATAAGGTGCATATTGATACCAATTGAAAGTGATCATAAAAACATTTAAGAAATGCCTATCAATTGAAGGTAAATGAGGCATTGAAAAACAGTCACAATCAAACATTTTTATATCAAAATGAAAACATATACCAATTGATAGTAAAAAAAAAATCTTGATACCAATTGATAAGTAAATAAATACCATCTTGATACCAATTGAAAGTATTATTCTTTATAAACATATGATACCAAATCAATATTAATTTTTTTTAATCATTTTCCATCATAAAGTATGGGAGTGAAATACAAAACCAATGGTAAACAAAATACCAATTGAAAGATGAAATACTAGTTTTCTCCCCCTTTATGAAATACCAACAAAATGATGCATAAGCTTGTATTAGGATACCAATTGAAAATTAATCATTGAAACATGATGGTCATTAAACTCAAGCTTTTAGCATAACCAAAATTTGTGCTCCAAGATATAGGATATAATAAGCACAAATAAAACATATATATGTATGAAAAATTAGATACCAATCGAAATTGATACTATTTGAAGTGTAAGCATACATACATAAAAATATATGAGTATACAAGAAATGTCAATATTGATACCAATTAAAAAAAAAATCCAATGATACCAATTGAAACAACAATAAGATCAAGTGTATAACTCATAATCTACCACCCATTTCATGCACATGTTTTAAAATGATTTTCAATATAGAACATACAAGACATGGTCTCCCAACCAACCGCCCTTAGAAGGTAGGGATTTTCAAAAATAAGTTTGAAAATATTGTATGTTTGAAAAACTCTACCATAACGAAGAATATCGCAACTAGTTAAAATGGAAAAACTTATAAACTAGTACGAAATCCTTCAAGTAAGGAATAAAACAAAAATATTTTTCATGAAACACATGTAAATCACATGATTACCAACACTCAAAATCTATGAAGCGTAATCATACTCATAAAAACAAAATTATGAGAAAACATGAATGATGTGAGTGTATAAGCATAATGTGAAAAACATAGTCATGGAAATAGGCAATTAAGCTCGATTGAAATTCCTTTAAACATGAAATCATCAAAAAACTAAATTTTCATTAAAAACAATTTATGATTCAAGGCATATGTATGTTTTGACAAAACAAGAAGTATACATACATATCCCTAAACACAATTGAGTCTATAATAAAGATTTGCATGAAAAGCAAATGACTCAAGGGGTATACATGTATATTTTAAGGTTTGACAAAATAAACATATACATGAAGTGAAAACACATGATCATAAAACATGTCCAAAATGTGGAATACAAGTTTAAAATGCATGAATCATCAAAACTAGACTATACTAGCACATCTAATGGGTACAAATAAGCGTTCAAGTACAAACATATAAAAATTTATTTATGGCCCACTATATGTACAAGTATAAATCCTAGTCTAATGAAAACTAACATCTAAACAAGTAACCAAAACATGAAGCATAAAACGAGACATAAATCACATGATAAACATAAATACGATCAATATGTAAATCCACATGCTATTAGAACTCTGATATACATAATAGCTAAACAAAGGTGAGAACATAAACAAAAAATGATCCATATAAACATGGGTGATCTCAAAGCTATACATGCATGTCAATGGTCTAATAATCATGGCATATATCATACTAATCAAAACATAAAGCATCAAAACAAAAATCATAAACATCCATATGATCATTATGTATATGCATATGTATTAGATCTAGGACATACATATAGTTTAAAACAAAGTGAGAACACAAAGATATAAGTCCATATTAAACATGGGTGTCTCAAATAACTAACATGTATATCACTAATCTAACTATCATGGCATAATCATAATAATTAATAAACATCAAAACATGCTATAAATAATGATATGAAAGCATGTAAATATAAACGGGAGTTAGAGATTGATACCAAAACCGATGAAGGCACCTCTCTAGTTCTCCAAATCAAGGTGGTCCTCCCACCAAACTTCCCTTGAAAGTGATGCATCCAAATAGTCATCATGAAGCTCAGAACGCATCCACCTCAAGGCACCAATACTCTCACGTCATGCGAGAGCCCACACCTACATCAAGTACAATAGGGGTGATCTTTGGTCCCATACTCTTTTGGGTCCATGGGGGTTAGTTCCTTTCCTAACCCAAACAAATTTATTTGCTAAATTAACATCATGTATACGATCATAGAAAAATTTAGCAAGGTGGCCCTTACGTCCACAATGTGTACAAGTGTACACATGAGCATACAACGTGTTATGGTTGTGACCGTGAGTAGCATGTGTATGCCGTGGAGGGTGTGCATGCAAAAATGGAACTTGTTTCTTTCGAAATAAAGATTCCAAACATGTATGGCTCAAACACAATGGCTCAAAGTGGAGCCCAACAATCCATATTCTTCTTTAACAAATTTATATCATTTTCAATTAGAGAAGAAGTGGAGCATGCAATAGGTGAACTAGGTGAAACTATCCTAGCATGGCAAACATGTGAAACCATATTATTTTTCGAAGATTCATTTTTCTTTAAACAACTTCTAAATCCTTAGAAATAGAAGCATTTTCATTTTTAAAGAATCATTTTCTTTTAAAACAAAATTAACTTTTGAAGACAAGTTTTCATTTTTCTTTAAAATATCATTACAATCATTTTTAGATTTCAAATTTCATTTTCCTTTAGGGAAAGGTCTAGTTGAGATTTAAGTGAGTCACGTTCACTAGAGATCTCTTCTTTCTCTTGCAAAACCAAAACAAGTTTAGAAGACAAATTTTAATTTTCTTTATTTAATGCAAAAGACTTCTTTTTCAAAAGATTATATTTTTCTAAAAGTTTTTTCACAAACAATAGAGAGTTCTTCATTCAAGGCATTGGCATCAACATACTCATCACAAGAAGAACTAGCATCATCACAATCTATTTGAGATTCCGAATATACCTCAAGGGAGTCATTCCTTGGACCATGAAGCATTGTGGCTCGGATTCTCCACTAGATTCCTCCTCCGTTTGGATTGACAATTGAAGCTTGGAGGTGGTCAACCGTGTTCCACACTGCATAGGCGGAATCACAGTTAGAAACAAGCATAAGATATTTTTTATTTAGCGTGCTTCTAAGTGCCTCAAGGGCTTGTGCATTGGCCCCTATATGATTGCGGTTACCAAGATAGCATTTCTTGGTAGCGGTAAGGAAAACATGCAAGCCTAGGGTTTTTAAATACATGAACATCCTAAATTTCCATGTGTTAATGCTGGAAACATCAAATATGGGAGGTGATAAGCAATCCATGGGTGTGTGCAAACAATATACGTGCAAAATGCAAATGATAGATTATCAAACCAAGATCTCACTCCTAGGTGGTTAAACTAAATATCAGGAGCGTAGGCTCTGATACCAATTGTAAAGTGCACCTAGAGGGGGGTGAATAGGTGTACTGCTAATCTAATGAACTAAATGCGAAAATTAAAACTAATTTACAACACACTTAGTGCAACCAACGAGTGTAGCCGAATTCCCCGTGAAGGGCTCTGGACTAACTCCTCTTGATTCATCTGAATAAGAGTTGAGGCGCTATATGAAGCTCTCGTGGTTAAGCACAAGTGAGGCACACAAGCAAACACAACCAAGCATATAGGAATAAGCAATATGAATCAATGCAAGGCACAACACAAGCATATAAGATATGACATATGAATGATGCAATGCACAAAGGTAAAGAGAGAGTTAAGAGTCAATGGATCAAACGCAAACCAAGATGTGTTTCGGGTTCGAGCACCGAGCTCTACGTCCCCGCCTTCACCGAGAAGGATTTCCAATCCACTATGTCCACCTAGGACTCCCACCGAGGGAACCTTTACCGAGGATTTTGTACAAATACAACCGGGAGTACCGAACTTCTCTCTCAACCAATCCAACCTCCACCGAGGCAATACATGAAATACACCTAAGGGGGGGTGAATAGGTGTAATTGCTAATCTAATGATCTTTTAAACTTATGAAATGAGTGATGCAACAATCTCTCAAAACACAGACTAAGAGCCGAATACCCCTTGCGAGGTTCTGAACTCCTTCCTCCCAATTCCCCTTAATGGGTTAGAGGTGCGCAATGCAACCGTGTTGTATTGAGTGTGATTGAACAATGCCAAGTATGATGATGAAAATGAAATACACACAAGTAAAATAGCAAGTAAAGTAAATAAATAAGGATTGCACAAATAAAGGTTAGTTCTCAAGCAATAAATTGGAAGTGATATAAAGCAAGAAAGTAAGCAAGAAAACGCCAAGGCAATCGCAAACAAGATGATTTGTTTCGAGGTCCGAGCCCGTTGCTCTAGTCCCCGCCTTCACCTCCGTGAAGGGTTTTCCACTATCCCCTTAGGATCCCGTACAAGTTTAGGCCTCCAAAGACCTCAAGCCCGTAGCTTCACCTTACAAAGAAACTCCACCGAGGAGCTTGTCTCCACAAGAACAAGGATTACAAATAGTGATCTTTAACTAGACCACAACACTCTTTACAACACTCTCACTCTTTTACAACTTCACCTATAGAAAGAATATGAAATTTTTGGCTCTATGAAGTGTGGTGAGAAAAGCTTCAGTTGTAGAGTGATATTAGAGATCAAACACAACTGAAAAACTAATTTTGAAAGAATGAAATGAAAGCTTTAAACTATTTTTCTCTTTCTCTTGAAAACTATGAAAACTTGTATTTTTCTTGTAAATAACTAAGGCCTATTCCCACTATTTATAGGGAGAGAATAGGTTAAAAACTCTGATTTTTCCAGCTAATTTGATCAGAAAAAGAGTCCAAACAACTCCTCAAAACTCTGTAAAGAGAAAAACCAAAACAGATTTTCAGAAACTCTAAAGAGGAAAGAGCCGTTATGGCCTGTTGCAGGCCTACCGGTCGACTGCCGGTCGACCGGTCCCTGCTGGCAAAAAGAGCCGTTGCGACTTCGGTCGACTGCCAGTCGACCGATCCAACAAAGGAAACACAGTTTCCTTCTATCGGTCGACCGACCCAGTCGACCGAAAGATACAGAGAGCAACCATCTCTTTTCGGTCGCCCGGTATGTAGGATCGGTCGACCGACAGACATGCACAACCTGTGCATGTCCGGACACAGCAGCCGGTCGACTGCCGTCGACCGGTCTGCCTGAAATAGTCTTTTTCTGGGCAGATTTTTGAGTTAGAAAATTTGTAAAAATCTTTTAAAAAACTCTGGAACTAAGTGTTATGCAGAAATAGTTTATATACATGTTTTAACCAGTTTTTTGAATATAAAGCTTTGAGTACATGTATGTATAAACTAAGGCATAAACTTAGAAATAAACATTTTCAAAAACAAAGGAACATACAAAACAAATGTGTGTGCAAATCCTAGAGCCAAATTTCACATATTCAATCTTTAACAAACTAAACTTACAACTTCTAGGTCTTCAAGACTTCAAGATGGCTATCTTCACTTGATCTTCAATATTGTATTTTGAGCCCAATTTGACTTGTCTTGAGTCCAATGTACCCTTCCTTTAGGGAAGAATTCATCTCTTTAATATATAAACCTGAAACACACTTAAACAACAATTTATATTAGTACAAATAACTAATATGTTTTGTAATCATCAAAATACACTAAACATGGGTTGATTGTAACCTTGGGCCAACAATCTCCCCCTTTTTGATGATGACAAAACATATGAGTTATTAAACAAGTAAAAGAGGGAAGAGCTTGGAAAGCTCCCCCTTAAACAATGCTATGTATTTAACATGAATATGAACAACTATGTAAGCATACATAAGCATTGAAAAAATATCATCACCAAAAAATTTTGTCATAAAACTAAAATAAGGATAACACCTTTCATATTTTTCTCCAAACTTATATATATTTATATTTCTCCCCCTTTTTGTCATACATCAAAAAGGGTTAAAAAAAATTTTAGACAAAACAAAACACATATTAGAAACCAAACAAAACAAGCTAAGATATTTAAGTATCAATCTTACATACATTCAATTCACCACAAATAAATGAAAGTCTTGCATAATCTAAAGGTTTTGTGAAAATATCTGCAAGTTTGAAAATCTGTTGAAACAATCAATATCTATGTCACCTTTTTCAAAGTGATCTCTAAGAAAATGATATCTAATGTCTATATGTTTGGTTTTACTATGTTGATTAGCATTTTTTGGTCATGCGAATAGCACTAGTATTATCACAATAAATCTTAACATGATCAAAATGTAAATCAAATCGAGAAGAGTATGTTTTCATCCAGAGTACTTGTGCACAACAAGCTCCGGCTGCTACATACTCCGCCTCGGCGGTTGAAAGGGCTACACTATTTTGCTTCTTGGAAGACCAAGACACAAGACAATTGCCCAAGAATTGGCAAGTGCCACTTGTGCTCTTCCTATCTACCCTACAACCGGCATAGTCGGCATCCGAATAACTAGTCATGGTAAATTGGTTAGTTTTCGGATACCACAAACCTAAATCAATTGTGCCCCTAAGATACCTAATTATGCGTTTTTACCGCTATTAAGTGTGATTCCTTAGGACATGATTGAAAACGTGCACATAAACATACGGAAAACATTATATCCGGCCTACTAGCCGTAAGATAGAGTAAACTACCAATCATGCTACGAAATAATTTGATGTCTACTTCCTTATCTTGTTCGTCCTTGTCAAGTTTCGTAGTGGTTGCCATGGGAGTCTTTGCTACTTTGGATCCTTCAAGCCCGAACCTCTTGATGAGTTCTTTGGTGTACTTGGCTTGGTTTATGAATGTTCCCATCACTACGTTGCTTGATTTGAAGTCCAAGGAAGAAGTTGAGCTCCCCCATCATAGACATCTCGAATCCTTTTTCATGCATGACTCAAAATTCTTGCAAAGTGAACATTAGTAGATCCAAAAATAATGTCATCACATAAATTTTAACTATGAGGATATCTTGATCTATATGTTTGGTAAATAATGTTTTATCAACTTTTCCTTTCTAAAATCATTTGAAAGCAAAATGAGACAATCTTTCATACCAAGCCTTAGGGGCTTGTTTCAAACCATATAGTGCTTTATCTAATTTATAAACATAATTAGGGTGTGTAGGATCAACAAACCCGGGGGTTGTTCACATACACCTCCTCATCAATATAACCATTAAGAAAAGCACTCTTTACATCCATTTAAATAACTTAAAATCTTTAAATGAGGCTATGCTAAGTCATCCGTATGGCTTCGAGCCGTGCTACGGGTGCAAAGTTTTCTTCAAAATCGATTCCCTCAATTTGAGTGTACCTTGGGCAACTAACCTAGCCTTGTTTCTAACTACATTACCCGATTCATCCAACTTATTCTTAAAGATCCACTTAGTACCAATTGTTGGTCTATCGTGGGGCCTAGAACAAGGTGCCAAACTTGGTTGCGCTCAAATTGATTGAGCTCCTCTTGCATTGCAAGCAACAATATGAATCGGCCTCGGCCTCTCGAGGACATTTTTAGGTTCTATGTGTGAAATAAAAGCAAAATTACCACAAAATCTTGAATCTTAGAGCGAGTGGTTACCCCTTTTGATACTTCACCTATGACGAGGTCCTTGGGATGATGAGGATTGAATCTCCAATCCTTTGGTATGGTCGAGGGGCTCCTCTTCATTTGCTTGATGTTCATTTCCTTGAGCCTCTTCCACTTTTGCTTCACTTCCATCACCATCCTTTGGCTTGTCTCCCATGGTAGAAGCATCCTCCAAGTCACTTTCTCCAACCCTTCATCTAAAGCATCAATTTCTACACAATTCTTACAAACTTGTTAGAATTCCTCAAATTTAACATGAATAGATTCCTCAATAGTCAAAGTTGACCTATTGAAGACTCTATAAGCCTTACTAGTATTTGAGTAACCTACAAAATAGCCTCATATGCTTTTGCATCAATTTTCCCAAATTAATATTTGTATTTAAAACAAAACATTGCAACCAAACACTTTGAAATAAGAAACATTAGGTTTTCTAGAAAAATACACCTCATAAGAATTCTTAGTAGTATTTTTACATAGGAAACCACGATTTGCAATGTAACATGAAGTATGAACGGCCTCGGCCCACATAATGTGGTAGACCTATTCATTTAACATTGTCCTAGCCATCTCTTGTAAGTACGATTTTTCCGCTCAACTACTCCATTTTGTTGTGGAATTCTAGGACAGAAATTTCATGTTTTATTCCATGTTCCTCACAAAAAGTGGTAAAGGGAAGGTTAATGAACTCACCTCTCTATCACTTCTTATTTTAATTATTGAGGAGTCATTTTCCTTTTCAACTCTTTTCTTAAGGCTTGAAAATGTGAAAAGGTTTGACTTTTATGTTCAAGAAAATAAACCCAAGTAAAACGCGAAAAATCATCTACTAAAACATAAGCAAATCTACTCCCACTTAAACTTTTGGTTTGTTTGGGCCAAATAATCCATGTGGATTAGCTCCAATGGACGTGATGACATGATATCCTTAATTGTTTGAATGAGGACTTAGTTTTGTTTCCCAAATTGACATGCGTCACAAACTCGGTCCTTTTCAAAGTTCAATGAAGGAATACCCTTCACCATTTCCTTAGAGTTAAGCCTAGAAATATGGTCAATGAAACGTGGCCTAATCTCCTATGCCATAACCAGAGTCGTCATCGAGGGCTTTTAAACATGTTATATTACAAGACATATTTAGCATATCTAATCATATTACATTACTTTCACGAAAACCGGAAAATACCAAACATTAGAATTTTTGTCAATATTTTACAAGCAATACCATCAAAATAACATTAATCCTTTATCACATAATTGACTAATGCTCAAGAGATCATGCTTGAGCCCGTCTACTAAAACTACATTTTCAATTAAAGGAGAAGTGCCAAGCTTTACATTACCAATACCATGATTTTTACCCTTGGCGTCATCTCCGAAGGTGACGGTGCCACCTTCATGATATCTTGATAGGGTTGCAAAGTTTTTGATGTCCCAAGTCATGTGCCTTGAGCAACCGCTATCAAGATACCTAAACCTCTACGTCTTTGAGCTTTTGGAAAGTACCTACATCATTAAAACAATGGTTGACTTTGGTACCCAAACTTTCTTGGGTCCTTGAAAGTTTGTGTTACGAACCCAAACATTATGATGTGATGCACTTAGTCTATCATAACAAAAATTAGCTAAGTGTCCTTTCCGTCCACAATGTGAACATGAGTACACTTTTCTATACATGAATGCATGGTGTGTATGTGAAGTGTGAGCATGCTTTGGGGTTTACCATGATGCATAGGTTGTGTAGCATGTACATGAGCATGAGCATGAGCATGATGAATATTTTTCTTAGGAGCTTGTTTCTTAGGAAACATATTCTCCATCTTCTTCTTATCAAACTCACTACACTTTTTCAAACAACATCTAATGAGTCTAATCTTTCCTTAAGCATGGCAATCTCATTAGATCTACAAATGGGGTCTTTCCTTTACAAGCAATCTTATATTTTTCAAAATCATTTTTAGTGGAACTAAGAAGAATGCAGTCATTATTTCTTTAGAAGATTTAACACTTGAATACTCAAAGATTCATTATCCTTTTTCATTTTCAAGTACTTTTTCTTCATGAAGTCATAATTTTGAGAAAGTTCTATAAAAGCTTCTCCTAGCTCATCCATGGATAAATCATCATCAAGAAGAGTTTGAGGGGGTTACCTTGCTTGTGCTCTCATTTGCCATGAAGCACATGTTGGCGGTGTCGATCTCCTCCTCGGATTCACTTTCGTCATCCCATGTTGCTTTCATAGCCTTCTTCTTGTATGGCTTCTTGGATGAAGATGGCTTCACTTGGTCCTGACACTCCGCTACATGTGTCCCGGCTTTTGGCAATTGAAGCATATGATCTTCCTTTCTTCCTTGCCTCCTTGCCATCTCCTCCTTCCTTGGAACTTTGCCTTGTTTGTACATCCTCCCGGACATTTTTGACTAGAAGTGAGAGCTCCTCGTCATCATCTTCTTCGTCATCTTCGTCGGAGTAAGTAGCATGACTTTTGAAGGCATAGTCTTCTTCTTGGAGGGTGCCATGTCCTCCCTTGCCTTCCTCTCCATCTCATGGGTTTTTAAATTCCCAATGATCCGATGAGCTCATCTCATCTTTATCATTGAGTTCCTTCAATGTTGTACTTTCACTTCCCATGATGGAGGAAGAGCCCGGATGATCTTTCTCACCCTTTGGTCCGTTGTTGATGTCTTCACCTAGAGAAGAAAGCCATTAGTAATCTTAGTAATTTAGTAACCATATCATCTATGGTTTCATGTTCTTGCATGCTAAAATTTTCATATGGGACCGAAGAAGGTCTATCTTGGCCCTCTTCACTTGTGATGTCCCCTCATGGTGTTACTAGCAAATGGGTCCAAATCTCATAGGCGGATTTGCAATGGATGACTCTAGCTATGTCATCATCATTGAGGGCTTGTAGGAGTGCATAATGAGCCTAGCATTGGCATCAAACTCCTTGGTCTCAATTTCGGACCAAGTAGATTCATCACCATCGGGGTACTAAATTGTTTTAGTCCGGCCTTTGCAACTCGTCTACCTAGAGATTGCAAAAAACGTCATCTTAACCTTCCATATGGGAAAGTTAGTCCATCAAACTTGGGGGTGTCTTAATACCATCGGCCATGTTTTACTATGTGGAAATGAATAAATGATTAGCAATATGAGGATCTCTCTAAGGTTGTTAAGCCAATCCTAGAGTCCAAGCTCTGATACCAATTGAAATACACCTAGAGGGGGGGTGAATAGGTGTAATTGCTAATCTATCCTGATCTTTTAAACTTATGAAATGAGTGATGCAACAATCTCTCAAAAACCGACTAAGAGCCGAATACCCTTGCGAGGTTCTGACTCCTTCCTCCCAATTCCCCTTAAATGGGTTAGAGGTGCGCAATGCAACCGTGTTTGTATTGAGGTGTGATTGAACATGCCAAGTATGATGATGAAATGAAATACCACAAGTAAAATACAATTATAAGTAAACAAATAAGGATTGCACAAATAAGGTTAGTTCTCAAGCAATAAATTGGAAGTGATATAAAGCAAGAAAGTAAGCAAGAAGAACGCCAAGGCATCGCAAACAGATGATTTGTTTCGAGGTTCGAGCCCGTTGCTCTAGTCCCCGCCTTCACCTCCGTGAAGGGTTTCCACTATCCCCTTAGATCCCGTACAAGTTAGGCCTCCAAAGACCTCAAGCCGTAGCTTCACCTTACAAAGAAACTCCCCGAGGAGCTTGTCTCCACAAGAACAAGATTACAAATAGTGATCTTTAACTAGACCACAAACCACTCTTTACAAACACTCTCACTCTTTTACAACTTCACCTATAGAAAGAATATGAAATTTTTGGCTCTATGAAGTGTGGTGAGAAAAGCTTTCAGTTGTAGAGTGATATTAGAGATCAAACAACAACTGAAAAACCAATTTTGAAAGAATGGAAATGAAAGCTTTAAACTATTTTTCTCTTTCTCTTGAAACTATGAAAACTTGTATTTTCTTGGTAAATAACTAGGCCTATTCCCCACTATTTTATAGGGAGAGAATAGGTTAAAAAACTCTGATTTTTTCCAGCTAATTTGATCAGAAAAG